>CALYLW010000014.1:2206977-2806977 GCA_944989445.1 Ampullaceana balthica | reverse complement strand
TGTGGTGCGGGGACTTAGTGGAAATGTAAATATAATTTTAATGCACACTCTATACAATTACACAAGATCCTTTACTAAAAAAATTCTTTACAAACCTTAAATAATGCTAGGTTATGAATATATAAAGTTAAAATATTACTATATTTTTAATTCGTTACATCTATCTACCTATTTATCCATTCATCAATCTCTCTATCTGTATATATATTTCTCTTGATTGATCATGTGCAAATGAGCATGACGAATGACATTCGCTGGTGTCGAAAAATCCCAGTTGGCAAGCGTGGTGTGATGAAAAGAAAAAAAGTGTGTGTGTGTGGGGGGGGGGTTGGTTTGCAACAAAGCTTCAGTCATATTTTTCTTTCACATAATAACATATGATTCATAGTGTAGTGGTTATCACTTATATATATATTTCTCTTGAGCAATAACATGTATATGAGCATGACGAATGACATTCGCTGGTGTCGAAAAATCCCAGTTGGCAAGCGTGGTGTGATGAAAAGAAATAATCAACATTAAAAACACTTTTTAAAAACTAGTCTTATATTAAAAATGCACTAATTTTCTACTTTTTAGTCTACGCATTTTACAGTAAGTACAAAGCCAGCTTACCTTTTGACTATAAATCCCTTATATATGACACATAACTAAAAGAAGTGATTATGTTTAAACGCGACATTTACAGACTGAAACAGAATTATCTCCGCTGGTTTAAAACTGGGCGCAGGGACGGTTGGGGGTGTGAATAGTGACGGTCGGCGTCAACGCGTGAACTGGGCACGTGAAAAAAATATAAACAAATAGTGGGACGGTTCCGATTAAACTTACAAAGCAAGTTAATATAAGACTAGTAAATAAATAGAAGTAAAAAAAAGATTTTTAAAAACCACGTTTTTATAAGCGGACTAAAAAGAAAATAATTTAAAACTTATTAGTTCAAGTACTTTGATTTAATATGAATAAAAACGTGGGGCGGGCGCTTATGAGGTTTAACATATGCGGTTCACTCATTCTCTCACTTATAGATCTCTCTTTTGCCTTCTAAATTAGAAATCTTTAATTTTTATACCAAACACCCACCCCACGTTTTTAGTCATATTAAATCGAAGTACTTGAACTAATAAGTTTTAAATTATTTTCTTCTTTTTAGTCCGCTTATAAAAACTTGGTTTTTAAAAATCTTTTTTTTTACTTCTATTTATTTTATTCTTTTTAGTCCACTTGTAACAACCTGGTTTTTAACAATATTTTTTACCTCTATTTATTTTACCAAACACCTCACAAGCGCCCGTCCAACGTTTTAAAAACATTGGGATGTGGTCACGGGGCGAACTCACGGATGTCGACAAAAGCCGACGGTACAGATGCTTTTATATAGACTATAGATAAACTTAAAAGTTCAATAATTTAATAACGGTACATTTGATCGATCTGAAATTTTGATACTTTGCATTGTCATCCAAGATCTATCTGTGGTAAAATTTTCAGATCTCTAGGTCCATCAGAAGTGGTTCAATTTTACGTTGGCAGATTTGAAAAAATCTTGGACAATGCCCAACGAAAGCGAGTCAATAAAAACGTGGTAAAAAACAAACCCGTAAAAACAAAGTTTTTGACTATAAATCCCTTATATATGAGACATAACTAACAGTATTGATTATTTTCAAACATTTACAGACTGACACCGAGTGATGTCCATTGTCTTTAATAAATGGGGGTGGGATGTGAGGGGGTGTCGGCACGACGGTCGGCGTCAACACGACGGTCGGCGTCAACTCAAACTCACGTGAAACTGGAAGAAAAAAAACAATAACAAACAGTGAATTTTGAATTACATACCTCATATATATATGGCATCCGTCCATCCTCATGGGATGATGGCGTTTCCTCCTGCTCCTCTGCCCCCCTTCCCCTTTCTCCTGGCCCTTTTCTCCTCGCTCTTGACTGTAAGGGAAGCTTCCGCGACTTGGATGCCCTCGCGTACTTTAGCCCGCCAGGAGGTGCGTTCCTCAGCAATGGTTTCCCACGTTTTATGGTCTATCTGCGCCAGACTCATGTCTTTCTTGCAGACATCCTTGAAGCGCAAGCAGGGGCGTCCTCTCTTCCGCACACCAGTTGCCAGCTCACCGTAAAGCAGGGCTCTTGGAATGCGCTCCGAGTTCATCCTGCGGACATGTCCCAGCCACCGCAGGCGCCTCTCACTCAGGATTGAGTGCATGCTCAGCATATGACTCCTTCTGAGTACCTCGACATTCGTTATCTTGTCCTGCCACTTGATGTGCAGAATCCTGCGCAAGCATCGTAAGTGGAAGCTGTTGAGTTGCTTTGTTTGTTTGGCATAGGTCGTCCAGCACTCGCTGCCATAGAGGAGTGTGCTGAGCACGCAGGCCTGGTACACAGTGATTTTTGTCCTAGCAGTGAGCTGTGCATTGTTCCACACTCTTTTATTCAGCCTAGCCATTAATGATGAAGCCTTGCCGATTCTGGTTTCAATTTCCTTTTCCAGGGAGAGTGTGCTTGTGATGTTACTGCCAAGGTAGGTAAAATCATCGACGACATCCAAGGTGTTTCCCTCAATGGAGATTGCTGGGAAGCAGTCAGTTCCTTGTCTCATAATGTTGGTCTTTTTGAGGCTTATCGTTAGACCAAAATCTTTGCATGCCTCTGAGAACTTGTCGACCAAAAGTTGGAGACCTATCTCTGAATGTGAGGTAAGGGCTGCGTCATCCGCGAAGAGCAGCTCTCTAATTAAAACATTTTCCACTTTTCTCTTTGCACGGAGACGACTGATGTTGTACAGATTTCCATCCGCCCTGGTATGGATGTTTACACCCTCGAAACAGTCCTCGAATGCATGACGCAGTAGCATCGAGAAAAAGATACCGAAGAGTGTTGGAGCCAGTACACAACCCTGTTTGACTCCGCTACAGACTGGGAAGGGTTCTGAGGTGGCACCATCGAAGAGCACTGTGCTGTGCATATTGGTGTGGAAGGACTCGATGATGGAGAGAAGCCGCGGCGGGCATCCTATTTTTTCCAATATACGTAGCAGACCCTCGCGGCTGACCAGGTCAAATGCCTTTGTTAGATCTATGAAGGCAACAAAGAGGGCTTTCTGTTGCTCCCGACATTTCTCTTGTAGCTGACGGAGTGAGAAGATCATGTCCATTGTTGACCGGCCAGCCCGAAAACCGCATTGTGATTCTGGGTAGACATTTTGCGCCAGAATTTGCAGGCGTGCAAGGATCACTCTGGCAAAAGCCTTTCCCACAATACTCAGTAAGGAGATACCACGATAGTTATTGCAATCGCTGCGATCTCCTTTGTTCTTATAAAGCGTAACTATTTTGGCGTCACGCATGTCCTGTGGGATGTGACCGCGTTCCCAGCAATCGCATATGAGTTCGTGCAGAGGCTTCAGTAGTGCTGGCTGGCCGCGCTTAAGGACTTCTGCAGGAATGCCATCGTTGCCTGGGGCCTTTCCATTTCTCAGATGATCGATAGCCCTACCAAGCTCCTCTATTGACGGTGGAGCATCAAGCTGATCTAGAACTGGTAGATCTGGTATTCTTTCTATGGCAGAGTGAGATACTACATTCTGTGTCGCATAGAGTTCTAGATAGTGCTCAGTCCAGCGCCGCATCTGCTTGTCTCGTTCTGTGATCATCTCACCTGATTTTGTCTTGATTGGAGCTGACTTTGAAGTTGTGGGCCCAGTGGCCTTTTTTATGCCTTCGTACATTTGTTTTATATCTCCCTGATCAGCAGCAGATTGAATGCTTTTGCATAATTCCACCCAATAAGTGTTAGCGCAAAAACGTGCAGTCTTCCGGGCTGTGTTTCTGGCACTTCTGAGACATTTCAGGGTGTCAGGTCCTGGGGAAGCTTTGTAGGCCAGTAGAGCTTTTCTTTTTGTCTCCGTCACGGGATTCATTGTAACCCAGTGGGCTTCAAACCAATCTGCATTTTTTCTTTCCTTCCTCCCGAGGACGGCAAGAGAGGTGTTGTAAATAGTGTCTCGAATATGGAGCCAATTCGCATCGATTTGTTCTGTCCCTATAGCATCATGCGGATTGGGGTTTTCTTTCTGCGAGGTGTTGGCTTTAAGAGCTTGCTCAAGCTTGGTGTTAAGTTGATCACTTATCTCAGGGCAGTTGATATTCTGCGTGTTGATGCGAGTTTTACCCTTGCTCTTTGAGTGACACAATTTCTTTGGTATTAATTTGATTCTGCTTGCGACCAAAGAGTGGTCTGTGTCACAGTCGGCACTGTGGTAACTGCGTGTTTGGAGCACACTGGCCAGATCAGATCGCCTGGTGAGAACCAGATCAAGCTGGTGCCAGTGCTTGGAGCGGGGGTGTCTCCAAGACACTTTGTGGATGTCCTTGCATTTGAAGAATGTGTTAGTTACACACAGATTGTGAGTACTGCATAGCTCGAGCAGCCGCTGGCCGTTGTTATTAATTTTACCAATGCCATGTAAGCCGATGCTGGTGGACCAGGCTTTGTGATCTGCACCTACCCTGGCGTTGAAGTCACCGAGGAGGTATAGACTCTCATATATGGGAATATTTGCTATTGCGGAGTCTAGAGCCTCGTAGAAGTTGTCTTTTAACTCTTCTTCGGAGCAGAGATTTGGTGCATACAGGCTGAGGATATGGGCTGCGCCAGATGATGTTGAAAGTTTAATGCCGAGTATCCTCTCAGTGCCAAGTGCCGCCAGTTCAACGTATGACATAAGAGAGTTTTTTATGGCAAAACCAACGCCATGCTGCCCTGGTCTGTCTGATGGTAGTCCTTGCCAGACAAATGTGTAGTTGGCCTCAACCACTTTGCCGTTTTCAGCCAGCCGCGTCTCCTGTAGACATGCAATGTCGATGCCGAGACGGGAAAGTTCCCTGTCAATGACCGCTGTCTTCCTTATATCTTCCGCACATGAGGGGTCAGAGTTAAAACCAGTGCAGAGGGTTCTGACATTCCAGCTTGCTAAACGAAGTGCTGGTAACTTCTTTCTTATTTTTTCAGTTGGTGCTTGGGTTTATGGCTTGCTTGTTGAGTTGATCACTCTGAGCCCCATGCACCCAATGGGGCAGGCGAGCCATGACGGAACATCACCTTACTGGCTGGGGGCTGCCCAGCTTAAGGCGGGCGGTAGATGCTCAGTGAGACATGGCGATCTCTCCCACCGTCTGGAACGACCCCTGGCGCCTAGCTCTACGCCAATTGAGCAATGGCTTATAACCGGTAACTGCCGCTCCACGTGTTGTGTCTACGCCTTGCGGCGAAGCTGGAGTGACCTCTCCAGGATTGGGTCGAGGAGGTAAAGAAGGGAAAAAAAAACCACAGGAGGCTACGATAGCCTAGGCAGAGCTTTAGAAAGACCAGCTGTTGCCCAGGCAGCAGGCCCTCTCTCTCCACACAGATGGTGATTCCAGGGGAACAGCTTAGCTGATACAACAAGGTGCCATCTGCATCGCAGGAGTTGCCAGAGATATAGCGCATCGCAATAAAACTGCCTAAGGGACTCCGTCTCCTGATTTTCTGTTAGGGTTTACTCCCTTAGTCTCTCCGTGAACAGGTGTGGCCGCGAGACAACGGAGGTTTGAGATTGGAGTTTCCCTCTCCTAGATGAGCTACCTATCAAGGTTAACGAGCCCCATCTGCCCGAAGTGGCTGGTTTTAAGGCGCCAGCGGCCCGCCTTCACCCCTTCTCCTGTCAGTTGAAACGTGATCCGCCAGACTTCGTTACAAGTCATACGAGAAGGCCAGGAGTTGGACTTTGGTTAGCAGAGGCTATTATGAGACGCAAGCTATGGGGATATTTCGAGAGGAGTGGGTGCTTATTTCCCACTCCCACCCCCGGCAATACCAACCTTGGACCACATACCTCATATAAGGATAAACTAAAAATGCATTAATTTAATTACGGTACGTTCGATCGATCTGAAATTTTGATACGATGCATTGTTAGGTCAGACGGATCCATGTGCCAAATTTCAGTTCGATCGGATCATGGGAAGTGGGTCATTTTTGACTTCTGTTTTTCCGCCCGCCCGCCGAGCCCAAGACAGAGAGAGAGAGACGGCCGCGAAGTTAATATAAGGGATTTAAAAAGTGTGTGTTTGGGGGGGGGGTTGGTTTGCAAAAAAGCTTCAGTCGTATTTTTCTTTCACATAATAACGTATGATTCATTGTGTAGTGGTTATCACTTCCGCCTTGCACGTGGAAAGTGATCAAATCCCAGAGGGAAAAATTTCTTTAAATTTTTTTAAATGTTTGTTTCTGTCCGTTCTTTTCCCCCTTTTCCAACATGACTAAGGATGTTAAACGATAATCGGATTTGAAAGCGACAATCGGTGTTAAATTTCCCAAACCGATAATCGAATTTGATTCGGCCGGATTTATGAAGGGAAATCCGATCGGAGCCGAATTTTTAAAAATTGCCGGATTCCAGATTTGCTGGAGCCAGAGCTATAATTAATATATATTTTAACGCAAACCCGGCGATCCGGATTTATGAAGCAAGTTTCTACCGGAGCCGGATTTGTAAATATGGCCGGATTCCGGATTTTTCGGAGCCGCTGGCGAAATCCGGTACACCCCTAATTTATGTGAAGTCAGCTATAAAACGATAATCGGTTTAAAATCGGAGTTACATAATCGATAACTAGTTTGCCAAAAAAAACAAAAACACCATGAAATTAACAACCCTAAACATGACTAACCATCACTATGGTCGACCAATCACAGCTTATATTTAAGGGATGGTAGTAATAAAGGGTGGGGAGGGGGTGGGTAACAACAACCTCAGTGCGCATGTCTCCACGTTTGCTCGCTATTTTTTTTAAATTACTTTGTGCTGCTGTTTTTGTCCGTACTCCCCCCTACCCCGATATTTGCGCTATCTATGATGCGCAAAGCGGCGGCGTATGCTACGCCGCGGATCGTTCTTGTTTGTTATATTATATGCAAAACAACTAAACACACATATTATATATCAATTACTAATGCATGTTATTGTAATGCAAACAATTCATATACTATTCAAACAAATATGTATGATTCTTATTTTCACATGGTAGAGACAAGATGTTTTGTTGTTGTATTCAGAAACTTGCATGAATGAGTATGGCCACTTTTTATTATTATTATTATTATTACACCTTTTATTTAAGTCACACTGTTTGTATGTTGTATCCATCCTTCCATCCTTCCGAAAAATCTTGTAACGTAAAATTAAACCACTTATGATGGTCTTAGAGATCTCAAAATTTTACCACAGATAGATCTTGGTTGACAATGCATTGTATCAAATTTGCAGATCGATCAAATGTAACGTAATTAAATTATTACATTTTTAGTTTTTTAGTTTATGTCTATATTTCGTTCTATTTCTCACTCAACGCCTATCGACATAGTAATTTTCAAGGCGAGGGCGGGGATGCCAGTACCAATGAAATAAAAAAAAATCGTAAAAAACCAAGTTTTTTACTATAAATCCTTTATGTACGAGACATAACTAAAAGAATGTTCATTATAATACGCAGCGCAAGACCATCCAAAACTACAAAATTGCAGTTGTGTCGTAAAACATGTTTAATATAACGCACACCGATCAGGAATATGTTTATAAAAAGTGTTGTCGATAAAATACGCACCTTATTGCGCGACAGGGCGCAAGGGTGCAAGCAAGCAACCAGACACCACGAGTTAATATAAAGGATTTAATAAATTGAAGTAAAAAAAGATTTTTAAAAAACACGTTTTTATAAGCGGACTAAAAAGAAAATAATTTAAAACTTATTAGTTCAAATACTTCGCTTTAATATGACTAAAAACGTGGGGCGGGCGCTTATGAGGTTTAACATATGCGGTTCACTCATTCTCTCACTTATAGATCTCTTTTTTGCCTTCTAAATTAGAAATCTTTAATTTTTATACCAAACCCGCCCCACGTTTTTTGATAAAGAAATGCTATCAAATTTTGTTTTCTGTTCTGAACACACACTGCTTGCTGATTCTGACAAGATGAACTCGCTGTCAGAAAAAGACCTGCTCCGTTATACAATCTTATTGGACAGCACCAAACTGGCTTCGGTTGCAACATCTTGTATTGAAGACTGTTTGGTGAAAAAAGTTTGCTGATTCTTTAAATTATTAACCAAATCCTGACAATTCCTTTCTCTCTTCGTTCGCTACATTGTGCCCAATATCCAAATGTTTTGTTTTGTGGTGTCTTTTTAAGTTGTACTCCGTAAAGACGCTCACACACTCACGGCACAGAAAGCAGACTGCTTTGCTGTCAACGCCCGTGAAGCAATATTTAGCAGTCTATTCGTCATTGAAAACTGGACATTCCTCTTCAATCTTTCTTTTTTGGCTGCACTCATTGTTAAATCAACGTCTATTCCCTTTTAAATTTCAATCTTTACAAAACCGCTAATATGTAAATCGTAAACAAAATCCACTTCCGGTTCAGCTGAAATGCAGTTTTGAATAAGGACCTTAACAATTAATGACTAATGATCAGTAATCTATTCTGAAGCCATACCCGATTCAATATCCCTAGATTTGAATCAATATATATATATATATATATATATATATATATATATATATATATATATATATATATATATATATTAGGGCTGCGATATATTATCGATTAAAATTATTTTAATCGATAAAAATTCATTCGATTAAATTTAAAGAAAATATTTATAATATTTATTAAAATTTTTATTAATAAATAATTAATTATTAACAATTAATAACAATTTATATATATTTTTACGTACAAACTTCTCCCGCGTAATATTATAATTTACTAGTGGAAAAGCCTGCTAAGGCTAAGGCTCACACACACGCATAGTTCGTGCGTTGCTTCGGTAATTGACGCTCTGTGCTAAAACGATGACGTCATATAATATTTTTTTACAGCGAAATTTGTTAATTTATTTATAACTAGCGTATCACCCTTCAAAAATGATGGAAGTTTTCAGCTGAAATCTATTTATTATATAAAAAATGCACTTTTTTTAATGGCGCCTACGGCGCCGACCTTTTTCAAAAGCCCAACTAACTTGTCCTTGTTTGATAAATACGAAATATTAAACTTTCTGAAATGTACACAAAGTATAATAGGGGTTGTAGGGCGCCTACGGCGCCCCTTTGTTTTTTTAATTTTATAATTAAACATCATCAAATCCTCTTTTTACATTGATCCCTTTTCCAAAGTTAAAATATGAGCTAAAACAATGAGGTCCTATAATATTTTTTACAGCGCATCTTTAATTTGCACACCTTTTGATGCATTGGTGCAGTAATTTGGTGCGCTGCTTTCTAAAATTAGTAGCGTCACGGACAGACACTACAGACGTGACATTGCAAATTATATTGTTGAATAATTTAGCGCGCCTTTTTGCGCGCCTTTCGAGCTTCTTTTTACGCGCCTTTCGATTGGGAGAAACACGCATACGAAGGGCGATTGTGTACTAGATTTTATTACTTTATGTGGACCGGCAGACGTCAACTAAAAAATGGCTGACAGCATCAGCGCAGTTAAATTTAAACATTTAACTAGAAAGTAGAGCAAAAATGTTGTTTTTTAGCTAACTGCGGATGGCAAAGTCGAAGATGGAGAAAAAGTTTACTGTATTCACTGCCATAAACAATTCTCTTTTAAAGGATCAAATACATCGCTGACGTACCACCTTCATCACCAACATCCGATCAAGTACCAACACATTGTCATAAAATTTAGTTCAAAATATTCTTCATTTTCAATGTCCGTGAGAAATGTTCAGTTTATGACGTCATAAATTTTTAATTTTGGCTTTAATCGAAATTATCGATTAATTAATCGATAATTTTTCAAAAGTTAACGATCAAATTTAAATTAATCGATAACAGCCCTAATATATATATGTATATTAGGGCTGTTAAAGATTTATTTAAATTTAATCATTAACTTTTGAAATATTAACGATTAATTTATCGTTAATTTTGATTAAAGCCAAAAATTGAAATTTATGGTGTCATAAGTAACATGTATTAAAATACTTGTCGAAAATCGAAATAACGCTGGAATGTCTTGTTAATATGACATCTTTTAACCAAAAACGCAAAAAGACAAGTGTATTGACATTATTTGATTCAAGTGTTGAGCGGGTCTTATTGACAATATAACTTATAACCAGCGGAGCTGAACAATCGTTCACATAGCTATAGATTGTCTCAGCTGATATGGTTTGGTTTCCACGTGAGATGTAATCGAAGTGTTAGAACCATGGTAGCAATGTTCCCTTTAAGCAGCGCGGCTGCGCAGATATTTGACGGACGCCACGCAGGAGTTTAGAATCACCACGCAGCAAATTTTGTAAAATATAGCACAAAAAATTAACGTTGTGTAAATTTGCACACGAGTTTTTTTTAAACTTTGCACACGGACCAACGAAGCTTAGATTTAGAGGGAACATTCCATGGTAGGCAAATGATTTCTCTCAAAGTGAACAATAACCTCTATCAACTTTTTGAAATTCACGTCAGTCAATAGTTTAAAACCAAACTGTTCGTGAAATCGTCCGGAAATTAGTTCATATTTATCGGCCGAAATATTTAACTTTTTGACTTCCAGTACATTTATAAGTGGTGGGTCGTTTAATCGTTAAAATAATTTAATTGTTAAAATTTAAACGAGTAATCGACAAATTAATCGTTAATTTCCGCAGCCCTAATATATAATATATATATATATATATATATATATATATAAACTAAAACCAACAATTTAAAAATCTGACCTTGTTCAGAATCCTGTCCTAAGACCCTATAATTGCAGAAGTCCACTAGTATCAAATAGAGGAACACCCATAAAGACGTGGCTGAAAATTTCGAACACGCTCTTGAAATTTCCATCATCTTCCAGGCCAGCGCAGTGTGTCTCGGAAAGGTTTAAGTGCCGAGACGCTGTAGGATATGAGGCCTTTTTTCAAGTGAGCACCGAAATTTTAGGCGCCGGTGAACCCTTGGGCACGCGTCAAATAGCGCCATGTTTGTTTTACACATCACCTTAAATGGGGAACCAACAGTTGGTTGTTGCTTGGGGGGGGGTGGGGGAGGTTAGGTGATGGCTGGGCTTTTGTTTGATTTAATTTTAGCGTGCCGTTAGAACAATTATCGGTTGCCCTGGGGTTGTGTGAAAAACAATGGCAAATACTGGGCTTAATTGTGAGAGGTGGGGGGGATAAGGGTGGGGGGGAGGAACACGTGACTTACATAAGATTTGAAAATTTTGGGAATTTGTGATAAAAAAGCGTGAACTCGGAAAGTGTAGAATCCAACCACGCTTCCAAGAATTACACGGGAAACACTATGGTATTCAGAAAAGTATGACTTGCATGATTTTAAATGCATTTATTTAACTTGCATGAGTGCATAAAGCTTTACTTTTTTTTTAATTAAAAAAAAAGAAGAGCTCCCCACTTCCTATGACTTATGAAGGTTTTTAGATAACTTGTATGGTCTGTTTTTATTTGTCGTTTCTTTTTCGCTTTGTTTATTTCGTTACTCAATATGTGATATGTTCTTTCGAGGGCCGAGCTGTGAAGCTTTTATGAACCGGCTTACAATTACAGCGGCGAGCCTCCACATAAGGGGAATAACCATACAGAAATTCTTCCTCAGCTCTAGCGCTGCTTGGCCTGTTCGCATCCCAAGTCGCTGCAAAGCGTTATGTTACTAAAACGTTCAACAATATTTTGAAGTATTATTTGAAAGGTCAGTTTCTCTCAAATGAATTGACCCAGGAATTTTTGACAGTGATGAATTAGAATGTTATAGGTGTGTAATCATATTGTTAAAGTGGAAAGAAATATGGCAAAGAATAAAGGAAACGAGATTTTGAATAACATTTAAAAAAAATCCAAAACAATAAATTAAATACAGGGAGGTGCAAAAAAAAATCCCCTTTCACTCCCATTTTATTAATTTTACAAAAATTAAAAAAAGGAAACCTTTACTTATAAATTGGGGAAATACAAATTATATGTGTTTCACAAAGAGTCATTTATGACAGATCATAAAAGCTTGTTTTGCATCTAATGTCCTCAAGTGATCATCAAGGGCCTAACATATCATAGAGACTACAATTTTTCTGTTGAATCATGTTTCCTTTTGGAAGATAACCCGGGTTATTGAGATATGGCAGTAAACAACATTGTTAAGTATTGTGAAGCTTCAAAACTGAGCGATAAGTCAATATTTGTATTCATGATAAAAAATAAATCAACTTCTATTTTTTTTTATAACCTATGGGCTAATCGATGTGAGTAAATGATATTTTAAGAAATTGGAGTCCTCACACTACGCTACTCTCATGGATGGATACCTTCTCCATGCTTACAGCGTTCATTACTGCACGCTCAGGGACGGCCATCCAGGGGCTAAGTTTTTAAAGCAGTGTTAGCTCCCTTCGCTGTCGAGTGACCTTTAGGAACTGCGCATCCGCGACCGATCATGAGCTGAGGTCTACCGCTGGGGATTTGCGCTTTTGTTTGACCATGTTTCACGTCTTTGCGCGCAAACAGTCGCATTGATAAAGTACAAACAATCACTTTCGCTGTACAGCTCGTACGGGGGCATCCAGAAGTCTTGAAGTCAGCTTATTAAGAATGGAGACTCGAAGTGTGTTTTAAAAAAAACAACAACACAAGACCGACAAAAGGGAATGAAACTCATGAATGGTATATCCAAACTTTTCACAATGGTATACAAGACCATATGACACAAGAATGTGCCAAACGCTTACAAAAATATGTCACAACACAAAAGGGAAAAACTTAAATTTTTTTGGTTAAATCGTTTCAGCGAAGCCTTTATTGTTCATCGAGAAAATAAAATGTGTCGAAAGTTCTTAGTCTTTTTGCCATCTTGGGATCCGACAGACATTTGTGAGTCATTATTCAATCAATGGAACAACTTTTACAATGTCTAGTTTCGACTCACAACATTTCTTAGCGACGATATACTGCACTATCAAGATTGAATTTAACTCAAATACATGAAATTTACATTAATTTATCAACGTTGTATTACATTATCAATATGGAATATAACTTAAACAATGAAAGTTACACAGATTTGGCGAAGCTATAAAGATGAAATAATTTAAAATACACAAAATAGAAAAAAAAATTAAAAAAAAATTAAAAAAAATAAATAAAAAATAAATAAAAATAAAAATAAAAAAAATAAAAGGAATTCCACGTGTAAGTGTGAGAAGCCTACTTGTACTACCACGATTGAATACAACGTAATGTTGAAATGTACATAAAGTTTAGAAATTTAACCTATAACCAAATTAGTTCTTCTCTGTCCTTAAATTCCACATCAATTATGAAAGGACACCCCAAAGACACAGTCTATCGCCACTGTCAAATGAGATGTCCACGTGATAAATTAGTTATCTGAGTTACATCAAAAATGTGTAGATGTTCGGAGGCTTTTGCGGTTGAGCGATAAATGCAATTGTATTAAGGAATATAATAGATGTGAAAGGGGCTGTAAAGCCCATTGAACTATTTAGTGAAGTCTGTTTGCTGTGCAGAGTGTACATGTGTTAAAATATGTTCATGTGTTTTTAGAAGACACCAGTGCTATGTACTTAAATTTCTGTCGTGTAGACATTTTAATTAGGTCTTGTAAAGATGTACACGTTTTTGTCGAGCGGACATTTTTAATAGGTACACAAGTAAATATGTAGGTAAATGTATAATATAAAAACAGGGTATTAGTAGGCCTGACAGGACGTAACACAACAGCGGACGTTTCGGCAAAGAGCCTTCCTCAACGGACAAATAGTACACAAATGAAAGGAATAAAACGAAATAATAATAATAAAAAAAACACTTAGCTGCGGTGAAATCCAAGTAGTCCAGTAGAGAAAAAAAACACTTAGCTGCGGTGAAATCTAAGTAGTCCAGTAGAGATCTACTGGACTACTTGGATTTCACCGCAGCTAAGTGTTATTTAAAATTATTATTTCTTTTTATTCGTTTCATTTGTGTACTATTTGTCCTGTCAGGCCTACTAATACCCTGTTTTTATATTATACATTTACCTATTTAAAAGCCTGATTGCAGTCTCACCCCGATTACTTTAAGTAAATATGTACATGTTTGTCATGCAGAAATTAAAAAAAAAGATATACCTTTCAAATATATGTATATCTTTATATCGAGCAGAGTTTGTGAAAGGGTACACATATGTTTGTCAAATGGTACACATATGTTTGTCAAAGGGTGCACATATGATTTTCGCAGGTTTTGTCTGTATCTACTTAAATGTTTGACATTTAGAAAAAAAATAGGTATACCTAGTAAAATATGTACATATCTTTTATCAAGAAGAGTTCTTTAAAAAGTACCATATGTTTTAGCAGGTTTGTGTCTGTATCTACTTATATGTTTGTCAAGATAGACTTCGTAAGTTCACACACACGTTTGTTTGAAATGTTTGTATGTCAAGTTGGGTTAGCTCAATGCAAAGACTGTAAGCACAAGGGAGAGCAATGAAGTCATCAACACCATCAAAGCACTGGATGAGTTGGATGAGTTGTCCTCAAAAAAAGAAAAGTTGTCCAATTCATCTGTTGGAAGTAAAAAATAACAACAGAAAATTTTATGAAACGCAGGATTTTCTACTGTTTCGTTGTTTCGAGAGAAAATGACACCCGTTCACTATGTGAAAGACTCCAGAAATTAAAACATGGTGTTGCTAACGTTGAAACGTACACGCATGGAAATGATGGTGTCCGCAGCCATGGGATAATAAAATAAAGCAGTATATTACGCTAATAAGACGGCTAGGATGATATGTAGGGACCAACCGGGTAGACATTTTGTACCGGGCACAAAATCCGAATAGTTAGATTTACTATTTGCCAGATCCGGGTACGAATCCGAGTACTTGGGTTGTCAAACTAAAATCGGAAATTCGAATTAATTTCGGTTTTGAAAACGATTAGCGGTTGCTTTATTTCGCAAAACCATAACCACCATGTATTTAGCTTTCACGTTTTCTGTAAGTAAAATTTCGATTTAGGCATTCAATTAGGTTTATTAAATTATTATTGACTGTATTTTTTTATTGTTTACTTTACCACCGTCTACACTCTTCATGTAAAATGCAATGCTATTATAATTATGGACGGAAGAAGGGATGAAAGATAAGATAAGAAAGGATTATTGATTTATTAAAATTTAAAACAATAAATTAATTTTACTTTGTGACTGTTAGTCACTGCTAATTTTAGCTAATATATTAATTATAATTAATTTTATTATTTTATTCGATATTTAAAAAGTTTAATTTTAAATATGGCGGTGTGGCGCTAGAGCTAATCATGAAAGTGCGGGAAATTTGTTCATTATTTTTTTATATCTTTATAATTTCAAATTATTCATTTCTATAATCGGGTTACATTTGTTATATTTTTAACAATTTGTAAGTATACTAATCTTGATATTTATCGAATGCCAAAATTGTATTTTATAAAGGTATTTTTTTAGATTTTTGGCCTTCGGCTATTTGAGTGGGCACCATTTGCCGAGGCGAATAGTTCCGAAAAACCCGATATCCGGCCGGGGCGAATGTCCGGAGCGATTTCCGGTCCCGTTGGTCCCTAATAATATGGGAGAGCATTAAAGAGGGATATAAATAGTAATATCTATATAAGTAAAAGGAGAGCAAATGACTGAGGAAAAAATAGATAGAAGTTGAGACTGAAGAAAGGTTAAGAAGCGATAGAGAGAGGAAGAGAGAATTTGAGAAAGAGAGAGAAAGAGATTTGTCAAAGTGAGAGTAGAGAGAGAGAGAGAGAGAGAGAGAGAGAGAGAGAGAGAGAGAGAGAGAGAGAGAGAAAGTAGAGAAAGAGAGAGAGAGAGAGGGGGAAAGTAGAAAGAGAGAAAGTAGACAGAGAGAGAGAAAGTAGAGAGAGAAAGATTGATTGAGAGAGAGAGAGAGAGAGAGGAAGTGTGAGAGAGAGAAAGACAGTGAGTGAAGCACACAACAATTCTTATCATATCTTATCTATACAGACGCTCCTTCTATGCAGAAGATAATTGCGTCCACAGACCATGACAGATGATCTGATGGCAAGTGATGCAGCGTTCACAGGCCACGGCTTTGTGGGTTCGACGCTTTACCCAGCCGCCTAACTAGTGTTAGGTACCCATTCGGAGCTGGGTGACTCAGGGACGCCCTAGGCCCCGGGAACAAATCCTTGCCTTCACATGGATTCAAACCCGTGACCTTCGGTACGCCAGTCAAGCGCGCTGCCACTTGACCACCGCGTCCCCATAATTAGTATGTTAAAACCATGCCGATGAGCAATAAATGCGAGAGCCACTGACCGCAGGGGATTGAAGCATTTGCCAGCCTCTCTCTGGTCAGTTGCAAGAGAGCGTCCAGGTCTCGTCTCTGCGCGCCAAGAACTTGGACAGCCACTTTAATGCAGCACAAGTACTCCACAGAAAACCTGGGAACAAATATCACGTGAACAAACATTTAAAAAAAACAACATATTTTAGATTTCTAAATTCGTATTCATGACAGAAGTTTGTGCTGGTTACAATTTGTTCATGCAGTGGGGTAACAACGGCTTGGCATTGGGACAGTTGCCTAGGGCGCCGGCCTGCGCCTGTTCAAAAGGGCGCCGCTAGATCACTAATTTTTAATTTTTTTAAAAATTTAAATAAAGGGCGCCAAAAATAAATTAGCCAAGGGCGCCAAAAAGCCAATTACGCCTCTGTGTGCATGTATTTTTGAATGTACAAATATTTATTTAATAGTTATTGTTCATTGTAAAATATGGCTGTGTTTTGTTGTAAGTTGTAAGTGTGTTAATTTATCTTCCAGGGGAAAAAACATGTTTATTTATTTTTGTTTATTACAAATGTCTTAATTTATCGCATATACAGTTGATTTATTGATGCGATGTAGATTAAAAACTTGTCCTCATACAGGGTCGGACTGGAGCTTTAAAGCGGCCCGAGCATTATTTACAGAGTGGCCCTTCTCACTAAAATAGGCATACTGTTAGCAACAAAATAGGCCCACTGGCCCACCGGGCATTGCCCTATTGCCCGACTGGCC
This sequence comes from Ampullaceana balthica, assembly GCA_944989445.1. NCBI lineage: Eukaryota > Metazoa > Mollusca > Gastropoda > Lymnaeidae > Ampullaceana > Ampullaceana balthica. The sequence goes on along the minus strand of CALYLW010000014.1, from coordinate 2,789,820 downwards.
AGTCCGTCACTGTCCACATACTTATCACCCTAATTTAATAATTAGCATTACTTACCTACAAAATGGTGTTAAGAATAGGACGTTGTTATCAAGGATGCTCAAAACAATGTCAAGGACGTCAAGACCACATGACTTAATGCTTTTCTTATCGCAGACTTGAAAAGAACAAGGGAGAAAACGACGTTATAAATGATAAAAACAATTTATTGATTATAGGTACATACATTAAAAAAAATTCCCGGCGCTTTTTGTTTTCAATTTATTATTTCATATATTTTGACAAGGATAAAAAAAATCTAAAAATAAAAAAAGGTATTTAATATTCATTAAAAAAATTCTTGGGTTTTCAAGATTTATCTATACTGGTAGTCCCATGGTTTAGAGAGAGACGTGCTCATGGCTTTAAACCTGAAGTAATTTCCTTATTTGCGAAATCTTTTTCGTTTCTTATAAAAGGTATATAAAATTGAGTTTAAGCGTTAGTTACTGAGTAAATGGATGGATCTTAAACAAACTTGGCCATTATTAAAATTCTATAGGCATTGATCTTCTAATGTCCATCTTTCAGAGCCGGGGGCCCCAAACATTTTTTTCGTGTACGTTTAAGATTTTATAGCCCTATTTAATTTTTAACGATTTTGAGAAATATAGTGAAATATATCCATAATAAAATTAATTAAATGAACAGTTATTTCGAACTTTACATCTTGCACCGAATTGGCCCGACGGGCCTTTATGTCGTTTTTATTTTTGCAAATATGAGCTACATAAAAAAATAAGCATTAGCTACTGTGAAAATAGATAGATCTTGACCAAACTTGGTGTAGAAAAACGTGATAGTCCATAGAACATGCAAGGGCATTGAACTCAAAACGTACATTTCTTCGGGGACGGGTTCCAATTTTTTTTTCGTAACCGTTTAAGATTTCCTTCACAATTCATTTTACAGAATATTGACAAATATTAATTAATATATTCATTGTGATCCAGATTTAGTTTAAACTGATGTTACGAACTTTTCATCCTTACAGCTATAGGTCCCAGGAGCCCTTAATTTTTTAAAAAAATGTTGTTATATACGCTACATAAATATTATTTTATTTATCCGATCGCTATATTATAAAACTTTGGAAAGTTGTTGAGTGCACGCCAGCAAAGGTTTCTGGCATAAACAAGTCTTAAAAATACAGTCGGACCTCTCTAAGTCTAACTTCCCTAAGTCGAAAACCTCCTTATATCGAATTAATTGTTAGGTACCAGCCAAATTCTGCGCCTATTACGTCATTTTCCCCAACTTGAAAACTCCGTAACTCGATTTTTTTCCAGGTCCCTTTGAGTTCGACTTAGAGAGGTCCAACTATACAGCTAACAGGAGGTCGAGAGCCCGAAATGTCGTTTTTGTTCCTAATATGAACTTAATAAAAAATGGTTAAAACATTGGATACTGGGTTTGGGTGAAAATGTTCACATAAAATCTTGATAGCCTATAAAAACAATTTTTACAGCACATTTAAATCCTAATGTCAATTCTTTCAGGGCCAGAGTCCTGAAATGAGGTTGTTTTTGTTTTATTAAGCTTTTAAAAATTTATGTTCTATTCGATTTCACACGGTCTTGAAAAAAAACAACAACTGTATCCATCATGAGCCAGATTGAAATCTACATGGTTTTGAATATACATCTTGCACCTTTTAGGCCTGGGGGCCCTTAATGTCGTTTTTTCCTAATATGAGCAACATAAATATCATTTCAAACATATGCTACAGGCACTATTCAAACGATCGACATGAAACTTTCAGAAGTTGTTGACTACACTTTCCGCATAGGCTTATGGAAAATTTGTTGTTGTAAATACCTCTCATAGGGAGTTGGGCCAAAAGTATCGTTTTTTCGTTAAATGAGCTATTTAAAAAGTTACTGTGTAAATAGATGGATCTTGATCAAACTTGATACATAAATACGTGACGGCCGTTATTAATAATACGATGGGACTCCTAATGTCCATTCCTTTTTGGCCCGGGGGGGGGGTAAAGTATATATATATATTTGGGGGGGGGGTGACCTTTAAGACGTTTTTTCCCATTCGATTTTACACGATCTTGACAAATATTAACACACAGATCAATCATGATCTTGACAAATATTAACACACATATCAATCATGATCTTGACAAATATTAACACACATATCAATCATGATCCAGATAGGGATATAGGGATGCAATATACAGGGATTTTGAATTTTATATTTTGAACCATTTGGGGCGCCAGGGCCTTTTATATTCTTTGGCAATTTATTTTCAGCTTTATAATTATTATTTTACTCAACCGATCACCCTGATAACTTGATAAGGTTTTGTGTACAATGGCAATATATTTAACAAAATTATCACTCATTTTGGGGCCAGGGCCCATAATGTGGTGTTTTTTTTCCTTATGTAAGCTTTGTAAATATTATTTTATTTATCCTTTTGCCATGAATTTTGGAATTTTTTTACAAGCACACTTCAGTGAAGGTTTCTGGCATAATTATTGTATAACAGTACCACTCATTGGTTTCTTTGAATTTATTCCTTTATAGTTGATAGTATGATCGTTGCAACGCGAGACGGGTCAGCTAGTATTTTCATAAAAGATAAAATAGAACAGACGCTCACCCACTTTTGGGATCTAAGCTTTCTTTGGTCAATTTTGTTCACCTCCTCTTTTCTTTGTAGCATATCAGTATAGTAAGCCGTTTTAATATCAAAGGTCCAGAAAGTGACAGTAGCGTGTAGGGTATTAAGTCGATTCCCCAGATAGTAGATCGATTTTCCAGTTATTATCCATATAATTCAGCAGTTAATTCGATTAGCAAGCAGTTTAATCGATTAACTTTCCGTTTATAACATAGCCATGTATTAATTCGATTAGCCACGTATTAATTCGATTAGCCATGTCATAATTTGATTAGCCATCAAGTAGCTCGATTAGCCAATAGTAAGCTCGATTAAACGGATATTTTCTCCATAACCATCCATTAAGTCGATTAGCGATTAGATCAATTCAATTAGCCATCTTTTAACTCAATTTTCCAAGTATCTCGATTAGTAGCATTTAAAACGATTAGCCGGCTATTTTTCCACTAAAGAGCTATTAAATCGATTAACGGCCATGAAATCGATTAGCCGGCAATTAACTCGATCTAATTTATGGAACTATATTATAGCGCGAGAGTGCGGTTGGTCCAACAGAAACTACTATCTACTAGCTATAAATAGAATTGTGGCGTTATTTTTGAAAAGAAAAGTCCCGTTACCTGTGACATTTCTTGTATTTGCACTGGTCACACCTGCAGACAGAAAAAAAAAGATAAAATACATTTTGAGAAAACTAAGTAAACAGTTTACTTTCAATTTGAGCGTAGTAAACATCCCACAAATAACGCGTCGACTTTTTTTAAAAGCATATAAAACCTCTTGGCTTTCTTGAATGCTGCTTGAAGATTGCTGTAGATTAACTATTTTTGGCACCAACATTTACGCTATTATGTAACTGATTTACTATTTTAAAAAAAATACGTATGACCATGCTAACCTTTTTATTTTCATTTAATTTTAACACAAAATTGAATGCATAGGATGGCATAGTTGATAATATGTACATATATATATATATATATATATATATATATATATATATATATATATATATATATATATATATATATATATATATATATATATATATTAAAAAAATATATCATTATCAACATACATAATTCCCGTAATGGATGTAATGCTTCTAGGATGTAATGCTGATTTGTTCAATAGTGCGCACCAAAAATTACTGCATCAAATATAACTCTTTTCGAACGTTCCGCATAAAATTGTTCAATATGATAATAAATGAATCAAATAAAAATAAATAAAATAAATGAACGTTCTGTATTACGTTATTTTTTTAATCTGATGTGTATTTATTTTGAAAACTTCCGTCATTTTTGACGGGTGATACGCTGGTATATATATATTGCAACATTTTATTTCAATTTATAGAGTTTTGGAATTTTTAAAATGTAGCGTTAGACAATTTCCATATAGATCAAACACAGTTTTGAAGCTACAAAAGAATATGTTGTTGTAGATGGTTCAATAGACTTCACTATGTGAAATCGACTGTGATATGATGTCAGTAACGAGGGTGAGGAAAAGGGGCAGAACGAGTTGGTTTGCTTTGTGGGTAGGGAGGGCAAGGAAAAGACAATGGAGACACGATGGCAACTGAACAGGCGCCAACCTAACAGTGTTATGCAAAACGCGAACTTTTGAGACTAACCTTTTTTGGGGGGGACTGTTTTCGGTTAATTAATTTTCCATTTAATGTGGCGCCCGAACACGTGTACTGTCGACCTAAAAATTCTACTAACTCAAAATCATTGAAATTTTATAATTAAAAAAACAAAAACTGTACAGTAAGTAAACATCACAATCATCAATATGATGATTTTGTATAGAAACAAATAAAAAAAATCAATTAAAAAAATATATATGGAGTTTTTTAATCATAAAAATAAATTATGGGAGGTTGTCTCGTCTTATCCATACAGACGCTCCTTCTATACAGAAGATTTTTGCGTCCTACGTTCTGTTAAAAAAGTGTTGGCAAGTGACGCAGAGTTCACAGGCCACGGTTATGAGGGGCCACGCTATTCCCAGCCGCCTTCTGTCCTTAAATATTGTCAGGTACCCATTCGAAACTGGGTGGACCTAGGCTTAGGGACACCCTAGGCCCGGGAACAAAGCCCTGCTTTCACGGAGATTCGAACCCATGGCCCTCGGTACGCCTAAAGAGTGCGCATCGTACTCATTTTGTTATCAATTATTTTTTTTTAATTTGAAAGATAAGTTATTAAAGTTAAAGCCACATTCAATAATAGTGTTCATAAATCAACGTCTGACTTAATTGGGTCGGTCACAACTGATGATCATTTATTTGACCCATTTGAGTTTAGTTTGAAGACGTAACTGAATGTAATGTCCTCAGTTTTATCCCACAAGAATATACACAAACTGAATGAGACTCAACAACACTACAAAACTGTCTCAATGAAACAAACAAACTTTAATTTTTAAAAAAAACGTAAAAAAAACACAAGTTTTTTACTTTAAATCCTATGTGTACGAGACGTAACTAAAAGAATGTTCATTGTAATACGCATCGCAAGACCATCCAAAAATACAAAATTGTAGTTGTGTCGTAAAACATGTTTAATATAATGCGCACCGATCAGGAATATGTTTATAAAAAGCGTTGTCAATAAAATACGCACCTTATTGGGCGACAGAAAGGTTGTTCAATATAATACGCACCGCGACACTCTATCTCAAAAAATAACATGCTACATAGAAATAAATAAAATAATCTAAAAATAATTCAATAATTTAATTACAGTACATGCGATCGATCTGAAATTTTGATACTTCGTTCTTATCATCGGCACGAAACTGCCTGCAAAATTTCAGCTCGCTAGCTTACGAGGAAGTGGGTTAAAAATTGATCCAAAGTTTTGGCGACAAGCAAGCTAAGGCTCAACCGGACACCACGAGTTAATATAAAGGTTTTAATTTTTTAAAAAACCATAAAAACCAAGCTTTTGACTAAAAATCCTTTATGTACGAGACATAACTAAAAGAATGTTCATTATAATACGAAGGGCAAGACCATCCAAAAATACAAAATTGCAATTTTGTCGTAAAACATGTTTAATATAATGCGCACCGATCAGAAATATGTTTATAAAAAGTGTTGTCAATAAAATACGCACCTTATTGCGCGACAGAAAGGTTGTTCAATACAATACGGACCGCGATGCTCTCTCAAAAAATAACATGATACATAGAAATAAATAAAATAATCTAAAATTTCAATAATTTAATTACAGTACATGCGATCGATCTGAAATTTTGATACTTCGTTTTTATCATTGGCACAAAACTGCCTGCACAATTTCAGCTCGCTAGCTTACGAGAAAGTTGGTTAAAAATCGATCCAAACTTTTGGCGACAAGCAAACAATCAACCAAACAGAATACAATACAAAATACACAAACAAATTGTGTAATTAAAGCAATAAATTTGAGCTTTATCTTAAAACCTATATCATAAAATAATTTAAAATATTCATTTAAAACAAAATGAAAGGACAAACAAGGACACAGGATATAGAAAAAAGAAGGAAGTATCTAAAGTTACAGTTAAAATCACAACGGGAAAAAGATTCTGCAGTTAGGTAAAATTGTGAATTTGGTTAATTCCATATGGAGCCAACGTACCAAATCGTTTTATAAGTCTATTTTCCATATGGATCCTATCATAAAAAAAACAACAACAGAAACCACGAGTTAATATAAATGATTTTAAAAAGACGTCATAATACCATCATCTACACATTTAATATCTAGATGTAAATGTTATTAATTTGAAACGGGCCCTATGTTTGTCTGGCGTGCATGATAAACAAGAAGGATAAACATTTTACACATGGTTAAAAAGCAACAAAAAAAAAGAACCTACCCATCGTTAGTGTGCCGAGCATTAAAACGTGGATAATTTTTCGCCAATCCATTGGATACTTGGTGCGCCTTTCGAGGAAGTAAAATATGTTTTTAAAAAGCATTGGCACAAATTTGCGGGCACGTCACAATATTCTATCACTATAACAAGGAACACGGCTGTATGGATGATTTAGCACCGCAGTATTTGAAGGAATTAACATCACAACGTGTATCGCCAAAGGAGCTGAGTTCCGCTACCCAGTCCCTTCTGAAATATCCCGGAGGAAGTCCCTTGGCCTGGCGCTCCTTTGATTCAGCTGCACCAAATTTATGGAATAGTCTTCGGGGCCGTCGATAAAGTACGTCACGCTATTTTTGACCATTTTCAACTCCCCCCTCCCCCCTGTCACAATCTGTCACAAATCTCGGACCAAAAAAAAAGTATGTCCCACTTCCGAACAAAAATGTTGTTTTTTATTAACAAAATAATTAAAATTTAATATAAAAAAACAGTGACGTCACACATGACCGGAATCCCCCTCCTCCCTGTCACAAACTGTTACAATTTCTTACACTCCCCCCCCCCTGGAGCGTGAAGTACTTTATGGACGACCACTTCCGAAATGTTTGAAAGAGTGAGACAATAAAGCAAATTTAATTTTAAAAAATTGAAGTTTTCTAAAATTTATTAGAGCGAGTTTTTGAACATCAGAGGGCAAAGAGGATGCATGACTAATAGCATGGATAGCGTTAGCGCTATAGAACAAAGCCATCATCCTTATCATCTCGTCAGTTTCAAAATTAAGAAACCAGATCGCTAATTATTTATATTTTATTTATGACATATTTAAATATTATTCTAAACGATTGACCAAGTATTTTGTAAAAATATTATTATAGATAGAAATACCAGATGAAGTTACGGGAATCTACTTATTTCACTTACGTCAAACCCAATCTCTGGTGAAATCTTAAGTCTCGGAAACTGTCAAACTGCGCGTTGAGTTGGTTAGATTTTTTGATCTCGTCGTCGGCCTTGAGCCTTGCACAGGTCCCCAGAATATTATTCCAGATGGTTAGTGGCGGTTGGTGCGGGAATAAAAAGTAGGTCAACGTTAAATTGGGCAAACATCACCAAGCGCCGCGGTTCTGTCATTTTATGATGGAATCGTGGAGACTAAAAAAAAACACTTGATCTATACTCTATACCAGGGGTGGGCAAACTTTTTCTACGGAGGGCCGCATTGAATATTGTATCGTCATAGGCGGGCCGCATATATATTTTGTCTATTTCAATTACAATTTACAACTTTTAAAATATGAATGAATGATTATAACCGTGTACTTGTCATGTTATTTAACATCCACAATCTATTACACATCTACATTACATTTTAAAATAAGAACTGACACAGTTTCTAATTGCATAATAAGATTTTATTATTCATTGTTATTTCAACAAAAGTTTATTGTTACCTGTAATAATAACTATGAAGAAGTAGGAACATAATTTACATATAAACTGAACAAAGAGTACAATTATAATTAATGAGAAGTATGTAACTGTTCACAATTTTGGATAATGTTCTTGAACTGTGGAAACAGTTTACTGGTTGTGATTCGCATGACTCTATTTAAATTGCTGCCAGTCAACATCGATCTGTTCTTAAACTTGTTTATTTTTGAACGAAGAAAAACCTTGCTCACAGATGTATGTGGACCCAATTAGGGACACAAGTTTGGCAGCAAAGTTTTTTTCCAATACAGACAAAATTTTGTCTGCAAAGTTTCTTAAGTGTGCAAATGTTGCGGCTGGCAAACAGTCATAAAATTCCAGCAGAAGTACTGACTTGAACTTCTCCTTCAGGTTATAATCTGCTTGTAGGTCAGTCAGCTCTAACTGTATATCCTCTGGGGGCTGAATCATCTTCTGAACTAAATGGCGAACTGAGGATGTTGAAGAGTGGTTCGAGGTTCTTGAAGTCTTGGAACCTCCTTTCACATTCCACGACCAAGGCATCCAACTGAGCCTTGTACTTGTCAGCCGTTTCACCAGAAATGGTTTTTATGTTTCAGCATAGGAAGATCGCAAAACCTGTTTTTCACCTGCTTGCCCAGAGAACAAGGAGAGCTTTGCCTGAAATGATTTAACATGCACATACATATCATGTGCAAATAAGCTATTGCCTTGAAGTTTGAAATTCGTTTCATTTAACTTTTCCATTATGTCAACAGCAAACATGAAGTCTGACTTCCACTTCTCATTTAAAATGCTAGTAAGAAGGTCGCAAACAAAACCCTTCATCTCCGGGAACATAACTATGTCTTCCTTGAGATCCCACACTCGCCTCAATATCTTGCCCAGGCTCAGCCATCGGACACTGCTGTGGTAGATAATATAATAATATTCAATTTCCAAATCTTCAAGCAGTGTCCTGAACTTCCTGTGGTTAAGTGCCCTGGCTCTGATGAGCTTTTCACACCGACAACTGGGTCAATAACATGCTTGATATTCAACTTAGCTGTACAAAGACTTTCCTGACAGATGTAACAGTGGAGAGGTAAGAGTGTATGGTTAGGTTGTTCTTCTTTAATTATTTTTTTAAAAATCAACTTCACAAGACCTACGTTTTTTCAAGTCAAAGCACGCGCTCCATCGTTTGTTACATTTGATATCTTGTTCCATACCAACCCAGTTCTTTTAACAAATTTCTCAACAGCATTGACTAAATCCTGGCCTGTAGTTGTGTCTTTGAGTGGCTCAACACTAAGTAATTCTACTGTAGCTAAAAACGGGTGTGTCTATTCCCCGTATAAATACCAACAATTGAGCTGCGTCCTGTAAATCGGTATTTTTTTTGCAACGCAAGAGTACCACAAAAAGTCTTTCTTTGCATCTCGAAGTTGGTTCATCAAATTGTCACTAATTTTTCAACACGCTTGACTAGAGTTCTCCTTAATAAAGAAATGCTATCAAATTGTGTTTTCTGTTCTGGACATAATGTTTGCTGCATCTGACAAGCATTTCTTGATGAATTCGCTGTCACTTGCTCCGATTTACCATCTTATGGAACAGCACCAAACTGGTTTCAGTTGCAGCATCTTGTATTAAAGACTGCTTGGTGAAAACAGTTTGATGCTACTTTAAACTATGAAACAACTCCTGGCTATTCCCTTTTCTCTCTTCGTTCAAGCTGAACGTTAAAAAGCCGAAATCCAAATGTTTGTTGGTGTCTTTTTAAATGCAATCAGTTTGCTTTGCCGTCAACGCTCGTGAAGCATTATATACCAGTCCATTCGTCATTAAAAACATGGCATTCGTACTTAATTTTTTGTTTTGATTTGTTTGTTTGTTTATAAACCGACAAATATCCCATGATTCGAATCAAATACTCGAAATTATATTTTTAAAAATATAGCAAAAAATTACACCAAAGAAAATTTACATCGACATAAGAACGCAACATGTACATGCCAACGGGTCGCATAATATTCTCTGGCGGGCCGCATGCGGCCCGCTGGCCGTAGTTTGCCCATCCCTGCTCTATACTATCTGATATAGTCACAGTAAGTACCGAACCGCTGGAAATTATCACTCTTGGTAACGAGCGAGGTAAAGGTTATATTCCGATGACGAATCCAGAAAATATTTCGTTGAGCAAGGTAAAAGTACAGCGGTTCTCGTGGTATTTTTTAATTAATCGTAGAGGTCATGAATTAATATTTCGATTTAAACATTTGCAGACTCTATCTGTATTTAAAGACTTAATTAAGGAGGAAAATAAAAGCGAAATTAGAGAAAAATAGTTTTCTTTACCTTTAAGTGTAGTCTGTGGACAATAAAACCAGTGACCTGGCAAGTGGGTCAGGCGATAGGACATTATGAACTGTTTCTTTGTCTCCACCCCTGCTCACGTCTCGCTTCCTGCAACTAAAAAAACGAACAATCAGCTTTCGGGCACAATTTAACTTAAAACAACGCAGCACTTAGGATTACAAGGAATAGCGGAATTGTAGGCGGCGGGGTTTTAAGTTTTAAAAATAATATGTTTAAAATGTAAAATTAAATTATGTATTTTCTTACAAAACGTTGTTCTCATATCCTTATTCTCGTAGTTTGTACAGCTTTAGATTACGTAGCATTTCATCATAAAGCTTTTGTATTCACGAGGCTTCGTATTTCTCCATCAGTGAAATTGTACGCGTAGCACAGCTTAGCGCCATACAAGGGTGGTGTAGAATTATGTTTTGACCTACATTTTATGATATTTTTTAAAAAATGACATGTTTAAAAAAAAATAATTCATGTATAGATTTTGATTTTTTATTGTTCTACGGAGATATAAAAAAATTATAATTAAATGAAATTATAAAAGTTTTAAGAAACATGAAACGGAAAATATATCCTGTATCTAAACTGAAAATAGGGGATCCCTCGTCTCTTGGACGTGTACTCGTCTTGTCAACAGTACACATGCACTGACAGTGAAGTGAAAGGAATTATATTTGTTTTGTCTTCGTCACTGATTTTTAACTTAAATATAATATAAATGTTCAAGCAATTGTTCGTATCTAAGACAGAACCATATTTTACTTACACCTAAATGAACATGAAAATAAAAACCTCTTGTGCGGTCACATCAATCTCACGTCAATGTGATTAAATTATGGTGTAGGGGAGGTGAACCTGAAAATAACTTGCTTAACATTTTCAAAAGAGTTATAAACCTTTGAATCATCATCATCATCATCATTGCCCTTCGTCCCATCTGGGGCATAGGCCGCGAACAAAGTCTCTCCAGGCATCCCGGTCCTGCGCCAGTCTCTCAATCTGCCCCCAGATGTGCCCGCTCATTTTTGTGTCTGCCTCCAGTTCTCTTCTCCAGGTCATTTTGGGACGACCTCTTTTCCTTTTGCCCTGGGGGTTCCATGTGAGGGCTTGTCTCACAATGCTGGATGTAGGCTTTCTGAGAGTGTGGCCAATCCATCTCCATTTGCGCTGGCGTATTAGCTCTTCCACTGGCTCTTGTAAACCTTTGAATGGCCCGGACCTAATTCAAAGTTGAAAAGATTTCCAATACAGAAGGAAATAAACCGAAGCTATGTTATAGTTGACCTGACGAAGTAAACAAATTAACCCGAACATAATAATGAAAAAAACCTAACATGAATTGTTATATATATCTCCAGTAGACTTAAGCCTCAATTTTTATGTAAAAAAAAAGTAATGTAAATGTTAACCCGACTTTCCTTTAAAATAAAAAATTATTTAGGCGCTTAGTTCACAGCAGCCTTTTACTTACTTTTCTAGATGTCAATCCAGTCAATATTTTAGGAAAAATCGTATTGATAATATTAATTAGAGATGGTACCTGTGAATTTGAAACTCGAGCTAGAACTGGATCGCCAATGGCAGCATTGAAGAAATTAATCAAAAGGTGGATCAGCAAAAACATTAGCCTCACAACAAAGCTCAGGCTTTACAGAGCTCTCGTTAAAACCATTGTCCTTTACGGGTGTGAGACCTGGACACTACTCGCAGCCACTGAAAGCATGCTGCAGGCATGAAAAAAAAAGCATGATACAAATTCTCCAGTTATCTTATATAGAACACAAGACCAATGGGTATGTCTGGAACAGAATAACATTCATTGCGGGCCGAAAAGAAACCATTATAGCGACAGTTAAAAGACACAAGCTGGGATGGTTCGGCCATGTTCTGCGACATGATAGCCTGAGAAAAAAACATCCTATAAGGCACTGTAGAAGGGGGCCAGCGAAGAGGTCGACATTGCAAAAAATTGGCTTAACAACATAAAGACTGGGCAGGGCTGAGGTTGAATGAATTACTGGCCGTCGCTCAAGATAGGCGTTAGGCGAATGTGGAGATCGTTGTCTGTTGATGTGTCCACGTGCAACAGTTACGGGACTGATGATGATGATATATATATATATACTTATATAATAAAAGGCAAGTTTCTGTCATTACGGTCCGTTCTGTCCGGTCATCTATAGCGATTGGTCCCTCAAACACATATGACTCCTACAGCCAATCAAACCGAACACGTTTACGCCATTTTCGCGGACGTTCAAAACGAGTTATTTTTGGTGCAGTATTTCTTCCAAGACTTTATTTAGAGTTATGCGCGTTGGGATTTATAGTAAAAAGCTCTGTTTTCACGAGTTAATTTTAACTATAATGAATAGTATTTTTAACGTGATGCACATGTAATGCCGGTCTAGACGGCTGTTGGAGGGGAGTTACAACATGCCACCGAACGGTGGCGGAACGTCCTTGGACGGGCTTTGTTGCTCGTGTATTTATATATATATATATTGTGGAGGACCTGGGTTGAAATAATTGAGAACCTTGGTTTAAATATTTGAGAGGGGAGCGAACGGTAGGTAGGCGACGTACCTGAAATGTAATGATGCGCTCAGACAATTACCGGAAATGAAAGTATTCCGGCCTCTCTCTTTCCCCCCCCACCCCCAGGTACGGGATGTTGGGTGGTCAAATGCGCATAAATCGTATCAATGAATTCTGAGTCGGACGTAGGACGTGGGAAAACGCCTATGCGCTCACGCCCGGCGACCACGCCGATGTATCAATGAACTCTGAATGGACCACGGAACGTGAGGAATACACCTAACACCTCACGTCTGGTTGATTGGATCAGCTATTAAGGGGCGTTGGTTGTAAGGAAGACAACAGTTATTTATCATTGTGACTTGTAAAGAAAGTCACGGATAAAACCGGGAAAGAATTCGTGGGGGGGAAATTAAGGGTCGAAGGTTAATAGATTAAACTTTGACACCTCGAGGGAAACCGAGGATATAAGGCGAGAGTTTAGAGTGTTTAGGGAGAGAACAACCCACCCTGGGGTAAGAGAGCAGTTTAGGGAGTCACCCACGAGAGACTTGGACAGACCAGGACAGAGAGTAACCCGCCCCAGGGTTAGAGGACAGACTTAGATAGATAGAGAGAGAGAGAGAGAGTCGTAGAGATAGAGAGCAGATGTAACCAGAAGTTATGGCTAATAAAGAGAAGAACTGTTAGCATTAAAGCTGCCTTTGTTTTGAGTATGCGAGTTGAAGAGACAGTCAAGAAATACGACGAAGGAGCTTTACAATATATATATATGTGTGTGTGTGTGTGTGTGTGTGTGTGTGTGTGTGTGTGTTTGAATATTTTGGCTGAAACGGTGACATCGACGATGAATAAATCATGTGTGATGTAACTGTACAATGATAATTGACGACAAGTAGTGAAGGTGTTGTCCGAGGAGATCGCCACCTTCACACAATCGTGAAATAATGTTATTATAGACGGAGACATTATTTACATGTTATCGTAGTTGAATTCAAACCATTGCGTTTCTGTTTTGTTTTTGTGTAGTGTAAATTTTCGAGACTATAGAGTCTTAAAAAAACACACACAAAAAAACAAAAAACAACCCCAGGTACACCGTAGGCAAATAATAAACAAATAAATAACATTATTAAAAGAAAACAAATAAATAACATTATTAAAAGAAAACAAAGCAAAGAAAAAAAAGACAGCAGCTGTTATGTTAAAGACACTGCATGGAAGTTTTGGAAGTTGTTCTAACTGCGCAGGGTTGACATTTTCACTGTAAAACTGCTTGTCGATGCGCCCGTGGGTCCAGTGATCCGCGGCGTTCTACGGTTCTGCCCCTGAACGAGTTGGAAACCATGCATAACACGTAAAGAAATCACGAGACCAACGAAGAGAGTTACATCAATAGCTTTTTTATTATGTCAGCATGGATACAGCGTGTACAGAGGGATCAACGTAAAGAAATCATCGCAATCATACTTGAGTTTCAAATTAAAAAAATAACTGCATGACTTCCATTTAAACTCACAAGTTTCAACATACAACGTTTTTTTTAAAAAATCAGTAGATGATTACAATCATACACACACGTTTAAAATTTAAAAAAAAATGTCAGCATTATTTCTTTCAAACACACAAGTTGCAACATCAAAAATTTACTAGATGATTACAGTCATAAGGGACGCGTACCGATGGTCACGGGTTCGAATCCATGTGAGGGCAGGGATTTGTTCCCGGGGCCTAGGGCGTCACTGAGTCACCCAGCTCCGAATGGGTACCCAACACTAGTTAGGCGGCTGGGTACTGCGTGGAACCCACAAAGCCGTGGCCTGTGAACGCTGCATCACTTGCCAACAGATCATCTGTCATGGTCTGTGGACGCAATTATCTATAGAACGAACGTCTGTATAGATAAGACAAACATACGCTTCAACATAATAATCACCACATTATTATATTCATACACACAAAATTCAACATTAAAAAAATAAATTTGTGATTCAGTTAATTGTATAAATTTTAGCATGAATTAGAAATAACTTGCTTTCTGCTCCTCTACTCTTATATATATAAAATAAAAAAAACTGAAATCCCTCGGCAGATTAACCCTCTGAATTTAAATCATATACTGAAAGTTCTGCAGAGAAAAATTTTAGAGTTTCTGTATCCGTGTCTTTTTTGTTGTTAAAATATCTTGTCCTTTACCGGTTCTTCGGTGATTTGCTAGAATTTCTTTCCGATGAACATCGAGGAAAATCTAAACATAACCATTATTATTTAAAATTTTTACTATTGTGTGCTATAAATAAGGTTACATTTTTGCTGACGATTACCGTAGTTTATCTGTTTTGTGAGGAGAGAGAAAATTTTCCCGACGGTGCGTTGCATTCCGTTCAGAAAGGGAGACTGACATGTTGTGGATCGTTATTGGCATTAAAAAAATATAATTATTTTTGAAAAATCTCTCGAAATTCGTTTAACAATCGTTTAAAACATCAATTAAGCACGCCAGGTGGGAGTTAAATTTGAGTTACGGTTAGCAATGATGGGAACACATCGACCCCATTTAATGCTTTACTCCATCTACAGCGTATTGGCCTCTCACTGCAGGCATGTTTTGGTTGTACTAATGATTCATGTTGTTAATCTTGAACATCGTAGGCTGAATTAGATAGCATGACCTTTGACATCATGAACTGTTTTTGCACGTCTACATTTTTTCGTTTTGTCTTATTATTGAAAAATTAATTAAAATAAATCATTTTAAATTATTATCTTTTTAAAAAAATTTTTTTTTATTTTTATTAAAATGTCTAAAGTAACGGCACATATTAAAGAAATACTTTCCCATGTATGCACATCTCTGAGAGATTTAGCCCAACGATGACACTTTTTAGTGAAATTATTAAAATAACATCATGTTAAGCGGACAGAAACGGCAACCCAACTTCAGGAGCTAAGAAAAAAAAATCAAATTGAATGAACATACACGTAAATGCATTACAATAAGGCCAGCGTAAATGACGTCATGTGAACAAGTTGTTCACGTCACTTCCGGTTGACTTAATAGTTTTAAAGAATATTGCTGGTAAATTAAGACAATGATAAAGCAGAGAAAATATGTTTAGATAAGGAAATAAATAAAATTGATGTGGAGATTTTGTTATCAATTTTTAATATCTTGATAACTATTTACAGAAATATAAGAAATTGATTTCTTGAAAGCGCAAGTTATAAGGGAAGATAACCTACATAATGATATGTCATTGTTTAATTGTCTGTCCTTGTCCGAGAGAAGATATAATTAGAAAATCCCTCGCCTGACAGCCATTAAACATTAACAAACATATTTATGAATTATTATATAAATGTTATTATCATGATAAAAAATCAACCTTAAGTCATCGATTTGTCAATCTGAATAGCCTAACTTATTTAATTACAAAAATGCAGGTCTATGAAAATGCAATGAGTTAGAATGGTATGTTAACTGTTTATATGACTTAGCCTATAATCAGAAGTTAAATATGATAAAAATATTTAGGCACACATAAAATGTTTAGTTAAATATTTACTTTGTGTAGATACTGCCATCAGATCTTTTCTTCCAGTTAATTGGTGAAAATGATAAATGTCATTTACATAAACCCGAGTGTCATTAAAAGAGTATTTAATTGTTTTCGAGGTGAAGTCCTGGTATGCCAATCACACTACCCTAAATTGCCGCAACGTTTTAAAAATCAGAAATACAGGGGAATATGTAAAGCAGTAGGAAGTAAATGAACAGTGGAGCAAGATATTCTTAAATCCTTTATATTAACTCGTGGTGTCTGTTTTTGTGAGCCCTTGCTTGCTTACTTGCTTGTCGAAAAAAACTTTGGATCGATTTTAACCCACTTCCTCGTAAGCTAGCGAGCTGAAATTTTGCAGGCAGTTTCGTACCGATAATAAAAACGATGTATCAAAATTTCAGATTGATCGCATGTACTGTAATTAATTATTGAATTTTTAGATAATTTTATTTATCTCTACGTATCATGTTATTTTTTGAGATAGAGTGTCGCGGTGCGTATTATGTTGATCAACCTTTCTGTCGCGCAATAATGTGCGTATTTTATTGGCAACACTTTTTATAAACATATTCCTGATCGGTGCGCATTATATTAAACATCTTTTACGACACATAACTACCATTTTGTATTTTTGGATGGTCTTGCGCTGCGTATTATAATAAACACGCTTTTATTTATGTCTCGTTCATAAAGGATTTATACTAAATAATTTGGTTTTTACGTTTTTTTTAAATTTAGAGTTGAAAAAATATATTACACGTTTAAAAGAAGAAATTAAAAGGGTTTTTCTGCTAAAGGCCTTCTGCAGCAGACACAGAAATTTGAATTGTTAACAGAATCACAGTTTTAATTTTGCCGTTTTCAAGTTTTAACATTTGATATATTTATTATCTAGAACATGTCTAATCGTCATGTAGACCCTGGATACATTTCGTGAGGTTTCACTTTTATATGTTTGGGCAACGGTATCGCGTCCTCAATGTTGGCACTAAACACCAATTAAACATTAGCTTGTTATTAGTGAATGTTGACTAGCTTTGACCACAATCAATTGGACTAGAGACACTTTCACAAAAGCAAAATTTAACACAGGGTAAAATAAAATATGCCATTGTTCTGTCGGATTGTAAATAACGAATTGTAAGTATGGGATTGAATAGGGACTAGAGGAATATTCACATCTCACAAACATAATGCCAGTTAGGGGTCAAAAGTTAAGTTCAGGTGGATTATAATACAATGATTTTAATTAATTATTGGAATAGGGGCCGTCCATAATGTACGTCACGCTCCAGAGGGGGGAGGGGTGGGGGTGTAAGAAAGTGTGACAGTTTGTGACAGGGGGATGGGGGGGTCCGGCCATGTGTGACGTCACGCTGGTTTATATTAAATATTATTTATTTTGTTTAAAAAAAATAATTTGTGTTCGAAAGTGTGACGTACTTTAGGGGGGGGGACGGGTTCAAGATTTGTGACAGTTTGTGACAGGGGGAGGGGGGAGTTAAAAATTGTCATAAATAGCGTGACATACTTTATGGACGGCCCCTTACCTGTATTTTTATAATTTTAATAATGATTCACCTCTTTCGGTTTGAAGGGACTGAAAGGAGTTAATATTTTTCTCCTTACGTTCGATTACTTAAAACATACAGTATTTACTCGCATATAAGCCGAGTTTAGAACTATTAAATACAATGATGAAATCAGGGGGTCGGTTTATATGCGCATAAAACAAAATGGACACAAGGACAGACATTAAGATGTATATTTTTTCTAAATATATACTTCGTTAATCATCAGTTGTGGACAACTTATGAGCAGAGGTTCAGATAGTATAATAGCAAACAATAAAAGCAGTATAAAAGCAGAACACGTTTTTGTGTCATTCCAAAATGTTAACAAACTGGTATGTAAAAAAAAAGTAAACATTTTACATCTTTACAGTGACACATTTCTATGAACCAAAAATATGGAGTAAAGTTAGAGAATTGTATGGTCGGCTTATATGCGATGTAGGCTTTTATGCGAGTAAATACGGTAATATGTTTTTTATTTATCCACTGACATTTGCTCAATTCTTAGATATGAGAACTGAAACGACGCCAGACTCAAGGGAACTACACAGGGGGATTAAAGAATGCGAGAAGCTGGGATATTTAGTTGTAAGATCATTGTGTCTAACAGAGAAACTCTAACAGACAGTATAGAAAGTTTTGAGATGAGTTGTACGGGAGAACGAATATGGTTGCGACACCTGTATATATGATCATTTTCATGAGTGAATGGCCGGAGCAAATGAAATTTGTTTCTTGAACATTTGAAATATGTACAGCTATTTACACCATTGTTATGTACACAGATTACATACGAAGTTTCATTTTTTTTAAAAAATGACTTTAAAGCCCGTTTAGTACATCTACAGGCCACTGAAAAATATAAATTATAAGTTAAATATTTTAATTATCACAAAACCGAATGACACGGAGAACCATCCAGATAAGACCTTAAATGTGCAATCCCTCTACTACACATCAAGAATCCATAAATCGCTTAATCTACCATGGTACATTAAGAGTGATATTATCAAATATTCATCATTATCAAACAAACTTACGACAAAGTTTGAGATGAAAAGAGGGAAAACAAAAAAGAAATTCCACAATAATTAAAAGAAACGGTAGTGTTATAATAAAAATTATGCATATGGACTTCACATCTGTGGTACATTTTTCGCATTTGTGGTACATTCTTCACATCTGGGGTACATTTTTCACAAGACATTCAGACAGATACCTTGGTGAAAGCTTTTTGAACTTGTATTGACTGCTATAAAAATCTGCCAGTGGGGAGAATTTACAAGAAAAATTAAGTGAACACTCACCCCACCCACACACACAAAAACACACACACACATAAAAATCCCACCGATAACGTACAAGGGGGCATAAATCGTTCTCTAAGAAACATATTGAAGAATTGGAATACTATCGTTCATTTACACCCGCCAATGAATCACGCAAAGCTATTATCACAATATAATCGTCCTTAGTGGATACCACATGAATAAAATATCCAGTGCACTTAAAAACCTTATAGGGCTATAAAAACAACCCCATTCACGTTATTAGGTTCAATATCTACATCACTCAAAAGATCTCCTTATACTGCTCTTGAGTAATGTATGAAGTCTGATAGTCCATAGTTTTTTTGTTTGTGCCAGCACAATGAAATTGGTTCTCAAAATTGAATTCCATTTGTTGCTGATAATTATTTGAGTGAAGTCTTGGAGACTGAAATCAGTTTATTGTACTTTCGTAAACTTAAAGACACTAAAAAATATCAGTCTGGGTGCTTCCAAATAATTTTCGTAAGTTGCATAGTCTGGGGCCGAAATGTAAACTGGACGGCAGATTCAGAATCCCTTTCCATGAACAGATGAGATAGATTTCAGACCCAAGTTTTCTGGCTTTAAATGCAAAGAGCTGGTCGTTATTTCAAGTTCACACGCTTGAGGGATGTGTTTATGATGAGTTTAGGATCTTCCTCCTCAAAGAAGAACGCGTAGTTTAGATTCAAAAGACGGTCTATGTTTTAAAAACCTTCCACAAAACGACTCCGTTGTTTCAGGCTTTTGCCCATATGCAGAGTTGTATAAACCGTTCTTTTTTTTTACTCACACGTTTTGTAATGAGCAGAGTTTTAAAGACAAACTGTGAATGGCTAAAAGTCAAAGCTTAAAAGCCTTTAAAATTACGTTTTAGAAGAAATGAAATGGTTAGCAAAATATTAGTTTTCAGATAACATTGGTCATTGCTGATACCACACCAGGCACAGGAATACTTTTAACCCAATTTTAGGATAAGCCAGAAATTATTGCACTATTTAATTAAAGGATAAAAATAAAATATTATGACATTAAACATATTATCACAACGAAATTTGAGAGAAAACACCAATTGGATTCAAAGCGAGCTGTTTTTTTAACGTAAATTTTGTCAAAATTACGACGCATTAAAATTTGGGAACGAGTTTAATCTTTTGGTATGAATTCCTTTTTTGTGCTCCTGTCGGAGTCCATCTTCTGTGGTGGGTGACGTTTCCTGCGGATGCAGCAGAAAATCCTCTGGAAAGTCTTCTTCACCTGCCGCCTGAAGTGAATGTTCAGAAAACTGTAGATGATCGGGTTGATGGCATTGTTGATGAAAATACAATTGGAGAAGATCTTCAGGAAAACCTGCGTGCCGACGTCCTGGTTCCGGTCAAAGTCCTTGATCGTGCTGCGGATCAGCATGACCGCAATCGACGGCAGATAGCTCAGCACGAACGCAACGGTGACGGCGAAGAGAACGACGGTCGTGCGCGTGACTTTCAGCCTGGAGGCGTACATGGCGAGGGACTGCAGCTTCGTCCGGCGCTCGACGGACGTCTGCGGGTTGGTGGTGGCGACCTTGTGGTTCTGGGCGGTCAGCTGGAGCTCCGTCATGGAGACGCTGTTGTTGCCGTGGTTGCACACGGAGTTGTTGAGCGACTCGTCCTCGCTCAGGCTCGGCACGTACTTGATCCGGAGCCGGTTCTTCGCCGCGGTGGTGTCGTCGTCCTTGGCGATTTGGTCCCCGATGACGAGCATGCGCCGGCACTTGATCTCCTGCCAGATGCGGGTGTACAGGGCGATCAGGGCGATGAGGGTGAAGACGAAGAGACCGCCCTGCGTGCAGTAGTGCACCGTCTGAAACGTGGACGTCTTGTAGCTCTCAGAGATGGAGCAGTCGTAGCCGAGCACGCCGGGGATGGGGGTGTAGTTCCGGTCAATGCCGAATAAAATGAACGACGGGGCGGACAGGGCCAGGGCCAGGAACACTGCCAGGCCGCAGAGCATGCGGATTTTGGACAGGCTGACCATCATGAGGGGCCGGCAGATCTTGAAGTAGCGGTCGAACGCGATCTCCACCAGCACTATCGCCGAGCCGTACACGGTGAAGACCTCGCAGCCGCGCATGATCTTGCAGCCGACGACGCTGTAGAACGTGTACGGGTTGTTGAGGTCGTACAGCTCCGTGGGCATGCCGATGACGCAGGCGATGAGGTCGAAGATGGCCATGGTGAGGATGAAGTAGTTGGACGACGTCTTCTTGAACCGCCGCCGGTACACGTACACGACCAGCGAGTTGCCGATGACCCCAACGACCATCAGAGTGGACACCCACAGCATGGCGGGGATGTTGTGGATGGCGCGCTGGTAGTTGACCGTGTCCAGGAGGGCGCGGAGCTCCTCACTCGTGTTGGGCGACGTCAGCATCGGCGCCACCTGTGTGGTCGACACGGCCTGTTGGTCTTCCGTCATTTTGTGCAGTTGTGTGGACTGTTGTATCCGATCCACGGTCTAAATCTGAAAATATAAACAAAAATTATATTAAATAACTGAAAGTCTGCTGCATTACCTAAGTGCTTAATGATTTATTTGGAAAGACTGTGATCGTTTTAATTAATGTCTAGGAGAAACGGTTTTCTTGGCCACGGCGTATCGCGTTTTAAATCGTCTGGGGACATAACACTTGATAAGGCCACTTTTCTTGAAATATAGTTCAAGTTTTTTATTTTTTTAAATCCACATCATCCAAACTGGAGACACCAGATAACTTCAAGTGTTTTCTAAAATTAATTTATTTTTAAAAAAAATTGATTTAAAATAAACAATTTTTTAAAAAGTCCTCAACTTTGACCTCTAAGAAATTTTTAATTTACTAATCCATTATTTCAGTGTCGCGCTTTTAAACTTTTTTTTTAAAAAATTATTTTTTTTTAAATGAAGGACTTTGTTAATAGTTGACATGTGTAAGAGTGACAAGCACAATGTCTAAACTTATCAAGTGTCTCAGTGATTTTCAGCGGCGTAGTTAAGGTGGGTTCCCGGGGCGGGTAATGACCTTTTGACGCCAACCCTTATAAACAACTCTGCGGTGGGCAGACGCCGCCGCCATTCTTAAGTAGTGCCGTCCGTTTCAGATTCCGCCCTCAGTGAACCTACCACAGCTGCTGTCATCTTCAGATGAGTTCAACAAATATTTGAACAAGCAACAGAAACACGAAAATAAACGCAATCAAAATATAATCGGCATTCTTCTCTCTCCCGAGCTACAAAAAAAATAAAAATAAAATAATCTCTTGTAATAAGAGAACAGAAAAAATATTAAAGTCATTTTATAATTTCCCTACAACTATATTTCGTCATAGTATTTCAGGCAAGGGTGATATCATTTTTGCCATTGTTCATTATGTATCACTTAATAAAAACAAAAAACAGCAACCACAATAACAAAAAAATTACTATTTATAAAACTTCACACACGAATATGAACTGTATAAAATGTACATAAGAAACGCCAACAATCCAAAGCTTTTAAGAAATGTGTCGGATGTTGTTACTGCTTCACATCGATAATAGAACTTTATTCTATAAAAAACAAACACAATACAAAATATAAAAAAACAACAACAACAACCAAAAAGCAATAAAGCCATCGCTGTTTATAGCAAGGGAAACTGGGGAAAAGAGGGTGCTAAAAGTACGATGATCAATAGTTTATTTTGGGGTTTTGATTAATATTTTTCACTGCGTCTCCCACTTCTTTCATTCTATTGCAGCCATGCAATTAGAAATAAAACCTGAAATACAATCCAGGGATTCGGGCTGTGTTTTGTATCTCGTTTTTATGTTATAACCTCTGTTTGACCTCCTGTGACCTCTCCATGACCCCCCCCCCGGGGCTAGAAAATGAATGACTCGCGGGCCAAGTGCCAACCCCCACTCCCCCGCCCTTTTGAGAGAAGCAAGGTCTGACCTGATCAATGCCACCAAATTATCCACGTCAAGCTCTGACCTCTGGCTCATCCATCATAGTGGATGGCCTTGGTGGAATTGTCCACAACTCTCGGGTCTGACGGCGGCGTAGATACAGGCACGCGATGCTGCACTCCAGGAAATGGTGCTTTCTCTTGAGGGGGGGGGGAGTGATAGAACAATACACTTCGTTGGTTCTTAGAGTTACAATGTCAAAGTTCAAAATATGTGCTCGCGTTCCGTGTGAAGGGATGGGGCGATAGAAGGATATACTTTGCTGGTTCTTGAAGTTTGTATGTCAAAAGTCATTTTTTGTTTTAGCGTGCGTGTGAAAAAATTGTGGGGGGGGGGTGGGGGTGGGTGGGGGTTTGGGGAAGAGGCAACGTTAATGTATACCACACTTTAAAGTGTAATTTTCATGTCTAAGGTCGTTTTCTTTGCTGTGTTTGTGAGTGTATAAAAGTCATCATATTGTACATGTGGTTTTTGTGCTTTTTGTGTGTGCAGGAACATTGTCATGGATATTTGAAGACAGCTTTTCTAGGTATACACATGTATGACACGTATTTTATAAGGATATTCACAAATTTATTATTTTCCGCCAAAAGTATCATTTATTTTAGGATGAATGGGGTTCATGAGCATTTAGTAGTTCATATTTTCTATTACGTATTTTTATATAAAATGTTGTTCAAAATGCAGTTTTTGTATAGAAGTCAATGCCAGCCAGCGATTTGAATAGAAATGAACCGATTCGCGTATACGTAGTCATTGTAAAGTTCCAAATAATGTTATTTCTAAGTCTCAAACTTCAAGTGATAGAATTTACTAAATTTCAAACTAATGAACCACAAAAAAATTCTCAAGATTCTTAAACATGTTCACCATAATTCCTGATATAAATCCTCATATAAACCTAATTAAGACCCACATATCCTACACACTTCTTTTTTCATTGAATATCATTCGACTCTCTATATAACTGCTTTACAACTATTGCAGGGGTCGGAAAACTATGGCTCGCGAGCCAGATATGGCTCTTTTGACGGCTGCATCTGTCTCTCAGACAAATGTTCGATTATTAAAAAAAATAGTTTCTTCAGACTCCCTTAAATTACATATTAATTGCGTTTAAAACGGCATAACAATGTTATTAAAAGAATTCAGAGAAATAATTATTGTCCTCTGGTTTAAATTACACAAATTGCACACATTTACTTGAAATTTTAGTTTTAAACATAGAGTATGGCTCTCACAGAATTTTTTTTCTTCTAAATATCTGGTGTTTATGGCTCTCTCAGACAAAAAGTTTCCCGACCCCTGAACTATTGAATGTTTACTAATCATGACTCTTGAAATATCGAATATCTTTGGCAGAGGCGTCACGAGGGTTAGTGTCACCCGGGGCGATAGCTCAAGGTGACACCCCCTCATGAGTTACCCCATAGAACTTCTCCGAGTCTTCCAGTATCAAATAACGGGACAATACATAATTTTACATTTTGGTGTCACCCCTTGTGATGGTGTCACCCGGGGCGGTCCACCCCACCGCACCCCCCTAGTGACGCCACTGCTCTTTGGCATTTTCCAACGTCTTTCCTTTAAAACGAACCGTTCCGTCTGCATCCCTTTAAAACGAACTGTTCCATTTGCATCCCTTTAAAACGAACCGTTCCGCTTACATGCAACGCCAGCCAGTCTGTGTTGAGCCACTCTTCCACCTCCCTCCCCAATTTCCAATTCTTTGCGTTGAGTCGTCATAAAAAATAATCCGAGAATGACTTGGAGACCCTCGTCTCAGACAATGTCGTGTTTTAATTACCGACTCGGCTCCGGAAATGACCGAGATGCAAGCAGCGCACACATTGCCGACAGGAAGTGAGTCTTGAGTAGCCCCGTCTTAAATCATGGCCAGACGACTGCTATCATCACCGGTGCCTGGTCGTGTTCCGCAAACAGACGTTTCTTCAATTATTGAAAGTACCGTCTGCTTGGCATTCAGGAACTGGGTTGGTAATGAAGAACTGAGGTGGCTTTGAAAAGCTGCATCGGTGATAAGAGAACTGGTTCGGTGATAAGAGAACTTGTTCGGTAATAGAGAACCGTCTTGTTTTAAAGAACTGAGTGGACAATACGGAGCAAAGTTGCAATAAGGAACTCAGATGGAAATAAGAAACTAAGTTGTAATAAATAACTAATTGGGTAGTGAGGAACTATCATGTAATAATGGTTTTACTGAGAAATGAAGAACTGGGTTTTAATGGAGAACTGGGTGGTAGTAAAGAACTAAGTTGAAAAGAAAAACAACTGTGTTGTAATAAATAATTGGTTGGGACTGGCTTGTAATTTCTTTTTAAAAACTTGGTGAGAAATGAAGAAATAGTTTTTCTTTTAAATAATAAAGAATTGTGTGGGGAAAAAAAGAACTAAATTGTAATACAGAGCTGAGTAAGCAATAAGGAAAAGGGTTGTAATAAAGAGCTTGGGTAATAAATATTGTTTGTGTAATGAAACGATGTATTTAAGATGAAAATCGGTCAAACCAAGTACAAGAACGAACAACTGATTTTTTGCTGAAATGATGATCATTAAGAAGGAAAAAAATTCTCCTCTAATCTTAAAATTTATTTTAAGCAATTTATTTGCATCTCGATCGATAAGCGCTTATCGCGAATGTACGTACATAAAAGCCCTTATTAAAAGTTTCTTTCAAATGATACCTCAGCGTTAAGTCACCGTATTATTCTTTATTCGCATAGACACACAATGACATTTTCAACATTGAAAACTGTTGTCATTGGTGTATAATGTCTTGGGAAATTTCATTATGGAATTAAAACTAATATGGCAGGAAAACCAACACTTTATCAGCATTTAAGACTCCAATAAGAATAAAGTACTAGACACAAACCATAGATAATCGTAGGACCCAGTATTCTTCTGTACAAAAGGAGCGTCTGTAACAAATAAGATAAGATGAGATAGCGTAACTGAGCGTAAAGACGACCGATACATATCAAGTACTCATATACAGGACAATTATTATTCATTAAAGAATGTCTATTATATGTTAAATATTTATGTTGGTGAACGCCTAAAACATTCTCAAAATGCTCATGATATAAAAGACACATACATCTTTCATCAAGTCCCCCATAACGTAATACAAAGATACCAGTTAATGATTGTAGCCGCATTGTTTCCACATTCGACACTGTTTTCATCCGTTGACAGTGTTTAAATTAAAGCACATTGCGTTTAATGGCAATGACGTCGATGACCCATTCATTGCCGTTAATTAAACTTTTGGAGGCGGATTACCTTTCAGAAGCTCCAGCGCTTGACATCCGGGCACGCTATTTCTGAATAATTGACAAACTCTCGGACTAACTTTAGATTACATCCCTCTCTAAACAATGGGGCTGGGTTTCCGTTTTAGAGCCGCGAAAATCGATGTCGGAACATTTCGAAGCATTTCTTTTTAGAGTTGAAAACAAACAGGTGCTTCAGGAAGTTGTTGAATGCGATATATTTTGAATGAAATGGTTTTAGGTATAAACTATTCTTCAACGAGTATGTTATCATTCTTATTTCAACGAGTATGTTATCATTCTTATTTCAACGAGTATGTTATCATTCTGATTTCAACGAGTATGTTATCATTCTTATTTCAACGAGTATGTTATCATTCTGATTTCAACGAGTATGTTATCATTCTGATTTCAACGAGTATGTTATCATTCTTATTTCAACGAGTATGTTATCATTCTTATTTCAACGAGTATGTTATCATTCTGATTTCAACGAGTATGTTATCATTCTGATTTCAACGAGTATGTTATCATTCTGATTTCAACGAGTATGTTATCATTCTGATTTCAACGAGTATGTTATCATTCTTATTTCAACGAGTATGTTATCATTCTCATTTCAACGAGTATGTATAATTCTGATTGCAACGAGTATGTTATCATTCTGATTTCAACGAGTATGTAACATTCTGATTTCAACGAGTATGTTATCATTCTGATTTCAACGAGTATGTTATCATTCTGATTTCAACGAGTATGTTATCATTCTGATTTCAACGAGTATGTTATCATTCTGATTTCAACGAGTATGTTATCATTCTGATTTCAACGAGTATGTTATCATTCTTATTTCAACGAGTATGTATAATTCTGATTTCAACGAGTATGTTATCATTCTGATTTCAACGAGTATGTTATCATTCTGATTTCAACGAGTATGTTATCATTCTGATTTCAACGAGTATGTTATCATTCTTATTTCAACGAGTATGTTATCATTCTCATTTCAACGAGTATGTATAATTCTGATTTCAACGAGTATGTTATCATTCTGATTTCAACGAGTATGTAACATTCTGATTTCAACGAGTATGTTATCATTCTGATTTCAACGAGTATGTTATCATTCTTATTTCAACGAGTATGTTATCATTCTTATTTCAACGAGTATGTTATCATTCTGATTTCAACGAGTATGTTATCATTCTTATTTCAACGAGTATGTTATCATTCTGATTTCAACGAGTATGTTATCATTCTTATTTCAACGAGTATGTTATCATTCTGATTTCAACGAGTATGTTATCATTCTTATTTCAACGAGTATGTTATCATTCTTATTTCAACGAGTATGTTATCATTCTTATTTCAACGAGTATGTTATCATTCTCATTTCAACGAGTATGTATAATTCTGATTTCAACGAGTATGTTATCATTCTTATTTCAACGAGTATGTTATCATTCTTATTTCAACGAGTATGTTATCATTCTGATTTCAACGAGTATGTTATCATTCTTATTTCAACGAGTATGTTATCCTTCTGATTTCAACGAGTATGTTATCATTCTGATTTCAACGAGAATTTATCATTCTTATTTCAACGAGTATGTTATCATTCTTATTTCAACGAGTATGTTATCATTCTGATTTCAACGAGTATGTTATCATTCTTATTTCAACGAGTATGTTATCATTCTGATTTCAACGAGTATGTTATCATTCTTATTTCAACGAGTATGTTATCATTCTGATTTCAACGAGTATGTTATCATTCTTATTTCAACGAGTATGTTATCATTCTGATTTCAACGAGTATGTATAATTCTGATTTCAACGAGTATGTTATCATTCTTATTTCAACGAGTATGTTATCATTCTTATTTCAACGAGTATGTTATCATACTGATTTCAACGAGTATGTAATCATTCTTATTTCAACGAGTATGTTATCATTCTGATTTCAACGAGTATGTTATCATTCTGATTTCAACGAGAATTTATCATTCTGATTTCAACGCGTATGTTATCATTCTGATTTCAACGAGTATGTTATCATTCTGATTTCAACGAGAATTTATCATTCTGATTTCAACGAGTATGTTATCATTCTGATTTCAACGAGAATTTATCATTCTGATTTCAACGAGTATGTTATCATTCTGATTTCAACGAGTATGTTATCATTCTCATTTCAACGAGTATGTATAATTCTGATTTCAACGAGTATGTTATCATTCTTATTTCAACGAGTATGTTATCATTCTGATTTCAACGAGTATGTATAATTCTGATTTCAACGAGTATGTTATCATTTTTATTTCAACGAGTATGTTATCATTCTTATTTCAACGAGTATGTTATCATTCTGATTTCAACGAGTATGTTATCATTCTTATTTCAACGAGTATGTTATCATTCTGATTTCAACGAGTATGTTATCATTCTGATTTCAACGAGAATTTATCATTCTGATTTCAACGCGTATGTTATCATTCTGATTTCAACGAGTATGTTATCATTCTGATTTCAACGAGAATTTATCATTCTGATTTCAACGAGTATGTTATCATTCTGATTTCAACGAGAATTTATCATTCTGATTTCAACGAGTATGTTATCATTCTGATTTCAACGAGTATGTTATCATTCTCATTTCAACGAGTATGTATAATTCTGATTTCAACGAGTATGTTATCATTCTTATTTCAACGAGTATGTTATCATTCTTATTTCAACGAGTATGTTATCATTCTGATTTCAACGAGTATGTTATCATTCTTATTTCAACGAGTATGTTATCATTCTGATTTCAACGAGTATGTTATCATTCTGATTTCAACGAGAATTTATCATTCTGATTTCAACGAGTATGTTATCATTCTGATTTCAACGAGTATGTTATCATTCTGATTTCAACGAGAATTTATCATTCTGATTTCAACGAGTATGTTATCATTCTGATTTCAACGAGAATTTATCATTCTGATTTCAACGAGTATGTTATCATTCTGATTTCAACGAGTATGTTATCATTCTCATTTCAACGAGTATGTTATCATTCTGATTTCAACGAGTATGTTATCATTCTGATTTCAACGAGTATGTATAATTCTGATTTCAACGAGTATGTTATCATTCTGATTTCAACGAGTATGTATAATTCTGATTTCAAAGACGTATTTAAAAAAACAACACTTTTTTAGAGTTTGAAATCAACGATTTAGATCCCTTTTCTTTGTTATTC
Source organism: Ampullaceana balthica (assembly GCA_944989445.1). NCBI lineage: Eukaryota > Metazoa > Mollusca > Gastropoda > Lymnaeidae > Ampullaceana > Ampullaceana balthica. Next base: position 2,759,956 of record CALYLW010000014.1, on the reverse strand, counting down.
CGTTACTCACAAGTCAGTGCTATTTGGAAATGCAGTTAAACATCAAGCGGTTAAAGGACAAAATAGTGACTTTTTGAGCTATTAAAGGTTTCTAGTTTTAGAGTGAAGTCTTTTAGATTCAAGTATTTAGGATTAAGATTTTAGTATTTAGAGTTTAGTGTTTAGAATCTAAACTATTAAATTTTAGATACTGGTTTTTAGAGTTTAGTATTTATTAAATAGTAATCTATTTAGAGTTTAACGTCCCCGCTTTCATATCAGAAGCTGATCCTCCGAGGGGATGGCAATACAATTTTGTGAGGGTATCGACGGAAAGACTTAATAACGACATGTAGGCTGTCTGCATTGTAGCCTGAGTATTCACCCTTACAGTTCCTGTCATGTAAACGACAGCTTTAAATTATAACACATAGGAAAAATTTCTTAACACGCTTTGCTCACAAGCATGCAATGGCGTAGCCAGGAATAGTGCTTCTTAGTTGGAACAAAAAAATTCTTTTTTTGAACAGCAAACCGAAAAAACAGAATGAGTGTGAGAAAAAAAAACAACTTGGCCGATGGCCCAAAACCCCATTATTGAATATTAAAGCAAGGATGTCATTTCTCCCCCCCCTCTTCCACACACACATATTTTCTGCTATTGACGCCAATGAACCGGTTACAAGCCAATGGAATTGTGAGATCAGTAGACACTTCAACAAAAGCGCGCGCCGTTCCAGAAAGCCACGGGCCGCAACTCTCGACGCACTCCAACAAATGTCACTCTGATCCCATAAGCCACCTGAAGATCGACTAATTTCACGTCAGGCCTTTCTAAACTCCCACCACGGACAGCTTGAAGAGCGCTGAATAATGCAATATTGCTCAGCAGACATTCTCCGACTAGACAGACATTCTTCAAAACAATAGCCCCTCAACCTACCCAATCCTCTCGCACAAGGGACAAAAAAGAAGCCGTTGATGCTGCTTCAAAATATAGACAAAAGAGCGATTAATCACATGATTTCTAAACACTAGTTCGTTTTCCCCCGTTGTTATTTTTTCAATACATTTATCAACAACACAGAAATAAGAATGTTTTTAGAATGAATCTCTGGATGTGTGAAACTTTATCATGAAACATTTTCATCCCGCTGACATTGTTTTTTATCTATCACTTGATTAATTCAATGGCCAAGAAAAGGCGTTCACAGAAATCAAACGTTCGTTCTTGTGATTTTTAAGGATGATTTCATTTATCGTCAAATGTTTCCATTCGCCCTGTTTGTCAGACAGTTTTACCCTCTCAAAGCTTTGTTTGATGTCCAGTAGAGCCATGTGTGAAGTAAAAAAGAGAATAAAAAACGTCTTTTAATACAGACATACGTGAAAGAAACATACAACAAAGGTATTTTAATAGAGTCGTAAGTGAAAGAAACATAAAACAAAGGTATTTTAATAGAGTCGTAAGTGAAAGAAACATAAAACAAAGATCTTTTAATAGCGTTATAAAATAAGGAGCTAAAAGCAGAGGCGTCACTAGGGTTGGTGTCACCCGGGGCGGTAGCTCATGGTGTCACCCCTTCACGACTGAAGGGGCCGTCCATAAATGACGTCACGCGAGGTTGCCGATTTTTACCCCACCCTCCCCCAGCGTCATACTTTGTCACAAAAACTTAGACCCCACCCCTTTTTTACGATATGACGTCACAAAGCTTTGACACCCCTCCCCAAGCCGTATTTCTCAATAAAAATTAGCATGTTGCAAATTATTTTTTGTCATTTAAATATGTATTTAGGGTAAGTCCGCACTGTTATATCGTAACACGCGTGAAGTCATTGAAAACGTAATTAAATAAATGGTAAACAATCAAATATTTAAGTGGAACTTTTATTTAAAGTTTCGCGTTTTTGATGTGACGTCACATTTCTTAAACACCCCCTCCTCGTACCACATCGTCACAGATGCGTGGACCCCCCCCCCTATGGAGGATTAAAAGAGGGGGTGCTGAACGGGCTAAAGCCCTCAAAATTTTTATGAATTATAGTGTATAATAAAGATGCAGGCCATTATGTTTGTACGAATCCCTGAAAATGCCTTGGACAGTCATACGGCAATGCTGCTAATGAGTAGGAAGTATAACGGAAACCAGGCTATTCTTCGTGAGAAGTGCATTGTAGCTCATTATGTGCCGTGCACAGCTCATTCCTTTAATTTGGTTGGGAAAAGAGCAGCAGGTTGTCCTACTGCGGTCAGATTATTTTGTCTTCTTCAAAATCTTTATACCCGACTAGTTCAATCTACTCATCGTTGACAGGTACTTCAAAAAATATGCAATAGATACATGCTAACAAAGCCTTGTCTGACACAAGATGGTCAGCCTGACATTATGCTGTAAGGTCTGATAATAGCTCATACCATGAGAATATCGCAGCACTGGAAGAATTAGCAACGAATGAAAATCAGCCACGTGACTGGCGACTTGAAGAAGAAGGATTTCTAAAGGAAATTGAACAACTGGAAGTCGCTATTTTACTTGAAATTAGGGAAACAATTTTAGAAAGGAAGTCTCTCATTGAGTTTGTTAAAAATTAGTATTCTTAATTTTATTCCTATGAAGACAAAGGAAAGGAAAAGTCCGTGGTAAAAACAGTGTAAACAATCTTCAATACTATCAAACAAAAAAGAAAGCTTCAGTTTGATAAAGGGACATCAACAAAACAGTATTTTCCTGGAGAAAAAAAATCAAGATTGAGGTATTTCTGGTAATAATTGACAAACTTTCTTAAGCCCTAAAACATTGGTTAGGTGCATATAAATACATCCATGAGAAATTTGGCTTTCTTACAAACCTAACTGAGCTCAGCACTTTCGCCACCCGATGGGCAGCAGCCAAGTTAATGGAAGAACATTCAAGTGATTTCGAAGAAGGGGTTGGGTAAATCCGAAGCAACCGTTTCGCCCCCCTAAATTTACTAGCAACGCCATCGAGCGGTGCCGGTTTAGGGCCAGGAGCGCCAGCACGGATGAGCAAAAAGTGCCACGAAGAACGCATTGGACGCCAGCTCTGAGGAAACCTTCCAGTGGGGGTTGCACCCCATGTAGGTCTTTGATGATCCCTTCGGTCTGCGGCGGTCCTAACCATGGAGACCCGTGTGCTTTGCCGGGATGGTGCCAAAGTGGTAGCGGGTCGTAGTAGGAAATTCCACCACCTCCTTGTGAGGGCAACTTAGACTTAGTGGGAGGCATCTTCGACTGTATGTCCTGGATACCCAGGTGGCCGCTTCAGAAGCGACCCCTTTTGGGGGGGGGGTCCTCAGCTGTTACGTCCCTTTGGTGGCCAGATGGCTAAGGGGGGTCTTCCGGGAAGACCCATAAAGAGCACTAGGCTCGGGGCTTCTGATTTTCTTCCACATGTAGGTTCATGAGTGATTTCGAAGACTGCTTACCTTCAGAATTAGTCCAATTTTCAGAACTTTTAAAAAAGTTATTGTCCAGCCCCCAGGCTCACGGTAAGGAAAAGGAATTAGCACAAAGCGAAACTCAAAAAACTTGCACAGAGCTAAAAATTTTGCTGCTTTTGAATGAGCTATATTTCACACATATTTGTGTTACGTCCTGTCAGGCCTACTAATACCCTGTTTTTATTTTATGCATTTACCTTATATTTCACACAGTCCTTTACAAATGTACACATCGCACTTCGCATCTATCTTTCAATGATGACATCAAACTGCAGCTGAGAGCGATCCTTTTCAAATTTGAAAAGAATATATAATGAGTTAGAATTTGCATGGGACGAAAAAGGATGAATATGCTCTCTCTAATGAGCATTGAAAAGGAACTTGTAAGCTTACTCAGCTTTATTGACTTGATTGAAAACTTCGCCATTTGAAAAATTCGCAAACGAAAGTTGTAGGTTGAAATAATAATCATACATATTTTTCAATAATTTTTGTTATTTCAAATAAAGAAAAGAACTCGTTACCTCATGATTTTTTTTAATTTAAAATACGGAATAACGCGTAATACTATTCTTTACGGGGGCGCGTTCGTAAGCACTAAACAGCGTAAGTCGGGATGGGACCGTCGTAACCGGAGGACTACCTGTATATAAACATGCATATCTATGCTTTCACGCCTTTAATAATTATATATATAAAAATATTAACTCAAAGACATTGAAATCATAATTATCCTCAAGAATTACTCAACAAAGAAAACCCATCTTTGATTTGTTTTCTTTGGGGGCGGGGGTGATAAAAATCGTATTCCCCCCCCCTCCCACCCCACTGTGGTGGAGGGAGTCGTGATGTGGGATTCGTTCATGCTGTCGGTGTGTCCAAGCCCAAATGACTTTATATCTTTTAAAACAGAAGACACTGCCTCTTTCATTCCAGCCTTTTTTTAAAGATCTCTCTGCTGCGACTATTTCTTTTCTTTTTTTCCTAATTCGTTTTAATGTTGTTCGTGTGTTGGGACTGTTTTATTTTGAAAGTTAACTGATATTTTTATAATAAGAATTTTCACGTTTAACGTATTTCATTGTATTTCTTATTTCTTTCTAGATTAAAAAATTTGTCATCTTTTGTTTTCTTTCATAAAATCGTACACAGTAAAATTTTAGGCTCGGGTGTCACCCCCTGATGGGTGTCACCCGGGGCGGCCCGCGCCCCCCCTAGTGACGCCACTGGCTAAAAGTAAAGTTCTTTAATAGAGTCACAAGTAAAGGTCTTTAATAGAGTCTCAAGTAAAGGTCTTTAATAGAGTCACAAGTAAAGGTCTTTAATAGAGTCACAAGTAAAGGTCTTTAATAGAGTCACAAGTAAAGGTCTTTAATAGAGTCACAAGTAAAGTTCTTTAATAGAGTCGCAAGTAAAGGTCTTTAATAGAGTCACAAGTAAAGGTCTTTAATAGAGTCACAAGTAAAGGTCTTTAATAGAGTCACAAGTAAAGGTCTTTAATAGAGTCACAAGTAAAGGTCTTTAATAGAGTCACAAGTAAAGGTCTTTAATAGAGTCACAAGTAAAGGTCTTTAATAGAGTCACAAGTAAAGGTCTTTAATAGAGTCACAAGTAAAGGTCTTTAATAGAGTCACAAGTAAAGGTCTTTAATAGAGTCACAAGTAAAGGTCTTTAATAGAGTCACAAGTAAAGGTCTTTAATAGAGTCACAAGTAAAGGAAATGAAAAAGGTTTTTTAATAGAGACATACGAGAAAGAAACAGAAAAAAGTTCCTTGAATAGAGTCATACTCATAAGTGAAGGAACTAAAAGTAAATATCTTTCAGTAGAACCATAAATGAAAGGGAAAAAAAAGTATTCTTTCAATAGAGTCATAAACAAAGAAACAGAAACAAATTCCCTCTAAAGGAGTCATTAACTCGACCTTCTCTTTTCAGAGAACTGCCTCAAACTCAAACAGAATCCCGACGCATGCAATTTTAAAAGCATGACATAAACCAGAAGCAAGTGCGCAAACTGAAACATCCATAGCATAGAAATCAGTTGGGGGCCACTAGAGACAACGGAATTCCTCTGTGTGTAAGAGGTGGATGAATTGGGTCCATTTTTAGGATATGTTTACTATTACCAGCTTTCCATTTCCCGGCTATGATCAAAGTCCAGTGGGAGAGCGGTCATCGAAGAAATCAAGTGCTGAGCCCAAATTATAAATTTGTGTTTTCTTTAGAAATTTGAAATACCGTATATACTCGTTCTAAAGAGTCGACTTTTTTTTTGACAAAATCTAGGAGAAAAAGTTGGGGGGTCGGCTTATGAGCGGGTCATAGGTGATTTCGGCATGTATATCGGTGTTGTTATTGTAGATCATCAAGGTCCTTTTCTACATTCTACAAGATTCGACAGCTTTACCAGAAGCTATAATATTTCATTAAAGATATGCACTTACTTTATTTAATCATTTTATTTATTTTTGTAAATGTTTTAATAATGCAGGACTAAACACAAACCATAGATAAGCGTAGGACGCAATAATCTTCTGTATAGAAGGAGCGTCTGTAAACAGATAAGATAAGATAATAAATTATTTTACTAATTTTGTTTCAACAATGAATGTTAATGTACGCGCTTTCGCAACTGTTTACCATAGAATTATTTTTAAAAAAATACCGGTAACTCTTGCCTTACAAAGAGTACAAAGACAAATTAAAACAAACATAATGACCGATTTAGCTTGTAGTTTAAAAAAAAATGTGTACCATTTTGTTTATGCGGTCCTATAATTTTTGGAGGGTCGGCTTGCGAGCGGGTTATACACTTTTAATACTTTTCTCTTCCAAAAGAGGGGGGTCGGCTTATGAACGAACGAGTATCGAGTATATACGGTAGATATCAACTCGCACTCAAAGAAATTCCACATATTCCTGGGTGAGACATTTTGTGTAGGCACGAAACAGAAAACTTCATGAGAAGTGGGGGAAATATCATTCGTAAAAAAAAAGCAATTTTTAACGGATTCCATTTTGCGACATCACCAAGAAAGTATTGCTTTTTTCGGCAGCCCCTTTCTCTCTTCCGACCAATCCCAGCCGAGAGAGAGAGAGACAGAGAGAGAGAGAGGGAGAGAGAGAGACAGAGAGAGAGAGAGAGAGAGACACAGAGAGAGAGAGAGACAGAGAGAGAGAGAGAGAGAGACAGAGAGAGAGAGAGACAGAGAGAGAGAGAGACAGACAGAGAGAGAGAGAGAGAGACAGAGAGAGAAAGAGAGACAGAGAGAGAGAGAGAGACAGAGAGAGAGAGAGAGAGAGAGACAGAGAGAGAGAGAGAGAGAGAGAGAGAGAGAGAGAGAGAGAGAGAGAGAGAAAGACGCTTGTAAACGGTGATGGTAAGTGGCAGTAAATACCCGGCGAACCGCCTACATTAGCCGAAATTAACCGTCGCTGCGCGTCAAACGTTACAGTAATAATACATTTACACCCGAATAGTTTCATGGGTAGTAAAGTCTTCGGAAATGATTTGATGCCCCGGCGAAAAGTAAATTCCCTTGTTGCTCTTCAGAAAATCTCTAAATGAACGAGTCACCACAGATATTCTATTGTTAAGGAGTAAACGTTAATTAAAAGAGAAAGATTGACTCGTACTCCTGTTATATGGGCGCTCGGGATGCTGCCTGTCATAACAAATTAACAGAGCTTCAGCAGAGTCAGAACACATCGCTGAGAACTGACGGTCCCCGTTAACTCGATAGGAAGTTGTCGGTGTTCATTAACCCGATAGGAAGTTGTCGGTGTTCATTAACCCGATAGGAAGTTGTCGGTGTTCATTAACCCGATTGGAAGTTGTCGGTGTTCATTAACCCGATTGGAAGTTGTCGGTGTTCATTAACCCGATTGGAAGTTGTCGGTGTTCATTAACCCGATTGGAAGTTGTCGGTGTTCATTAACCCGATTGGAAGTTGTCGGTGTTCATTAACCCGATTGGAAGTTGTCGGTGTTCATTAACCCGATAGGAAGTTGTCGGTGTTCATTAACCCGATAGGAAGTTGTCGGTGTTCATTAACCCGATTGGAAGTTGTCGGTGTTCATTAAACCGATTGGAAGTTGTCGGTGTTCATTAACCCGATAGGAAGTTGTCGGTGTTCATTAACCCGATTGGAAGTTGTCGGTGTTCATTAACCCGATTGGAAGTTGTCGGTGTTCATTAACCCGATTGGAAGTTGTCGGTGTTCATTAAACCGTTTGGAAGTTGTCGGTGTTCATTAACCCGATAGGAAGTTGTCGGTGTTCATTAACCCGATTGGAAATTGTCGGTGTTCATTAACCCGATTGGAAGTTGTCGGTGTTCATTAAACCGATTGGAAGTTGTCGGTGTTCATTAACCCGATTGGAATTTGTCGGTGTTCATTAACCCGATAGGAAGTTGTCGGTGTTCATTTACCCAATAGGAAGTTGTCGGTGTTCATTAACCCGATTGGAAGTTGGCGGTGTTCATTTACCCAATAGGAAGTTGTCGGTGTTCATTAAACCGATAGGAAGTTGTCGGTGTTCATTAACTCAACTGAGAGTTGTCTGTGCTAATTATTCTAATTGAAAGTTGACTATGTTCATTATAACAATTGTAATTTGTTTGTTAAAATGTTGATGAATGACTAACGCTAAGAAGGTCCTCCGCTGACCTGGAGAGGAATGGGCGCCGCCAGGGTCTACCAAGCCCGAGAATGTTCTAATGGAAACATTAGAGCCCCCTACGACCACAAAAGAGGTTATGGGACTTTAAAAAATTGTTTCTGTTCATTAACTGTATTGAAAGTTGTCTGCGATTAATTATCCAAGTGAGAAATGCTAGCTTGAAATGAGAAGACCAGATCCAAATCTTAACGCACTGATTAAGAAGGACAAAACAACAAAATAACAAACAAACAAACAAACAACAACCTCATTGCGATCAGGTAGCGTAATGCCAAGTTCACAGCCATTTATCCAACGCACCTGTTTTTTTTTCTTTCTCTGCCACTACATCCTCCAACCCACCTTCCTTATTTTGCACGCGCGACCGAACACAAGCAGGTGATTATTCAGGTAACCATGTCAGACTAAAGTCTACATGCTGAGCCTACTCCAGGACTGTGTTTGTAGAAGCTGCCACCGCCGGCCTCGGAGGTGCCCCAACAACCACAGGGACCTTTGGATGCTGGCAAATTAAGTGCCTTCGGTTCAATCGATTTATCGGACAATCATATTTCAATAATTCATGGCGTGGGGGCGGTGGTGGGGGAACGGAGGTGGAGGGAGAGAATCCAGCACTCTGATAGCGATTTTGTGTAAGGGAACAAACTTTATTGTTGTCGGAGAGTTACCACCCTCCAAGTGAACAGCTCTGTTTGGTTGGGCAACACTCAATATTTTTTTTTAATTAAATTTTTTTTGTTATTGCTGGGGAGGGGGTGGGAAAGGGGGGCTTGGAAGTGGCTATAAAAAATATTTTTTTATAAATCTTTAAAAAGATCTTATGGTGAATATGTGCGTCAGCGTGTTGGGGTCGAATAAATAGTTAGTTTTTTTTTAGATGTATCAGATTTAAGAGGAGTTGTTCTGAAACCGTATGGCTACGGGAATTATCGAAATGATGGTAAAATCGACGACCAAGTACCACCAAACTAGTGATGACGACACAGCTGCAACCTACCAAACTATGGTTAAAAATAGATGTCCCTACCACAAAAAGATTTAGGGATAAACAGCTGCCGATTTATCCAATTTATGGGGAAAATAGATGCCATACAACCAGCGTTTGTACAAAATAGATGCCACACAACCAGCGTTTGTACAAAATAGATGCCATACAACCAGCGTTTGTACAAAATAGATGCCACACAACCAGCGTTTGTACAAAATAGATGCCATACAACCAGCGTTTGTACAAAATAGAGGAAGATGCCACCAACATATTAATAACAATGGCTGTCAAAGTTTGAGTCACATAAGCAGCCAATACGACACGTCTATGGGGTGTAACTGAAAAACCTGACCTGCAGATACAACATACATACATAGATACGTATTTGAAGACATTCCGTTTTTTAAAATAACTACACTTTAAAAAAAATAATTTTTTGTTGATTTTGTTAAATGGCTTAAGCTTTTACCTCCATTATTATCGTGTGTTATTTTTCGAGCTTTTCCCGTTTCCGTTTCGTTAAGTCTATTCGGTATGGATTGTCCAGTCTATTTATATCCACACTCAGCTGATGGCTGAACACAAGAGTGTGTTCACTCCGACATAACATAAGGGATTATTTTGTGTTTGTACCATAAACGTCGTTCGATAAACCTTGTTGATAAGATATTTGTTTCGGGGAAACTAGAAGCGGAATTGGGGATTCGTTGAAAGTTTAAGCTATGGATTAAATTGCAACAGATAAGTCTCAAGCCCTTCCTAAAGGTAATTTGATGATTTGATATAGAACAAAACACTAAATAGAAAAGGCGCGGTTTGCTGTAAGATCATCTGTGGCTCTTATAAGTACAACATAAGACATGTAAGCTGTTAGTTTTAAGATCCGAAGGCCTTTAATAGAATTTCGCATTCTATGCTGTAGCAGTACATGACGTTCTGGTGAATAAACCAATTAAAGTACATTTGGTCTATCTAGTGTTAACATGGTATTACAAAACTAAAATTGCGTACCTAATGATACAATGGTATAAGTTGCTAAAGAGGTATATCTAATGATAGAATGATATACCTAATGCTAAAATGGTATATCAAGTGCTAAAATGTTATACCTAAAGCTTCATCTGGTGTCTAGTTTTAAAATTGTAGCGCTAAAATCTAAAAATGTATATCTAATGAAAAAATAAATCTAATCATTGACATTTATTTTTAACTGTAAAATGGTATATCTCATGAAAGAATGTCCAATCTAATGATAGAATTTCCCATCTAATGATAAAATGGTTTAATTTTTGCAAACAGCATCATCTTACACGCAGTAAAAAAAAAGATTTTAAAAAAAGTAGTTTAAAAAAAGAGTAGAACAAATGCCAAAAAAAAATCTATGAAGTAAAAACATTTAAGTGTAAAAAAGTAGAAAACGCAAAAGGAAGAAAGTATGTTTAATTGCGTGGGCAAGCTGCAAATATAAGTAAAAGAGAAAATAGGATGTCTGAAAATGGGTGAAACGGAACGAGAATGAAAAAGAGTTTTGGTAAAAGAGAGCTATATAAATATATATATATATATACACACACACATATATATATATATATATATATATATACACACACACATATATATATATATAAATAATCAGAATGAAAGATATAGTATGTGAGAGAGAAGTGAATGTGTTCATTTGCATGTACATGTCTTAAAGAGAGAGAGAAAGACTAAGAGTAAACGAAAGAAAAGGGGGGGGGGAGAAAGAGATAGAGAGAAAGGGAAAGAGAGAGAGAGAGAGAGAGATAAAGAGAGAGAGAGAGAGATAAAGAGAGAGAGAGAGAGAGAGAGAGAGAGAGAGAGAGAGAGAGAGAGAGAGAGAGAGAGAGAGAGAGAGAGAGAGAAAGATAGATGGAGAGAGAAGACGACATTCTAAATTAAATACGGAGCTAAACATTTTTATAACAGCCGGACCTACCTGACTTATAACTTTCCTGATCACGCCGATAAAGATCCAAGATCTAAACTTAGAGAAAAAAATAACACTGTTTTGTTGATGAACTTAACCTAACATATTTCCCAGAAAACATAAAACAGGTTCCACACCACCAGCCATGTTTGAAAATAACCAAGTGATTCGTCCCTTAGCAACAGTGTTTAAAAATGCATGTCGCATAAACATTTACTCTCAGACTTCCGTAAACTTCAGATCAAAACGAGGCACATTCTAGCGGGGGCACGTCTGTTGCACTATCGTCTTCCGTCGCCCACACCTGCTTAGATTAGAACAACAACAGGTCGTAGGAGGTAATTACGCCTTTCACAAGAGCTCGCGCGCGTTCGTGAGCGGTAAGTCTCGCTAAGCCGGGGACACGATGCGCAGAGTGGTCTGTGAAGGAGAGGTGTGGGCGCGCGCTGCCGAATTAACAGAGCACGCGGCCCGTGAGCTCAGTTGGCGGGGAGTTGGTCCCAGTCGTCTGTTAGACCATGAGGTGGACCTTGTCATAGTTTAAACCCCCACCCCCTTGCGTAGACCTATACATGCTTGTTGCAGGAGTGGAACGTGTCATAGATGTAACATTAGTGGAACTTGTCATGGATGTCACAGTAGTGGAACTTGTCATAGATGTCACAGTAGTGGAACTTGTCATATATGTCATAGTACTGGACCTTGTCATAGATGTCAGAGTAGTGGACCTTGTCATAGATGTCACAGTAGTGGAACTTGTCATCGATGTCACAGTAGTGGAACGTGTCATAGATGTCACAGTAGTTGAACTTGTCATAGATGTCACAGTAGTGGAACTTGTCATATGTGTCACAGTAGTAGACCTTGTCATAGATGACACAGTAGTGAACATTGTCATAGATGGCACAGTAGTGGAACTTGTCATAGATGTCACAGTAGTTGAACGTGTCATAGATGTCACAGTAGTGGACATTGTCATAGATGTCACAGTAGTGGAACTTGTCATAGATGGCACAGTAGTGGAACTTGTCATAGATGTCACAGTAGTTGAACTTGTCATAGATGTCACAGTAGTGGAACTTGTCATATGTGTCACAGTAGTAGACCTTGTTATAGATGACACAGTAGTGAACATTGTCATAGATGGCACAGTAGTGGACATTGTCATAGATGTCCGAGTAGTGGACATTGTCATAGATGGCACAGTAGTGGAACTTGTCATAGATGTCACAGTAGTTGAACTTGTCATAGATGTCACAGTAGTTGAACTTGTCATAGATGTCACAGTAGTTGAACGTGTCATAGATGTCACAGTAGTTGAACTTGTCATAGATGTCACAGTAGTGGAACTTGTCATATGTGTCACAGTAGTAGACCTTGTCATAGATGACACAGTAGTGAACATTGTCATAGATGGCACAGTAGTGGACATTGTCATAGATGTCCGAGTAGTGGACATTGTCATAGATGTCACAGTAGTGGAACTTGTCATAGATGTCACAGTAGTTGAACTTGTCATAGATGTCACAGTAGTGGAACTTGTCATAGATGTCACAGTAGTGGAACTTGTCATATGTGTCACAGTAGTAGACCTTGTCATAGATGACACAGTAGTGGAACTTGTCATAGATGACCATGTAGTCATGGACATTTTCATAGATGTTCCAGTAGGGGGAGCTTTTCATACAGATGTCCCAGTTGTGGACATTTCCTTTGGTTTCTTCAATGCAAATTAGTAATAGATCAGTTTAGATCAATGTTTCTTTATGAATTAATTAAATTGTAATTACATGCATTTCAGTTAAACGTATTCCCTATACACATTGCTCAGATATTCATAATTCTTATCGCCAATATCAGTTTCTGGGAACGGATTTTAATATTCTTTTACATCTGCAAAAACAAAAACAAACCCACACACAAAAAATTAATAATAAAAAAAAAGCAAATAAAAACCCACGCTTCAAACGGTGAATCATAAAATCCTTGAAAATAATACAAAATCCCAACATATCAACGAAATGCCAGAATTTGGATATTCCCCCGGATCACCCGAGTAGAGGCCCTTGGCTAACCTACGATATCACGTGACACCGTTCATTTCCTCGGTGTATGGCTTATAAAATGAAATAACTTCTGTATCCTCAACTTTAATCCGATTAAAAGGGACGATTGGGGATACAATACTGCGAGGAAAATAACGAAATCGATGTTTAATAATAGCTACAAATCTTATGCGGATATCTTGATATGACTTAATAGAATGACGTGATAGTGGTACTGAGACCCCCCCACCACCCCCCAACACCCAGAATCAGTCATGCTTGTTGTGTAAATGGTAGAAAGCTGAAATGATTAAATTTTATTTTGTAGGCATGTTCGATATGATACTGATTTTTTATTTCACAATCAAAGTGGTTCGTCTTCAGTTTGATTATGAGAAGGAAAAAAAACGAAAAAAAAATTGAACTGAATTGAAAAGGAGATTTTTAATTCACGTGTATTTTCGCAAAGTTTTACAATTTGGAGCGAAAATCGATTGTGCGGAAGTAAAATGTTTCTTATAGCCAGCTATCTGCAACTTGATGACATTAGCTAACTGAGCCTTATTATTAAACACATGTCAACAGATTCCAGTGTTGAAATCTTCATTTAGATTTTAAAACATTTCTTGGAAAGATTGGAAAGCGAAATCAATAGTGCACTCGCCTCACAAGCTTAGTGGCGTGGAATCGAGCCCACGTTAAAGCCACTATAAAAATGTTGATGAATGACTAACGCTGAGAAAGTCCTCCGCTGACCTGGAGAGGGATAGGCGCCGCCAGGATCTACTAAGCCCGAGAATGTTCTAATGGAAACATTAGAACCCCTTACGACCTCGAAAAAAGGTTATGGGACTAAAAAAATTGGAAAGATTAAGGGTTGTTTAAAAAAAATATCATTATTCAAATACGTTTTCATTACACCATCGACCCTGGTTATATTTAAAACCGAAAGCATCTGAGCGATTTTTCTAATGACTAAACACGCATGAATATAGGCACCCCAAAGTGTTGCAGTGCAATCTTACATCTCAGCCATAATATAAATGATGCCATAATCTCAACATTGAGATCCCCTCACACACACAAACACACATACACACACACACACACGGACCAGTGAGTGCTTTTAATCAAGCTTCGTTGTATCTACACATTTATTTGTCAGATAGCATGTTGTATATATTAAACGATTTATTTGAACGTTAGCAGTTTTCCCTCGTTGAGATACTTTCTTGTGGTAGCAGCCACTCTCAAAACATGTTATCTTACAACAGATGTACGGGGTGAAATCCAGGAGAAATGTCAAGGGGGTGGGGGGTGGAGTGGAGCAACAATCTTTGATTAATTAACGAGCATCGTACTGTTGTTGCCCACTTGAAAAAGCTTAATCTTCCTTCTTTGTTGCCGTTGTAGATAAATTCTCACATACAGTTTTTAACACTTTGTATTTCATTAGAATGTGAAAATCATATATGTCCTTACATTATCTACTTTACCATGCTTCTTGATTGAGACGTTATTCTATAGTGATAGCTATTAAATGATATATTATCTTATATATTACAGACAAAAATTATCTTGCACACAAAATAGATGTTTTGTTTTTAATCTCTCTTTATATGTCTATGTGAGGGTTGTATTAGATCATCTTTGTGTTCTATTTCTAAGTTATAATTAATTTCCTCATATAATCTAACTACTTTACTCTTAGTTCGTCTATCCTCAAGTGTTTCTAGGTTTAATGATTTTACTAAATTGTGCCTATCTTTTAAATTTAGAATTGTCTCTAGTAATAAATATAGTTTTTAGCTATATTATTTCATGCGAACGTGAACATCGTCTGTGTCATCATTTAAACAACTTTACTTGTTTTCTTTGCTTTAGGTCCTGTAGTGTAGTTGATAGCGATATTCTGGGTTGCGCGTAAATGACGTCCATTTAGAAAACTCTCTACCTTTTGCAAATTCCTCCTATCAAATAATTTCAACAGCTTATTTAATTCACAACCGAATTTACAAGGTTACAGCCAACCCGCTGTTCGAAAAAAGTGTAACAAGCTCACGTGCACGGGATGGCTGCGGTTATAAATAATATGAGCGCATGTCCTGGTGGCATGCAAGAATTTCTGGAATGTCAAGGCTGTCATTTAAATACGACGCGCCCATTTGTTTCGTTTCGAAAACCGTAATTACGAGAGCTTAGGATTAAGTAATGAGAAATATTTCTTAAAAGATCCCTTATCATTGGTATTAAACCAACTGCATTTCTAATGAGCGGTAGTTGAAAAAAAATTACATCCTACTCTCTTGTTAAAAATTGTGTCGCTTCCGAATGTGTCTAACACAACACACAGGAAATGATTTCAAGATTTATAAATCACTAGGGGCAAGGACCCGGCTTTACTCGGTTAAGATAAGGTTTCCTGTAGAAGCGTACAGTACTGTTTATTTCCATGCAACATTTAGCTTAAAGCAATGTGATAGACAACATTTTTGGCAGTTCCATTAGGAGTGTGTACAAAAAGATTTTCCTCTTTGCCAACTCTGGAGCAGGCCACATACAATTGTCCATGAGAAAAGCATGGTGTCTGCAAGTCTATACCAGCAATCCCAAGAGACTGAGTGATAATTTATGTAATTTTTTTACCTGTTACCATCACCAAATGATACTTAACAACCATCGAAACTTTCATGCTTCTACCTACACGGCCACCAGTATCTTATATATATATATATGGAACGAAACATGTTTAAGAACTTTTCCGATATAATTTTGTGTATGTGTACCGAATTTCACGTTATTTGGTTGTATGGATCTTGAGTTTTAGGGAACAGACAAACACACAACAAATGCGTCTTATATGTATAACATTTGGGCCCCCGGCCCCCCAGTTAGTGATATTTTTTATTCGACTGCTACCATCGCGGGAGGGTACTCAACAACTTTCCAAAGTTTATGTTTGTACCTACAAGGAAATATGAGGAATTAGTGTTGATTCAGTTTTATATAACCCATAAAAGAAAAAAAACGGTTTTAGGCCCCCGGCCACCCATGAGTCAAATTTTAACAATTATTTTCGCCAATTATCGTCATAAGAGTGTATTGAGCAAGTTCCCAAAGTTTCATGCTTCTACCTTTACGGAAAGTTGAAGAATTAATTTTGAGTCAGTTTTACATACAAGAAAAAAAACTACATTAGGGCCCCCGGCCCCCAGTAAGTGATGATTTATATAATTTTTTAAAACCTGTTACCATCGCCAAATGATACTTAACAACCACCGAAAGTTTCATGCTTCTACCTACACGGGAAATAGGATATTTTTTATTTTTATGTTTTATATAGCTCATATAAGGAACAAACTACACTTTGGGCCCCCGGCCCCCAGTTTCTTATATATATGGAACGAAAACTTTTTTAGAAGTTTTCCCATGTAATTTTGTGTATGTGTACCAAATTTCACTTTATCTGGTTGTCTGGATCTTGAGTTATTATGGAACATACAGACAACAAATAAGTCTTAAATGTATAACAGACAAACAGACAACAAATAAGTCTTATATGTATAACATTATATGTATAACTGGCCCCCCAGTTAGTGATAATTTTTTATTCGACCACTACCATCACGGGAGGGTACTCAACAACTTTCCAAAGTTCATGTTTCTACCTACAAAGAAAGATAAGGAAAACGTGTTGATTAAGTTTTATATAGCCCATATAAGGGAGAAAAAAAAGGTTTTGGGCGCCCGGCATAACCATGAGTGAAATTTTTAAAATTATTTTTCGACAATTATCGTCATAAGAGTGTATTCAGCTAGTTACCAAAGTTTCATGCTTCTTCCTTTACGGGAAGTTGAAGAACTAATGTTGAGTCAGTTTTAAATATTATTTAAAAAACTACAATAGGGTCCCTGGCCCCCAGTAAGTGATAATTTATACACTTTTTTTTTACCTGTTACCATCGCCAAATGATACTTAACAACTACTGAAAGTTTTATGCTTCTACCTACACGGGAAATATAAATTAAATTTTTTTTTATAGAGCTCATATTAGGAAAAACTACATTTTGGGCCCCCGCCCCCAGTATCTTATATATATGGAACGAAACCCGTTTAATAACCTTTCCGATATAATTTTGTGTACGTGTACAAAATTTCACGTTATTTGGTTGTCTGGATCTTGAGTTAATAGGTAACATCCAGACAGACGACAGACAACAATTGCGTCTTATATGTATAGAGATTATGCCTGGTAGTGTTAATTGTACTTAGGCAATTTTTTTCTTTTCGAAATCCGTCTAAACAGTTTCCATTCTATCCGGTGATTAAATCTGAAGCAAGTATTTAATTTTTCTTATGTGGTAATTTAAACTAGCAATATTCAATGAAAATGATATACAGTTTTATACACAATAGTAATGGAACTGCGAAAGCTATAACTGGTTACTTCGTGGTGTCATTGTCTTTGACCATCAAGACCTTCCCTTGGGACTTAGTTTCTCAAACTCCAAATTTCGTGTCTTTCAGTTTCCTGTGTCATTTTTAAAAGGAGCACACCTGTAAAGGTGATTCAAATTATTTTAGATTTCAGTTTTGGATTTGAAGCTACATTTCTTGACTGAAATTATAATTTTTCTATTTTTTACTCTAAGCTTGAAGTCCGTAGCTCTGTTTACACTTTTAAAATGGGGATTTAAAATGAATCTTCAAGCCTAAATCAAGGTCTACAATATCGACTCAAAGTCTACACTTTTTAATTAAGGTTAACAATCATGACCCAAAGTCCGTAGCAACGACTACAATTCCGTCTCTACGATCAAGACGAATCCTACAATTTCGACTCATTGTCCACAATCATGACTCGAGTTAAACAATCCTGACTCCAGGTCTATAATAATGACTCAAGGTATACAACATACGAGATTTGACCCCATAAGCTTGCTTTCAACACGACCTCACCTATGGAATGACACTTGACTTAAAAAGCGACTTGTGCAAAAAGTTAAAGACCGCTTTTTTTTTGATAACTCAACCTTTGCAGTGTCATGTATTTATAATAGGTAGCATTTATATTAAGATCATATAGACCTAATAATAAAACACGCCTACGCTCCTACCCAGGTCTTAGCCATTTATACTGACCTCCACACGCTGCCCCCCCCCCGCACCAGCACATAAACAAGATTCGGGAGATGTATGGACCACACGCCCCAGGCATCGTTTCGTCACGACATTCGGTCATTGTGCCTGCCACTGTTTCTCATCTTGGTGATGTATTTCCTGGATTTCATGGCCTCATACATCGAGACCGCGAGAGTTTAGACTAGATCCACCTCAGAATCGGTTTCATGCCCGTTTTATAATATTATGAAGTACATCTGATTGTTTGACTTTAAGCTGGTTAACTGAGGCGGATGACTAAGTCTCAAGGGATAAGTATTACGATGTATTTAGGACGACTCCTTCACAATGTTCCTTCTAAGGATCGTTGGTACGTTTGAAAAAACACAACAACAAAGACAAAGAAACCAAAACAAACAAAAAAACACAAAACAAAATCACGTGTTCAAATTTGCAAAACACCAATTTTTGTTGTTGTTCAAAATGTTATACCCAACAAACAGCTATTTATAGCCCTTCTCAAAATTTGCTGAGCGGTAACTCTAAGCAGCTGCGCGGCGTCGAACGCGAGCTTAAAGGGGGAATTGCAGTCCGTCCCCTTCCGAAAACATGAATCAGGGAGAAGATTCTGCTAAAAATATGAGTATAACTACCGTATATACTCTTTCGCAAGCCTACCTTTTTTGGACAATATCTAGGGGGAAAGTGGGGGGAGGGGGTCGGCTTATGAGCGGGTCATAGGTGATTTCTGTATGGATATTGAGTATCGGTGTTGTTTTTGTAGATTATAAATGTCCTTTTCTACATTCTACAAGATTCGACTGCTCTATCAGAAGCTATAATATATTATTAGAAATCAGCACTTACCTTATTTTATCATTTTATTTATTTTTGTGAACGTTTTAATAAATTGTTTTATAAATTTTGTTTTCAACAACGGATTTTAATCTACGCGCTTTCGTCACTGTTTACCAAAGATTTTTTTTTAAAATACCGGTAAATCTTGCTTAACAAAAAGCAGAAAGACAAAGATAGGCAGTACAAAGTAAACAATCACAATGACCGATTTAGCTTGTAGTTTTAACAAAATATG
The DNA here is from genome assembly GCA_944989445.1 of Ampullaceana balthica. NCBI lineage: Eukaryota > Metazoa > Mollusca > Gastropoda > Lymnaeidae > Ampullaceana > Ampullaceana balthica. Next base: position 2,740,629 of record CALYLW010000014.1, on the reverse strand, counting down.
TACCATTATTTTTAAAGCTGTCCTATTATTTTTGGGGGGTTGGCTTGCGATCGGGTTATACACTTTTAATACTTTTCCCTTCCAAAAGTGTGAAAAGTGTGTGTGTGTGTGTGTGTCAGCTTATGAACGAACGGGCTAAGAGAACGAGTATATACGGTAAGATTTGTGTATTTACGTTGTTTAACAACTTTGCATAACATTTAAACTAACGTGCATTAGCCCTTGAAACTCAACATTACCACCATAGTAGATGATCCACTTAATCCCATTACAAATCCTGCACTACTACCCTCGTCTTACCTTTACCCTCGAAAATTCTACTTACAACCATCTTAATACACACCTACCTCCCCTCCCCTGATATTCCACTTACTCCTCACTCTAAACAACTACACGTCATTCCTCCTCCACCTCTGCCACCTCTTCCACCCCTTTTACCATTTGTGTGTGTGTGTCCCATAACCTATTGGTCTTAGGGGTTTCTAATGTTTCAATTAGAACTTTCTCGGGGCTTTGTAGACCTTGGTGGCGCCCATCTCCTCTCGAGGTCAGCGGAGGACTTTTTAGCGATAGTCATTCATCAACATTTTTATTGTGGCTTTAACGTGGTCTAGATCCCACACCCCTCAGCTTGTGAGGCGAGCGCACTATTGACTTGGCTATCCAGCCGCCATTACCACTGTCTTCATCTAGAAGCTCACCAACCTAACTAACCACCAACATGTTTGGGGTAATTATTTAAAATTACCCCCCCCCCATTCCCGATATATGCTTCTCCATGAAATAAATGCGATCAAACCGTGGGACGAGTGGATTTATTCTTCAAACGTTTTGTTAACTTGTCCAGGCGCTGTTCAACACCCATTGAATGGAACCGTGCAGCCATGACCACTGTTTACTGGTTTAATTGCAATGTTTTTACTATCTTCCACCTCTCAAAAACACCACTATCACCTACCAAAGTCAACACCACCACCTCCTAACATCAGCACCATTAACACCCGTGCCCCCTCCCTTCTCCCTCTCCGCAACCGACCATTGCCAACTTCAACACTCGTAAGAACAACCTGCCTTCCTCTTCACCATGAACCTCAACATCTTTGCATCTGAAAAGTGAGAACGGATAAAGTAAAGCATAGTTATAAAGTCCGAACGTGGAATTTTGTTTATGTCCGTGTTTTAAATCAGTGGTTCTGACCAACGTTCCCTCTAAGTTTCATTGGTTCTCGTTTAAAAACAAACAAACAAACACACACACACACACACACATATATTCCTTCTTAAAATTGCTGCGCGCTAACCCTAAACTGCTGCGTGGTGTCACATTGTTTCCAACTAGGCTAAATACAGTACACTCTAACAGACGCTGAACAACCGAGAGATGAAACGTTTTACAAAGTCTTAGAGAGAGAGAGAGAAGAGAGAGAACGAGAGAGAGAGAGAGAGAGAGAAGGAGAGAGTGAAAAAGAGGGGGAGGGAGAGAGGGGGGGAAGAGAGAGTATCTTAACTTAAATATATTTTACAACAGTCCTTTTTATGAAATGATTCTTACAAAGCGAAGATTCTTGTTCTATTAAAAAAAATTCTGCTATTCTGTAAATGTTTGTTAAAAATACTTTAAAAAATAATTCAAGTTTAAAAAATATTCTAATTATTTAGTTACCGAAACCTCAAAAACAGAATCACGCCAAACAGGCGCCTTCTAATAAAAAATTAAAAAGAAGCCGTAACCATTAAAATCTTATGTATTTCGAAATATTTTTTTTTCAGATCCCGATGCAAGGGATAAAGTGCCTAATGCTATGTTCCCGGAGATCTCGACCAACACCCGCGGCTTAGATAACGGTTATGACGTGTTATCAGTCGACGTACGGTCGAATGTTTTAGCTGAGTTCCTCGACTAATGTGTCTCCCCCTAGATTTGCTCAATGTGCGAGCGCCTTTGTTCGTAGTTAACGCCGTTTAAATCTGCAAACCAGGATATCATTTGAACAATAACTATTTTAGACAAGCTAATCCAGAGGTTGATAAAAAAAAATTCAATCAATATAAAAACTATTATGATGAATTCAATTTCAACGGACTATTATGTAATTCAAACTCATTCTCATAGGTCTGTTTTCTCCGGCCCGCGTATAACAATGACAGCAAAGGAATGGGTGTGTGATCAAATAAGTATATGCCGAGTGAAAAGGATTTTGTTTTTGTTCTATTTAATTAAGGCCAACGATTAATATTCGGATTTAAACAAATTCATTTTGCCCCCCCCCTCTCCTGACTAATATCAGGTACATACAGAGGCGTAACTGGGTTTTTTACGCTTTGGCTAATTTATGTTTGGCGCCCTTTATTGAAATAACAATTTTAAAATTAAATATTTAGCTGCGCCCTTTTGAACTGGCGCAGGCCGGCGCCCTTGGCAACTGCCCCAATGTCAAGCCTTTATTACGCCACTGGGTACCTATCTAAGCTTCGTGGACCCTTAAGCCACAGGGGTAGGTCCCTCCCTGCCTTCACACAGACATGAAGCCGCGACTGTCAGAACGCAAGCAAAGCGCGCAAGCCGCTCGACCACCTATATGTTTTTGCCTTCCCAAAGAGGAACAAAAAAAACGATTTGGCAGTGGCCCGAACCCATTATAAATTTATTTATTTATTCTACCGCTGGGTATTTGATGATGTTTACAGAATACCATTGACCATTGACATTTATCGACGTCCCTAATGGTACGATGCCATTAAATCCATGAATAGGGCCAGGGAAACAAACCCCCTCATATTTTGAGGACGGCTATTGCACACGGGTCCCGCGTTGACCTTGTGGTTGACGGACCACTGATAGAATCTACGCGTCAAACGCTGTTGACACTACTGATAGGTGGCCGAACATCAGACACCATCGCTTACCTCCCTGACGGGTGACCATGACTGGACTGTTTCAATAGATTTTAATTGAGTTAACAATATGGGTTAAAATATCGCTCAGTTGATCTGACCGTCCGTGCGAGCACGAAAGATAAACTCAGCGAAATTTAAATGTAACCACGTGCTGCTTGATGCCGACTACAGCGAATCTCAACAGAACAAATACCAGAACCGATATATATATATATATATATATATATATATATATATATATATATATATATATATATATATATATATTAACTCGTAGAATGTTTGACGCAGGACCTCCACCGTGACGACTGAACTTCAGTGCAATAGCTCACATGGTAACGTGGCTGTATAAACAACGGGTTGACGGAAAGATTGTGTTAAAGTTAAAGAGATATTTTTCATGAAAGATTCGATACTTAAAAAAACACAACTATATTGACCAGGGGCGGCCAGACCTGAAGTAACTGAGAGCCATTTTAAAATGTATTTTAGAAAAAAATGAGAACCGCTTTGAAGCGCTATTGGTCATTAAACCTGGATTGGAAATCTTCCAGTAATCATTTGTAACATATCATATACATTTTGTATTACATAAAATTTATGAGAGCCGCAACGTGAAAATAGAAGAGCCGCATAGGGCTCACGAGCCTTAGTTTGGCCACCATTGATATAGGCTGCCCCAAAGAACAGCTAAATAGCCTGACTTTAAAACAGCCACTTAGAATGAGGTTAGAACAGGTTATTAGACTGATCAAAGAGCAGTTGAGCCCTGGACAGCTACTTAGACTGACCGAAGGACAGCTACACATACTGACCGAAGGACAGCTACACATACTGACCGAAGGACAGCTACACATACTGACCGAAGGACAGCTACACATACTGACCGAAGGACAGCTACACATACTGACCGAAGGACAGCTACACATACTGACCGAAGGACAGCTACACATACTGACCGAAGGACAGCTACACATACTGACCGAAGGACAGCTACACATACTGACCGAAGGACAGCTACACATACTGACCGAAGGACAGCTACACATACTGACCGAAGGACAGCTACACATACTGACCGAAGGACAGCTACACATACTGACCCCAGAACAGTTACTTGGAATGATCCCTGAATATCTACTTAGACTGAACGCAGAAAAGCTACATCTGCTGACCCCCGAACAGCTACATGCCCTTACTACTCTGCAGTTACACAGACGGACCTCAGAGCAGCTACACAGGCTGACATCAGAGCAGCTACGTAAACTGACCTCAGAGCAGCTGTATAGAGTGACCACAGGGAACTACACAGACTGACCTCAGAGCAGCTACACAGAGTGATCTCTGAGCAGCTACACAGACTGAACTCAGAGCAGCTACACAAACTGACCTCAGAGTAGCTACATAGACTGACCTCAGAGCAGCTACATAGAGTGACCTCAGAGCAGCTACATAGTCTGGCCTCAGAGCAGCTACGTAAACTGACCTCAGAGCAGCTACATAGAGTGACCTCAGAGCAGCTACACAGACTGACCTCAGAGCAGCTATATAGAGTGACCTCAGAGCAGCTGTATAGAGTGACCTCAGAGCAGCTACACAGACTGACCTCAGATCAGCTACACAGACTGACCTCAGAGCAGCTACACAAACTGACCTCAGAGCAGCTACATAGACTGACCACAGAGCAGTTACACAGACTGACCTCAGAGCAGCTATATAGAGTGACCTCAGAGCAGCTATATAGAGTGACCTCAGAGCAGCTACACAGACTGACCTGAGAGCAGCTACACAGACTGACATCAGAGCAGTAACACAGACTGACCTGAGATCAGCTACAGAGACTGACCTCAGAGCAGCTACACAGACTGATCTCAGAGCAGTAACACAGACTGACCTCAGAGCAGCTACACAGACTGACCTTAGAGCAGCTACACAGACTGACCTCAGAGAAGCTACATAGAGTGACAACATCGTCGTGAAATCCTCATTAACCCGTCTCCTCATTGGTAAACATTCAAACCGTTAAAAAAAAACCTCGCTGCTAGAATGAAGCGAGGTGTGAAATTCCCATTAAAGTATTGCACCATTCTTTGAAACGTTGTCATTGAAATCTACGCCCCTGTGCCGCGCTGCCATCAGCACAATTTTAAAAAAAAATCTAAACTCAACATTGACAGTGGTTGGACTCGGTTCATGTCACTACTCCGAGTTGTTTGTTTGTTAGAGCGAAATGTTGATCCGCATCCACGCCCACTCACCAAACAGATTTAGTTTCGTATGAGTTTCACCAGACGGGACAAATCGAAACGGGACACTAAAAAATTGAAAATTAAAGCTTGTGATGGGGATCAATAATTAGTTTTTTTCAACTCATTGCAAGAAAGATCAGGATCAAAGGTTAACCTTTAAATAAGAAAAACCCGTAAAAAACCAAGTTTTTGACTATAAATCCTTTATGTACGAGAAGTAACTAAAAGAATGTTCATTATAATACGCACCGCGACGCTCTATCTCAAAAAATAGCATGATACATAGGAATAAATAAAATAATCTTAAAAAATCAATAATTTAATTACGGTACATGCGATCGATCTGAAATTTTGATACATTGTTTTTATCATCGGTACGAAACTGCCTGCAAAATTTCAGCTCGCTATCTTGCGAGCAAGTGGGTTAAAAATCGATCAAAAGTTTTGGCGACAATTAAGCAAGCAAGCAAGGTCGGTCGGTCGGTCGGCCGCAGACACCACGAGTTAATATAAATGATTTAAAAAAAGAATCGCTTCTGATTAAGCACATTTTAAAGTAGTCACATGTCACTAGTCTAAAAAAATATCCGTAGTTACATTCTTATATGTTTTGTATAACTTGAAAGGATATAGCGCAGTTTAACACTGTCAAAATTAAAGAGCTTTTTATCTATTCACGAGACTTAATGGATTGGAATGAATAAAATATGTTGTTATTGTCGTTTCATGATTCAAGTCCATTAAAAGAAATATCCCTATCATTCAGTTGGACCACTTGCATTAATCATGAAAACATGAATCGAGTTTCCGGGTACTCTCTTAGGATTTGTCTCAACAGATATTTGTCAATGATAAGTTAATTTGAGACAGCTTAGTGAACTTGAACAAGACAAAATTTTGTTTTCAAACAAAACAACTTGCAATCGTATTTATGCTGAACATTGTTTTATGAAAACTGTGTCTAAAATAGAAACATATCGTCATGAGAAATACATATTTTTCCTGTCTGAGAAATGAAAAACCCTATTAAAGACATTGTATAAAAAAACAAAAATATTTATTTAAAAAAAACTATATCAGCTACATTAGACATATCTAAACGTGCCAGCATTTGATTACGCATGAGCAAATAAAAAACCCTCCGCTTCGGCTCATGTCGTCCGTCAGCTAAGATGTAGCGTGTTGAGTTCATTTGATCAGGACTCCTCTTCTTCACAGACATAGTTGATATTGGAAGAAAATAAGCCTGCTGCGATGTATATAGACTTAACCAATGACATCAGCATACGGTTTGTATGTTTGTTTGTTTACACCGACAAACAGTTGATGTTGGAGGCATGCCGGGAAACGACCTTGACCCGCATAACCCGAACAAGTCCAACTGATTGAGAAGAGCTGCACCACCACCCGTGCTGGTGTCCATCTACAGCATTGTGTATATATACCAATCAGAAACTCAATACCATATTTTGGCACACAAGGGTCGATTACTCTAGATCCTCAACACATATCGATTCTTATACTTTTATTTTACTTCCCAAATTCACCCCATCCCCCTACCCCCTCCCACCCCGCTCGCAGGTAGCATTGTAATTCGGTATCCATAAAATATCTACCTCAAACAGGAATATTTTTTTCTGTTTGCTTGAATAGCATCACGCCTATTGCATCCACCCCCACCTCATCTCCCAATATCTCGCCCAATGCAGAGTTCAATGCCCCCAACCCCAAACTTGCACCAACAAAAATAAATAAATAAATAAATAAAAGAAATTCCCGTAATTTTCCTCAATGAGCTTTTATTATAACGCTTACATCACTGAATGCCCTCACCATCCTCACACACCCACCCCCCCCCAAAACACACACTGCCCCCTACTTTAATGCAGTCGCCATGGCTCACAATGGTTGTAGCGCCCTGGGCGCGTGGTACCCCGTTAATGAGCCCCGTGTTTGTAGAGGCTCTAGTTCCTCAAAAGGATCAGAGTGAGTCTGCGGTGCGTTGCGATAGATACCAGGTCATGTTTCGGGTTTTAGTGTGTGTGCGGGAAAAAGGGGGGGTGGGAGTGGGGGAAAGCTCTCAGTGATACAGCCAGCAAGCGATATTATTTTAACATGGGAAAAGGGGGTGGGGCTTGAGTTAGTGGCAGGTCGCAAATTTAAGGGCGGGTGTCCGGGTGTGTAGGGAGATGGTCGCTGAGTAGGGCGGGTGTCTAGGGAGATGGTCGCTGAGTAGGGCGAGTGTCTAGGGAGAGGGTCGCTGAGTAGGACGGTGGTCCGGGTGTCTAGGGAGAGGGTCGCTGAGTAGGACGGTGGTCCGGGTGTCTAGGGAGAGGGTCGCTGAGTAGGGTGGGTGTCTAGGGAGAGGGTCGCTGAGTAGGGCGGGTGTCTAGGGAGAGGGTCGCTGAGTAGGGCGGGTGTCTAGGGAGAGGGTCGCTGAGTAGGACGGGTGTCTAGGGAGAGGGTCGCTGAGTAGGGCGGGTGTCTAGGGAGAGGGGTCGCTGAGTAGGACGGTTGTCCGGGTGTCTAGGGAGAGGGTCGCTGAATAGGGCGAGTGTCTAGGCAGATGGTCGCTGAGTAGGGCGGGTGTCTAGGGAGAGGGTCGCTGAGTAGGGCGGGTGTCTAGGGAGAGGGTCGCTGAGTAGGGCGGGTGTCTAGGGAGAGGGGTCGCTGAGTAGGACGGTTGTCCGGGTGTCTAGGAAGAGGGTCGCTGAGTAGGACGGTGGTCCGGGTGTCTAGGGAGAGGGTCGCTGAGTAGGGCGAGTGTCTAGGGAGATGGTCGCTGAGTAGGGCGGGTGTCTAGGGAGAGGGTCGCTGAGTAGGACGGTTGTCCGGGTGTCTAGGGAGAGGGTCGCTGAGTAGGACGGTGGTCCGGGTGTCTAGGGAGAGGGTCGCTGAGTAGGACGGGTGTCTAGGGAGAGGGTCGCTGAGTAGGACGGTGGTCCGGGTGTCTAGGGAGAGGGTCGCTGAGTAGGGCGAGTGTCTAGGGAGATGGTCGCTGAGTAGAGCGGGTGTCTAGGGAGATGGTCGCTGAGTAGGGCGGGTGTCTAGGGAGAGGGTCGCTGAGTAGGACGGTTGTCCGGGTGTCTAGGGAGAGGGTCGCTGAGTAGGACGGTGGTCCGGGTGTCTAGGGAGAGGGTCGCTGAGTAGGACGGGTGTCTAGGGAGAGGGTCGCTGAGTAGGACGGTGGTCCGGGTGTCTAGGGAGAGGGTCGCTGAGTAGGGCGAGTGTCTAGGGAGATGGTCGCTGAGTAGGGCGGGTGTCTAGGGAGATGGTCGCTGAGTAGGGCGGGTGTCTAGGGAGATGGTCGCTGAGTAGGGCGGGTGTCTAGGGAGAGGGTCGCTGAGTAGGGCGGGTGTCTAGGGAGATGGTCGCTGAGTAGGGAGGGTGTCTAGGGAGAGGGTCGCTGAGTAGGGCGGGTGTCTAGGGAGATGGTCGCTGAGTAGGGCGGGTGTCTAGGGAGAGGGTTGCTGAGTATGGCGGGTGTCTAGGGAGATGGTCGTTGAGTAGGGCGAGTGTCTAGGGAGAGGGTCGCTGAGTAGGGCGGGTGTCTAGGGAGAGGGTCGCTGAGTAGGACGGTGGTCCGGGTGTCTAGGGAGAGGGTCGCTGAGTAGGGCGGGTGTCTAGGGAGAGGGTCGCTGAGTAGGGTGGGTGTCTAGGGAGAGGGTCGCTGAGTAGGGCGGGTGTCTAGGGAGAGGGTCGCTGAGTAGGGCGGGTGTCTAGGGAGAGGGTCGCTGAGTAGGACGGTTGTCCGGGTGTCTAGGGAGAGGGTCGCTGATTAGGGCGGGTGTCCGGGTGTCTAGGGAGAGGGTCGCTGCAACTATTCTTTTGCATATAAAAGAATATTTCTAATTAATATGATAGTAGCATGTATGTGATCAAAGTTGTGAAAATTTTAATGTTTATTAATATTCATACAAATATGTATTTATGTTTAGCAGCCTTGTTTATGATAGATAGTTTTGATGAGCGTCCCACGCTTTTATGTGCAATGGATAGGTTCACGATTTCACATGTAATCATAGAAATTTTGTATTTAATGTTATTCTTTTTAGTGCACTTTCTATATGTAAATAAAAGCGTGTCCTTTTAAAAAAAGATTTTTTTACATTATTTTATTTTCTACTTTTAAGTCTCAATTTTTTTTAAAATGTTGGTGTGAGAAGGGGCATAATTGATAAAAGGGAATGTTTGAATAATCAAAACTCCTGTTACTCTTCTTGTATTATCATGTCAAATTAGATTTAGTTTCGTATTACTGAGCTGTTAGACACGTGATGTAAACATTGTCGGTGTCTGTATGACAAACCCATAGTAAAACCACATGCGCACAGGCCTTGAACGCACACTGTCACATGTTAACCTAACGCCAATTGGCTGGAGAAGACATGACCCCATTTTTAAATCCTTCATATTAACTCGTGATGTCTGCACCCTTGATTGTCGCGCAAACTTTGGATCGATATTTAACCCACTTGCTCGTAAGCTAGCGAGCTGAAATTTTGCAGGCAGGCAGTTTCGTACCGATAATAAAAACAATGTATCAAAATTTCAGATCGATCGCATGTACCGTAATTAAATTATTGATTTTTTAGATTATTTTATTTATTCCTATGTATCATGCTATTTTTTGAGATAGAGCGTCGCGGTGCGAATTATATTGAACAACCTTTCTGTCGCGCAATAAGGTGCGTATTTTATTGACAACTCTTTTTATAAACATATTCCTGATCGGTGCGCATTATATTAAACATGTTTAAGACACAATTGCAATTTTGTATTTTTGGATGGTCTTGCGCTGCGTATTATAATGAACATTCTTTTAGTTATGTCTCGTACATAAAGGATTTATAGTCAAAAACTTGGTTTTTAACGTTTTTTTATATTTCATTGGTTCTGGCATCCCCGCCCTCGCCTTGAAAATTACTATGTCGATAGGCGTTGAGTGAGAAATAGAACGAAATATAGACATAAACTAAAAAACTAAAAATGTAATAAGTTAATTACGGTACATTCGATCGATCTGAAAATTTGATACAATGCATTGTCAGCCAAGATCTATCTGTGGTAAAATTTTGAGATCTCTAGGACCAGCAGAAGTGGTTTAATTTTACGTTACAAGATTTGACGGAAGGATGGAAGGATGGATACAACATACAGTGTGACTTAAATAAAAGCGTTTAATAATACTAAAAATTGGCCATACTCATTAATGTAAGTTTCTGAATATAACAACAAAACATCTTGTCTCTACCACGTGAACATAAGAATCATACATCTTTGTTTGAATAGTATTTGAATTGTTTGCATTACAATAACATGCATTAGTAATTGATATATAATATGTGTGTTTAGTTGTTTTGCAGTTAATTTAACAAACAAGAACGATCCGCGGCGTAGCATACGCCGCAGCTTTGCGCATCATAGATAGCGCAAATATCGGGGGAAGGGGGGGGGGAAGTACGGACAAAAACAGCAGCACAAAGTAATGAAAAAAATAGCGAGCAAGCGTGGAGACATGCGCACTGAGTTTGTCGTTACCCTCCCCTCCCCACCCTTTATTACTAGCATCTCTAAAATATAAGCTGTGATTGGTCTACCATAGTGATGGTTAGTTATGTTTAGGGTTGTTAATTTCATGGTGTTTTGGTTTTTTTGGCAAACTGGTTATCGATTATGTAACTCCGATTTTAAACCGATTATCGTTTTATAGCTGACTTCACAGAAATTAGGGGTGTACCGGATTTCACCAGCGGCTCCGACAAATCCGGAATCCGGCCATATTTACAAATCCGGCTCCGGCAGAAATTTGCTTCATAAATCCGGCTCGCCGGGTTTGCGTTAAAATATATATTTATTATAGCTCTGGCTCCAGCAAATCTGGAATCCGGCAATTTTTAAAAATTCGGCTCCGATCGGATTTCACTTCATAAATCCGGCCGAATCAAATTCGATTGTCGCTTTCAAATCCGATTATCATTTAACATCCTTAGTCATGTTGGAAAAGGGGGAAAAGAAAGGGCAGAAACAAACATTAAAAATGTTTTTAAAGAAATTTTCCCTCTGGGATTTGAACCCAGGACTTTCCACGTGCAAGGCGAAAGTGACAACCACTACACTATGAATCATATGTTATTATGTGAAAGAAAAATATGACTGAAGCTTTGTTGCAAACCAACCCCCCCCCCACAAACACACACTTTTTTTCTTTTCATCACACCACGCTTGTCAACTGGGATTTTTCGACACCAGCGAATGTCATTCGTCATGCTCATTTGCACATGATCGCTCAAGAGAAATATATATATATAGATAGAGAGATTGATGAATGGATAAATAGGTAGATAGATGTAACGAATTAAAAATATAGTAATATTTTAACTTTATATATTCATAACCTAGCATTATTTAAGGTTTGTAAAGAATTTTTTTAGTAAAGGATCTTGTGTAATTGTATAGAGTGTGCATTAAAATTATATTTATATTTCCACTAAGTCCCCGCACCACAAAGCACCAATATTGATGTATTTAATGTGAGCTTAATTATATCTCACTTCAGTAAAATAATACGCGAATATTAAAAAAGGTAATTATTAAAATATATTTATTAAAATATAATGTACAGTGCAATGAGATTCTATTAACTTATGTTGTTCTAATTTTTATTCGATTGTAATTTAGAAGAATGATTTACGATATAAATTTAGAAAACAAAGTTGAGGTTTAAAAAACGAAATCACTTAAATTTAGGAAAACTAGTTTATTATTATATTGATTGTAAAATGTTGTCATTTCTAACAATTTTTACACACATCAGGAGATTAATTAGCTTTTGAATTCAATGGCTAGTCTAGTTTATCCAAGTGCACGTCACTTGAATTCGATTCCTTAATGAGGAATACAACTACAATGAATTATTAAGATTCTACAATCACAAAATTTAAGCTCACCTTTTTCGTCCACATGAATACATACTTACCACTAAGTTTATAATTTTTCAATAAGTAAAATGTAAAAAAATCTTTTTTTAAAAAAAGACACGCTTCTATTTACAAACATTTACAGACTGAAACGCGCTGATCTCCCCTACCCTTGATGTAAACATGGGAATTCGGTAAACGAGGGCTGGAGTGAAACCAGTGAGCCGTCGATGTCAACTCTAGCAGACGACTATACATTCTAAATAGTGATAAATAGAGATAAACTAAAAATTGATTAATTTAATTACTGTACATTCGATCGATCTGAAATTTTGACACAATGCATTGTCATCCAAGATCTATCTGTGGTAAAATTTTGAGATCTCTAGGACCATCAGAAGTGGTTTGATTTTACGTTTCAATATTTGAAGGAAGGATGGATGGATGGATACAACATACACACAGTGTGACTTAAATAAAAGCGTGTAAAAAATGTACTACTGCCGTGCTGAATATGTATATATAATTATAATTTGTATATAACTAGTTACTAGTACACATGTTAGTTTATTGAGAAAAACTATACTAATATGCTACGATTTGGGTGCTCCTAAAAATATTGAAGATAAACAGATTGTACTTGCTTTCAGCGTTATGCTGTCCCCATCGAGTGTTTAAAATTAATGATACATTCAAAATTTGACAATATTTATATCTTTTCGTGTTCTTAATTAAAAAAATTAAAATGTCATGCTTTGCTCGCGGACCACAAGGCACATGTCCACAGGTTGAGAACCACTGCTCTAAACGATTTAGGGCCATCTGAACAACTGTGATACTCTACAAGATGTAAGGCCATCTGAACAACTGTGATACTCTACAATTGTGCTTCTCAAACTTTTTAGTACGGCGGACCGGCAGGAATTTTTTCCATTGCACCAGGTACAGGTGCACTATTTTCCCTGTACTGACATGGTTGCGAAGTTTATTTTATTTTATTTTATTCGCTTCATTTTATGTGCGTTTTGCTGAAAATTTGACATATTCTGTATGGTTAGTATTAATGGATGAAAATTGAGGATTATAATTAGATTTTTCGGTCCTTTTTTAGTAACTTCTGCGGACCGGAGGCGGATGGCCCGCGGACCCGCACTGGTAGGCAGACCACCAGTTTGAGAAGCACTGGATGCATAGAAGTGTTGCGCAACTCTGAAACTTTACTTCATTAACATTCAAGGAGTCAACGTTTTTCATTGGTCAACTATTTTTTTGAACATTAAAGTTAATTTAAAAGATTGATCTAATTCTGAGCTAAGTTTTTTGTGGCGTTCATGAGATTTAAATGGCAACTAAAAACAAGTTTGAAGAAGCAAAAAGTACGATATCGTTAAAACACCTTCAACCTATGTGCATCCCGATTCCACAATTTTTGAAATGGGAATGAGTATTTGTGAACATGGCAAAAATAGATCTGCACAACAACCCCCCCTCCCCCCGCCGTATAAAGTTTTGGGCTAACAGAAACGTCTGAATCGGGTCAAGAAGTTTTATCAGTTAAAATAGTCGGCCAACAAGAGCTCTTCTTCGGAGTCTGCCTGCTTCCAGCGGTCTGTGTTTGCTTTAGAATTTGGTCAACCGGAATAAACAGTTCCCTTATCTTCGACTCAGCTGGGAGACTGGCCAGGAAAGCTTGGCATTCCTAGGCCAGCGTTGACGGGAGACTCCCAACAACAACCAAAAAATAAATAAATGTTTTTTTTGGACGGTTTTGTTAACATGCTTTTAAGCTGATGCCAACAAAGAGATCAAATTATAGTATTATGATTAGCGCCGTGAATAAATAAAAAAGAAATGTAGCCCCGTTGGGAATATAATATTGAATAAATCATCTCTTGGTATCAATGGACGATCGCTATAATCGGAACCTTGATGAATTTGTGAATTCAGATGACACATATTTTTCAGGTTGTCTTTCTTCTTAAATGTAATTGTCCTAAATTTCCCCCCATGGTCTCAGTTACTATTTAAAGCCAAAATATTTAATGGTTAATCATCAAGAAATTTTCGAGCATTCGCGATTTTATTTGTGTTTTTTTCCCTTTAAAACTTTTAGGTTCTTGTTCTTGAACCCTGTGTAGTCAATGAAACTTTTTCAAAACTGTTCCCGATCATATATGTAGCAAATCTCTATTCAAATATCTAATCTGTGAATGTCATTTGTTTCCGCAAAATCGGCTCAATAAGTTTTTTTTTCGTTTCCCCGGCTCAGATAGATCATTCATTACTGTCATTGACATTAGTAAAAATAACATATCAATTCATCAATTCGCGAATATTGAATTTCGGCTTCATTGTTTGAAGCTTAATCATTGCTAAAAATGACCCGTGCAGAAAGCTGCTTTTACCTTCTCGTTTACGGAGTGTAGACGGATGCATTGTAATCGAGCAACAACAAAAAATTAAAATAATTTAAAAAAAAATCAGCGTTTTACACTTTCATGAGTCTGAAAACCGCATTTTTGCAATCTTGTCTGTATGTTTGTGTTTGCGTGAACACGATAGCTTAAATACCGTTTTAGTGGACGAAATATCTTACATAGGTTTTAGATCCTATACGTTGGTTTCTATCAACTTTAAAGCGATTTTCGGTAACAGGAAGTGGTACTTATACCAAGTCTACTTTAATTGCCATCCCAACCCGTACTGTTATAAACGAACGGATATATGAGAAAGTTTAGTGGAGGTAAAGTACCCGTTGAGGGTCGGGTAAATCCGAAGCGACCTTTTCGTCCCCCTCTTTTTTATTAGCAACTCCATTGAGCGGTGCCGGTTTAGGGCCAGGAGCGCCAATACGGATTAGCAAAAGGAACCGCGAAGAACGCAGCGGACGCCAGCTCTGAGGAAACCTTCCAGTGGGGGTTGCACCCTAGGTAGGTCATTGATGATCCCCCGCTTAGCGGCGGTCCTAACCATTGACACTCGTGTTCTTTGTCGGGGTGGCGCCAAAGTGGTAGCGAGTCGTAGTAGGAAATTCCACCCCTCCTTGTGAGGCCAATTTAGTGGGAGGCATCTTCGACTTTCTGTCCTGTATGCCCAGGTGGCCGCTTCAGAAGCGACCGCTCCGGGGGGGGGGATTCCAGCTTTTACGTCCCCTTGGGGGAGGGGGCCAGATAGCTGGGAGGGTCTTCTAGGAAGACCCATGAAGAGCATTAGGCTCGGGGCTTCTGATTTTCTTCCACATGTAGGATCATTAGTGGAGGTAATTTCCATTTTAAAAATAAAACAAATTCCTTTGGCGTGTTAATAATATTTTCTTGGTCTGATAGATTGCGTCAAAGTGTGTTGTCGATATAACGACTTCCTATCCAAATTAGTGGGGGGAAAAAAGAATTAATGTTCTGAATCACGTCATTCCATCGATAGAGAACGATTGTAGGAAACGCGATTGATTAACGCGAGATGTTGAAAGTCTCCCAGTCAAAGAACGCGACTGATTGGGTGGGAGTACTGTCAACGCTATCATTTATGTAAGGGCGGTTGGTGCAATATTGATAGGACTCTAGAAATAACAGATGGGTCAACAGTTTCCAGGAAACCTGACAGGTGGGAGCTAAATAAGTGGGGCCATTTGATGAGGGTTGTCTTATATACACATTGATATTTATACAATGAAGGCTTTTTTTTACAACGTGGGGTAAATAAACCATTAGGTTAGTTATGTAATATTTATTATTTATCATCTTAAGGCAATCTTTGTTTCTTCTGTCGGGCTTGACCAGTAATAACGTTATGCTAGAGTCCATATCAATATGGTTATAATTTTCCTCTGTAACCCATTTAACTTTATTGTGAGTCCATGATACACATAGCTGTTTATTTTCTTCTTATTATAAATTTTGGAGAATATTATTTCTACCTCCATGGCTTTTTAACCATGTAACGGGATAGCGGAGTCTATAATTAATATAGCTATTTATTTCACTCCTTTATTATCAATTAGGGGCGTATATTATTACTTTTACCTCTATGGCTTTTAAATGAAGAACATTCTCAGTGGCGTAGCTAGGGATTTCGGGGGCCGGGGGGCTTAGCCTCTCTGAGGGGCCCTGCATTTTTACATTCGACATCATGACATGATATAATGTACACTCCTTTGGGAGCCCCTCCCCTAGCTACGCCACTGAACATTCTCAATGCCTCGCCTTGAATGGCTGTTATAACGCAATAGCAAGAGGCGATTGCACCGATCTTTTATTCAAAATAATTTCTGTTTAAATGGAATAGTACTTTTATTAAAATGGTACAATCTTGACTTACATAAATTTCTTCAGAAGGATGTTAGTCTAAGTCATGTTAACATGACTTTGGTCACTTTCTTCGTAAGTTTAATTTTCAGCGCTTGATAAAAATAAACTGCCTCACGACTTTATCATATATATAGAACACATACCAAAGGACAAACATGATGCGAATAGAAACACAACTCTCGACAGAAAAAAACAGCAGAGAAACAACGAGAATGAATGCAACAGCTTATCTATGATAAATGTGGGATTTAGACGGGAAATAAGTTAATAACCAAATGGCTTGGTTAAAACTTTTATTGCAAACTTTAAAAAAACTGCATCTGGTTATTTTCACTTAAAGATTTTATTGCAGTAATGCAACTGAGAACTTGCGTTGTTCCTGTTAATGAAAAATATAGGCTTGCTTGCTCAATAAAAAAAGTCTAAAGTAATCCATACTTTTTGTAAATAATAGATTTTAATAAACTATGCTAACTCAGAACCCATCATTTTTCTGTTAATTTCACCCCAATAAAAATGCTTGTTTAGTTTATTGTTATTATTATTTTTTATACAAAACCTATTTATATATCCATAGATAAGAATAGTGAAAACTGCGAAGAGGAAGTCCCAAGGAGACATGGAGACGTAGCAGTTGTACGATGCAGAGAGAATAGGAAAAATCTGGGAATACTGGCAACAGACCGTTCAAATTGGAATGGCTTCAACGAGGCCCTTTGTTCTATAAGAGCTTTAAGAAAAAAGGATGACCATGTTATGTGAAGACAAAGCTGTCGTACTGTTTCATTGCTACACAGAACGTGCTCCGTAATTTATTATTTATTACCAATTATATAATGCATTGGCTGAGAAATGTGGAGGGCGGGATGGGAATCGAGGCAATCTATCAGGTTGGGTCATTGCCCGTCACTGCTATATATCGAATACCTTTGAAGGTGGTGCTTGGCCTTTTCGCCAAAATCAGATAATAACTATGGAATTATAACCCCGCCGTGAGCGGCCCTATCCTCTGCTTTGTCACTTAACAAAATTTAAAAAACCCATAAAATATTGAACATTTCAGAAATTTATTCAAAAGTCTCACAGGTCGAATTTCCCAAACTTTCCGCATATTTCAGTTTCGCTCTGAGAGCAGCCATTCGAGACTGATGTTGTTTATTGACTTGAGCCCAGTGTTGAGTGGGCCGCTATTATGTCACTAATTGCACTGAAAATGTGCCATCTCGCTGAACGACCGATCTCAAGGGACTGTGGGGAGGCTATTATTAGAATTACTTTCAGACTCACCATTTTTCCCTAGCACCCATTGCCAGTGTCGCACTCACGGTGGCTCATGGAGGGGATCCGCCTTTTTGAGGTCTGTTTGAAATACAAATGTATACTCTTTAATGGAACCATTGTTTTCATATACCAGCAATAAACTTATTGTTTATTATGGTCTCGTCTATTGTGTCGGTGTTTGTATTTCTCTTACAGAATACTCCGATGCTTTTTTTTTGGCCGTGCTCACAAATGGACTGACCCATCAACACATCGACTCTACGACCGCGGCTCTTAATAATTGGGGTACGAGAGGTTGATGTCCGGAGCCCATGATGAACTGGCAACACTCCATCAAACGCGAGTCTCTATCGTTATCTACGTCCGGTTTTTGAATATTGTTATTGTTTTTTTTTCTTCTTTGTCCTGTCAACGATACCGCTGCTCGGTATATCGTCACGGTACAACTGTTGGGTAACGCATCAGTAATTGTTGTACGAGGACGAGATACGCATTTATCAACTTTATATCCACTATGTTGCACGATATCAGCATCCCGGGGCGTATTGAAAAAATAATAATTTAAAAATGGGGTCATCAGAGCGACTCTAATTAAGAAACAATTTTTTTTATATTTTTGTTGGATTTATTTTCCCCAGGGAATGCGCTTGAAAATTGGACTCAATAACTTCTGATTGGTCGGTCCAATTTACTTACTGATTCCAATAAAAATCTGTATACTTCGTCCGAGTCAATTCTAGGCAAGCGTTGGAAAAAATCATCCTGACAAGGCAATTATATATTTAAGTCAAGTGCCAGGGCAGTTTTTGTCAACAGTTTTTGTCGGGATATTTTATAAACCAAAGAGCAGTGACATAGATTGGGGCAATGCATTATAGAAACTTTTGTGTACAATTGTAAAATCGTAGAGTGAAGCATGGTGGCATGAAAACGTTTGTGTAAAGTGGTAAGATTATATAGTGGAGCTGAATATTATATAGGACTAGGTGTAAAAAGTAAAAAAAATATTTTAAGAACGCACATCTTTACCTGTCGTAAAGTAAATAAAATCTCCAAACGCAAATTTTTAATTAAAACACAATGTGTTACCCAATGTGAAAAAACAACAACAACAACAAAAAACATCCAAAAAAAACAACAACGAAAAAAAAACAAAACTCAAAAACACGGGGTTTAAAGAAACCAATACAATAAAACTATTTAAGAATTTACAATTATTAATTTTTAAAAAATTATTTTATCTTTAATTTTACAAAATTTCGAATAGTATTTCGCACGATTACCAACGAGGGACTGAAATTTTAATCATATCGCTTGTTACAGTTTGTGTGTATGTTGGTGGGTGAGGATTATTCACGTGAATGGCTAAAATATCTATGGAACAATTATTGGATAGTCTGTATAAATTTTTTTTCTTTGAGGTTAAGGAAATCTCCATGGGGTTTACGTCATTGAATAATTACGGCATAAAGATAATAGCCAGATGTATCCAATATAGAAGTTTGGCCCATCACACGAATATAGAAAATTTAGGCATGGAAATACAAAACCTTAAAGAAACGAATGCATTAAAAAAAATCATCAAAATTCAGCCATAATTGTTTGAATATTTCTTTCTCTACGATTTCCATTGCTCTCACTTTATCAGTTGATTTTAACTTATTCATATTCTTTATATATTTTCTTCTTTTAGTTCGTTCTTAATGTTTTCATTCATTTTTTTCTGCTATCCTCATGATTTCTCTCTCTCTCCCTCATTTCTCTCTCCCTCTTTCTGCCTATTTTTCTTTTGTTTTCTGCATGCCTGCTTCTCTATCCTCTCTCCATCACTTAGTTACTCCTTTAAAAATCATTCGTCTTTTCATTCTTTCATTTCTGTCATTCTTTTATTTCTTATATTTTACGATAATTTGCAATTAACTATTCATATTTTTCCTTTTCCTTTTCATCTGATTTATCCCTTTCCTTTTAAAATAAATATACCAATTTCCTTTTCCTAGTTCGCTAGCAAAAGAATTTTTTCAACAATCAGTGGTCGAATATGTGGATTCTGACATAACTTCTAAGATATTAACATAAATATCGGTTTATCCCCCGATCCATTCGCTCAAACCAAGGTGTCTCTAAATGATGCTCCACAGATCTCAAAGTGGGAGGACTCAATCCCGGAAACCTGCACTTGGTCTTGACTTGCCGGCCTCAAACGAAGGTCAGATCGATTTCTGATAATCCCACTAAGGATTTCCCCCTCTGGCCTAAGCTATTCCAGGAAACACCCTCGGGGCTGTGGGGGCTAACAGGTCGCTATTACCATGGCTTTGATCGTTAGCATCAGACCACTAACCAACAGGAGTGGGGTGGGGGTAAAAAGGAAGGGACGGTAGTGCACCCGCTTTCACAGAAGGCCGGCCCACAAAGTCAAGTACTGACTTCTTCCATGTAAACATGCATCACTTCGTGAGATTTAGATGGCAGTATCACGTGACGTTGAAGCTAAACAACTGATTGGTTGATTTTTAGTTAGATTTGATAATTAACTGGATCATGCTTTGATATACTCTGTATTACAGATAATTTATCCATTTTATTTTCAGCAGCATGAAAAGCTTGATGAATTCACATAAATGAATGTCTGTGTTCCAAACATAATACAAGAGTTCTGACTATAACACGATAAACACATGGGGGTAAGGATTAATTTAGAGAGAACCATTTGTGTTCGCCTATGACAATCTTTTTTTTTCCCCTTACATAAATTCAACGATATTTTTGGCATCCTTAGAGTTTATTCCAAGAAAAAGTGGGTGTAGCAAAAAGCCTGAACTTTTGCCTGACAGCACCAACACTGGTTACGCCACTGGATAGATGTTTAGAAATGGAACAACTATTAATCCTCGCATCATTCAGTCGTACAGTGGTCCATGAAGATGTATAACATTATTTTGTGGATCATGAAGTTATTTGGCTCCAGCGAGACCCTCAGAGCCACAGAAATCAACAAAGCTATCGGCATGTCACGAGTTTAACTTTAAATGGAATATTACTCCATTTTTAAGACAGTGCCATGACTAAATATGCGTCATTCTCTTTCGAGGATCAAGCTATCAGCACAAATGGCACGGCTTGCTACTCATACGGCGGGCCTGAGCATAAGGGCATCGCATACAGGTATTCGTCCGCAGTTCTAGCGGTGCCCAGCCTCGTGACCTCATCCCCATCGCTGCAGAGCATTCGGCCAGCCCCTGTGTCACCGTCTCCTCAGCCATGCCACATACGCGGCAGCCGGGCTCCCTATTTGGGTTGAACATGTGCAGGTAGATGTTTGTTGGACAGTGGCCAGTCCCCGTTTGCGTAATGAGGGACTGGCAGCTACGAGGTAATACCCACCAAGGATCTTTCTTGCTCAATCGCGGTAATGCGTCCTTACCGTGGTACTACCAGATAAGTGTCGCGGTGGTCGAGTGGCAGCGCACTGGACTGTCGTACCGATGGTCACGGGTTCGAATCCGTGTGAAATTAAGGGTTTGTTCCCGGGGCTAGGGCGTCCCTGAGTCACCCAGCTCTGAATGGGTACCTAACTACATGTTAGGCTGCTGGGTAATGCGTGGAACCCACAAAGCCGTGGCCTGTGAACGCTGCATCACTTGCCAACAGATCATCTGTCATGGTCTGTGGACGCAACTATCTTCGGCATAGAAGGAGCGTCTGTATAGATAAGTCAAGTCAAGTGAGCCTTAGAGCTCTTTCTCGTTGAAATCATCTTTGAGCCACCACTTTACTCCGATGGAGTCATTGAGCGCTCAGGTTTTGCCCGTTCCTGCTGCGATACCTTTGCGTGACCAGTGATATACTACAGTATAACGACTAAATCTTTCAATTTTACCATGAATTAAAGTATCTGTATAGATATCAAGGAAATTAAAAGTCAAACATTAAAACAAATGCGGCTCTTGGACAAGGTTAATGTTTGAAAATCACATTATCTTTCAATTTGTATTATTCTTTTAGGACGATGCTTTATGACGGAAACAAAAACAATACCATGAAAAAAAAAGAATAAAATAATTTTAAAAAAAAATAAATACGTTTTTTAATAAAAGGTTATCCTTAAAAAAATTACACAATCTTTTCGCTGAACGATACAAAAATCCAACAAGTTGTCATTAACCACAGTTTTTTTAAATAGAGATTATATCTTCAACCAATCACATCAGTCATCGTGTTTACGTCGTTGAGCGTCAATTAGAATCAATATTCATTTTTGTGGTTTCACCGACGACACAAATTGAACCTCAACATTTTCCCCAGACCACAACAACGGAGAATGTGACACTATTCACCAATCACACAGTTTCACATGACGTCATTCCCACTATCCAAGCAAATATAATTACTCTCATTAAATTCCTAAATTGCCCCGGACCACGCCGTACTAATGGCAAAGGGGGAGAGCACTCGCTCCAACCCACCGCTAATCGGCCCGACCAAATCGCAAACAACCAAATCAATAACTCTGATATATTGCGGGGAATCGCTGCGGCTAATAGGTCGATTACTAATGGTACTATCAGTGACCAAACACATTCGATGCTGTTAAGCGGTCGAATACATAATGTTACTATCGGTGACCAAACAATGTGCGAGTGGAGGAGTGGAGCAGCTTGGCCGACGTTGTGAAATATTAATGTTTAGTTTCAGCATAACTTTGAGCTCAAATTATATTTCAAGTGAAATATAAAGTTACGTAAGTCCCCCACCACTTTAAATAAAACACAAAAATAAAATAAAATAAATTTAAAAAATGAAACAGACAAAAAATATTATTGGGTTTTTTTTAATAAAAAAAAACATGTAAAATCTATCTAAAGATTTTTTTAATGCGGCCACTCAATGCTAGAAAAGCAAATGAGATAACCTTCTTGGTCAGCTAAGGGGCCGTCCATAAAGTACGTCACGCTCCAGAGGGGGAGGGGTGTAAGAAAGTGTGACAGTTTGTGACAGGGGGAGGGGGGTGTCCGGCCATGTGTGACGTCACGCAGTTTTATATTAAATTTAGACTATATTGTTAATAAAAAACAAAAATTTTGTTCCAAAGTGTGACGTACTTTAGTCCGAGATGTGTGACAGTTTGTGACAGGGGGGAGGGGGGAGTTGAAAATGGTCAAAAATAGCGTGACGTACTTTATGGACGGCCCCTAACTAGGTGTTGCTGACTCGACGGAACCACCGCCTTTAAAATTCCTTTAGGGTCAGTCCCTTGGCTGAGTTCAGGGCATTGGCTTGGGCCGTGCGAACCCGGGGTGTGCAGTTGGGGGGGGGGTCCTCAGATAGTTTAGAGGGGGGGTGTCATCATGTGATGCTATATGAACGCAGGTGATAAACTATCAACTTACAACAAAATAGGAGTATGTGAGTGCTCTTAGAGTCACACGAGGGGCATGTGAGTGCTCTTAGAGTCACACGAGGAGCATGGGAGTGCACTTAGAGTCACACGAGGAACATGTGAGTGCTCTTAGAGTCACACGAGGAGCATGGGAGTGCACTTAGAGTCACACGAGGAGCATGTGAGTGCTCTTAGAGTCACACGAGGAGCATGTGAGTGCTCTTAGAGTCACAAGAGGAGCATGGGAGTGCTCTTAGAGTCACACGAGGAGCATGGGAGTGCTCTTAGAGTCACACGAGGGGCATGTGAGTGCTCTTAGAGTCACACAAGGAGCATGGGAGTGCTCTTATAGTCACACAAGGAGCATGGGAGTGCTCTTAGAGTCACACGAGGGGCATGTGATTGCTCTTAGAGTCACACGAGGGGCATGTGAGTGCTCTTAGAGTCACACGAGGAGCATGGGAGTGCTCTTAGAGTCACACGAGGGGCATTTGAGTGCTCTTAGAGTCACACAAGGAGCATGGGAGTGCTCTTAGAGTCACACAAGGAGCATGGGAGTGCTCTTAGAGTCACACGAGGGGCATGTGAGTGCTCTTAGAGTCACACGAGGAGCATGTGCCATGTACATATCATTCCCTACGGGAAATGAACGACCAAAATGACGAATTAAATAAAACTAGATACGCCCCGTGGCGTAGGATACTCCGCAGACTTGTTCATGGATAGTGAAAAAGAAAGGGGGGAAAACGGACACAAACTACAGCACGAAGAAATCAAAACAACGCGAGTGAACGTCGGTGGGGAGGAACCATCGACGCATTGTTGGTCTCAAGACATTCGCACTGCGGTTATCTGCCTGCCCACCCCCCTTCACCACATTAGCTTGCCAACCATAAACTTTGATTGGCCGACCCGAGCGAGGGTCAGCCATGTTCGCAAAAAAGGGGGAAAACAACGGCCACAAACACACATTTTTTAAAATTAAGAAATATTGTTTTCGCTGGTGCTTGAACCCAGGATCTTCCGCATGTAAGGCAGACGTGATAACCACTATACTACGACTCACATGTTACTCTATGAAGGAAAACGCAAGTGAACGCAAGAACCATTGTTGGTCACGAAAAAAACATACTTGTCTCTCCACCACCTCCGCTTGCCAACTTTTAACTGATTGGTCGACCCCAGCGAGGGTCATTCGTCATGCTTATTTGCATATACTCGCTTTGGTGAATTGTATTTATAGATAACCACAAGAGAAGGAAGAGGGAGCCCTTATAATCTCTTGGTGACCTTCAACGTGATACCTTATCAACCAAATGAATTTTTTAGTTGTTGTCATAACTTGACACATAATTAGAAATACATTTCTTTATTATTATTATTTTTTTAAATAAAAAATCTTTCAGCATAAAACGATTTCATTTAAAGTTGTTTATGATTATTATACATATCAAATTTTGTATAATGGTTACATACTCTATTTTGAGAACTTGTTGATGCGATTTTTTTTGTTCGATTTTTGCTAATAGTGAAAATTTTAATGACTTAATTGCATTTAACAATTGTTTGAAAAAAATACACGATTATTTTAAGGTTCAAGGTTTAAGATTACTAACGAGAAAACGTCTCCATTAGAAGCAAGTCATTGCAATGGAACCCATATTTTCGGAAACAATGGCGAAAGTAGAAGTTCATTAATGGTTGCAGAAACATAAATGTCAAAAAGTACTATCACAGTTTAGTTGTATTCATTCACCTGAAGAAAGGACAGACGAATAAGCGTTTAAAATAAAGGAGAGATCCACAGTTGTGTGTAGCCAAAAATTATGCAAGTTTGAATTGTTGTAGAGATCTTCAATTTCGTTTAGCCCCAATTTATGTAAGTTTTAATTTAAATAAAGGTCTTCAATATTTTAGCCTAAACTATACATTGAAATTATATGTAATGTAGAAATCTTCAGTTTTATGTTGTCCAAAAGTATGCAAGTTCTAAATGGTGTTGAGATCTTTAGTGTTATTTCGCCGGTTTTGAATTGATGGAGAATTCGTTTTGTGTTACCAAAAAAGTATACAAATTCTAGATGTGGAAGAGACATGCTGTTTTTTTTTGTAGCCCAAAAGTATACAAACCTTGAAGTTATTTAGAGTTCTTCATTTTTGTGGAGCTCAAAAATATCACATGCAAGTTTGAACTAGGACAGAGATATGCGGTTTTCTTTTATCCTATTCCTATACCCATTCCTATTTCCATTCCTATACCCATTCTTATACCCATTCCTATACCCATTCCTATTTCCATTACTATACCCATTCCTATACCCATTCCTATACCCATTCCTATACCCATTCCTATACCCATTCCTATACCCATTCCTATACCCATTCCTATACCCATTACTATACCCATTCCTATTTCCATTACTATACCCATTCCTATACCCATTCCTATACCCATTCCTATACCCATTCCTATACCCATTCCTATACCCATTCCTATACCCATTCCTATACCCATTCCTATACCCATTCCTATACCCATTCCTATTTCCATTACTATACCCATTCCTATACCCATTCCTATACCCATTCCTATACCCATTCCTATACCCATTCCTATACCCATTCCTATACCCATTCCTATACCCATTCCTATTTCCATCACTATACCCATTCCTATACCCATTCCCATACCCATTCCCATACCCATTCCTATGCCCATTCCCATACCAGAGCATTTTTTATATAGTTTTATGCTGATCAGCGATCAGTTAGCTATTCTCTGTGGGTGCAGCGAGCATTTCATCCCAGCGCCCCAAGCAACTGGTGACTCGTGAGATGCCCGCCTAAAATAACCAGCTCAACACTGACCCTATAAATCTTGGATCAGATGGACACGCATTGCTGGGAGCCATTGACTGGAATCGATTTCATTGCTGGGAGGACTTGTGGGTACGTATTGTATATTCGAATAACTTAGTAAACAGTGGTGGAGAACAGAGCACTGCCCAACCAACTCGTACTTTAACAGGCTAGACCACAACAAGGACTTGAACTGCCGTCATTGGAGCCTAGCCTCTGAGACAGTCCTACACCCGTTGACGTCGTGTCCCGCGCTAGACATAGCCGGGGAGGTTAGGGAGGCAAAAGAGTCCCACGTTAAGACAATGTTGTATGGCACTGCACAGCAAATGGAGCAGGTTGCCCAGGTATTAGCCAAGGCCTTAAGAGACTAGTCTCAGGCCTTCAGAATATGTGTTTAGTTTAGTGAAGCAATGTCGCATTAACCACGATGGTTTTTTAGATCATTTTACTCAAAGGAAGTTAGGGAGATAAAAAGACATCGGTGATATTTGCAACAAAGCTTTTGTTTTGGGTGACAGGAAAAAATATCGATAACTGTCAGTGATGCCATTCACGTTTAAGTTCATCGATAAGAGAATGCTCAAGGGCAAGGCGATACAAACATATTTAATTATCTTCAACCGGTATAATAACAACTACAATTATAATAATAACAATAATACAAATAATAATAATAATAATAATAATACTAATAATAAAAATAACAATAATAACAATAATATTCATTTATGACCCCTGATATACAGTGCTCATAGCGTAAATAACGAAATGAGAAAAAGCACAGAAGGTGAAAGGAGAGATAGAGATAGAGAGAGAGAGAGAGAGAGAGAGAGGGGGGGAAGGAGGGAGAGATCGGCAGATATAAAAAAAAGGGGGGGGGGAGAAAGTGAGCGAAAGAGAAAGAAATATACAGAGAACGAAATTCGTAGGGAATAGAAAAAGACAAGAGTAATGGCTGGTAAACAACCAATTTCAAAAAAGTTACTCTGCATTAGAGAACTTAATTTTCTTTGAGAAATTTTAACAAAGGTTTCAACTTAAAAATCGTAAAAATGCGTTCTTCTCTGATTTCCTTCCATGAGACTGAGTCGGTGTCATTAAGTTCATGAGTCAATTCTATGATTTTGAGTTTAAGCCTTCTCGTCCAAGGGGAGCAGCCTTCGATCATCGTCAACGCCTACGAGCCTTTTAATGGCATATGCCACCAAAGAGAGTCTTCCTTTGGCATCACTCTCCACCATCTTCCTTAATTTATGGCTAATTCTCTTGATGTCTGCCTCCTGCTCTCGGCGCCAAGTGTTTCACGGACGACCTCTTTTCCTCTTACCCTGCGGGTTCCAGTTCAGGGCCTACCTTGTATTGGAGGCAGGTTTTCGTAGCGTATGGCCAATCCATCGCCACCACTTATGCAGAATCTCTTGATTTATTTGCCTTGTCCGCTGCCACAATTCCAGATTGCCGATTTGGTCCGGGCAGTGAATCCCAAGAATTATTCCTGAGACAATTGTTAAAATAAGGATTGGAAAAGCAAGAGAAGCCTTCCAACAACTCAAGAATGTTTGGGTCTCTAACAACTTAAGCAGCAAGTTAAAAGTAAGGATTGTTAACGCTATGGTTGAAACCTGTGCTGCTTTATAGAGCCGATACGTGGAGAACAACGGCCGTAAACCTGACCAGAATCCAGTCCTCTAAGAAGGACTATCAGAATTCACTGGCCGGAAACAATCAGCAACTGGGAACTGTGGCAGCGGACAAAAAAGCAGAAGCAAATTGAGGAAGAGATTCTTCAGAAGCGGTGGAGATGGATTGGTCATACACTAAGAAAACCTGCTTTTAATTCAACAAGGCATGCTCTGAAATGGAACCCACAGGGTAAGCGGAAAAGAGGCCGTCCAATAAACACTTGGCGCCGAGAATAAGAGGCAGACATCAACTGAATTGGACATGAATGGAAGATCCTGGAGAAGCTGGCCCAGGATAGAGATGCCTGGAGGTCTCTCGTAAGTGGCCTATGCCCTTGGAGAAATCGCAGACGCCGATGATGATCGGTGGATGCCCCTCATGGACAAGAAGGCTCAACAACAACAATTGTTAATAAAGGACTGAATTCTGGTCAGGTTTACGGCCGTTGTTCTCTAGGTCTCCGCTCTATATAGCAGCACAGGCTGCACCATGGCCTTGAAGATCATTATTTAATTTTAATTTAGAGTCCATGTGATTAAATCAAAGAGATTGAATAAACTCACGCCTTTAATACACATACCTTCAACAGTGGGATATCTCAAAATAACGTCATATTTTTGCGCTACAGAATTAAATAGATCTCACACATTCCAACACACACAAATTCGCACATATCAACAAACACACACATTCACACACCTACACATATACATAATTTAACAAACACTTCCACACACACACACACAAATTCACACGCACACACACACCTTTGTAACCATATTATCAAAAATAATTCAAAATTGAAAGGCAAAAAAATGCAAATAAAAATAACAATCACAACATAACAAAACAGAAACATAAACCTAATCAAATTGGTTTTAAAGCTGTTTTCCCCCATCAAATGGAATCTATTTTCTATTTTTTTCATACATTGGTGAGCACTCTTCAACCTACTAATAATTCATGACGTAATCAAAGTTCCCGGGGAAAACGTTGCGTCGTAGTTCCCACATCTTGATTTAGTATCATCTCTATCAACGGGAATTTGTGGCTTCCGTAATTTACCATGAGTTGTGACTTTGGTCAAACTGCCAGACCAAATCTGATGTCTCATAAAAGAGCTGGCCTAGTTTTCAGTTTATTCTTCTACTTGACAATGAGCATCATTTAACTATACAGCGGCGTGGTAGGCCAGCTGCCAAGATTGTTCTTGTCATAGGCCCTTCTGTATGGGACCCATAAAAAAAAAGCCATTGATAAACTAGAAAAAATTCAAAAAAGAGCTGCCAGATTCATTACTGGAGAATATTCAAAACTTAACAAGAATAACACCATTGGTTAAATCATTAAACCTTGAAACACTAGAAGATAGAAGAACCAAGAGTAAAGTAGTAAGCATACATAAAGCAATTAATTCTAATTTAGAAATACAACACAAAGATAACTTTGTAAAACCCTCAGATAGACATAAGGATATTCCGTATGCAAGAACAAACACATACAAATTTTCGTTTTTCCCGTCAGGCATTCGGGCGTGGAATGGGTTGCCTGAAGACATCAGGAAAACCAACACTTTATCAAAATTTAAATCTCTAATAAAAACGCAGGACTAAACACAAACCATAGATAAGCGTAGGACGCAATAATCTTATGTATAGAAGGAGCGTCTGTAACAGATAGGATAAGATAAGATAATGGAAAAAGGTAGGTGGGGGGGGTCAAGTTTGATTTTGTACAAACTATAGTTGTGTGTTTAGAGTGAAAAGGGGCCACACGAACCGAACCCGGCTGTCTGGGGTCATGCATAAACACATATAAATAGATAGAAAAATAAACATAGAGACTTAAGGATATGAAGCTTTAGGTTGTGTCAGAGAAAGCTGTCGAATGAGCGTGATTTTTATTATTTTTTAACGCAATTTCCCATCTGTTCGAGCTTGCACAAGCAATGTTGGAGAAGGATTTTTTTCAAAAATCAGTTTTCGTTCGACTACCGTAAATTTAGCAGCAATTTGTAGATAGCAATTGTTTTGTTTATGTAGCCGTCCGCTAGAGTTGACCTCAGCAGTCCGCTTTAGTGACCGTCACGGGTCACTTCAGGTTCACTCCAGCCCTGGATGTGACTGGAATTCACAGAGAGCGACTGACCAACTACCCGTGTTTTACTGCACGGGGAGGTCAGTCACGTGATGAGCAGGGACACACCGGTGGGCCCGGGCCAGTAACACACTGCCCCTGGTCTGTGTAACACACTGCCCCTGGTCTGTGTAACACACTGCCCCTGGTCTGTGTAACACACTGCCCCTGGTCTGTGTAACACACTGCCCCTGGTCTGTGTGTGAGATTGAGAGTTTTGAGCACAGATTAGGTATCGCTTGGAGAGAGGACTGAATTGTTCACTTGTACATGCCCCATTATTGTAGTGTATTGAGAATAAAACTGTTTGATATCCTAACCCAGTGAATTAAACTTTATTGTTTTATTAACTTAGCCGCCACTCGGCTACAGTTTTCCCATCTCCATGCCCCTGCCGACAACGCCAAACTGTTTAATATCAATTTGTCGGTTACCTTTTTAAAACTATTATGTTTTTACCTTAACGTGATTATTACTGTAATTTTCGTTTTGTATTTACTAAAGCATTACTCATTACAATTTTTTTAAAAGAGCCAAAAATATTCATCGTAACGGCCCGTAGCGGAATTGAACTTTAACCTTTCGCTGTAGCTTTGACCTCAAGATATGAAATGTTATTCAAATAAGATAAGTCAATTGGTCACACAGCCCGTTTCTGAAGTACATGTAAAGATAATTGTGATGTGATGAACTAAACAATGTGCCACCTGTTTAAAACTGTGCTCTAGAAGATAGCAGCACGCCATTCGATATGCTAATGTCGCGGACCGCCAGCACACGAGGCGTGTTAAACTGGGCCAGGTGTTGTGTGTTGCCGGTCCGTTCAAGTTCAAGACGAATTCCCAGGGCCAGTGTGTTGTTCCTCGCGAGCTCCCGGCAGTTCTTTTCCCATAGCAGCACGAACATGGAGGGCGTAGCTCAGTCTGAAGACATCGCTGTCACAAGATTCAGGCAATACCTCAGGATTAACACAGCCCAGCCTGAGCCAAACTACGGTACCGATTAAAGTGTGTGTTTGTCTGTCTCCCTGTGTGTCTCTGTGTGTGCCTCCCTGTGTGTGTGTCAGTCCATTAGGACAAAGACTAGGACTGCTGAACTTCTCTCAGAACACTCGTCAAGTTATTTAATTTAGTGAATAAACATTTAAAACTGAAATGTAAATCGCAAGACTAGACTTAAACCATGCCGACCATGGATAAGCGTAGAACGCAATAATCTTCTGAATAAAATGAGCGTTTGTAATATAGAGAAGATAAGTTCTGTTTGATGAAATTGAAAGTAACTCGTTTCAAGCCATTTAAAGAATAAAATATGAATATAATATCACAGAGTCAAGATGCTGCATTAAAACCAATGCAACAACTACAACAATTAGCTCGCATCCTTCGATTCCCTCTACAACTATATTAGCCTACCCTTTATTTTAAAGGCAATAATCAACACGAATCCAACACTTCAACCCAGTGACCCACGGGGTCAGAGGTCAGAGGGTAGTCGATCCATTTATTTGGTATGGGGGACAGAGTTCGCGGTCTCATTCACGAACGGCAACCAAGTCTAAATATGGCGCTGTTATTGTTAAAGGTTATACGTTTTCTTAGCCACTCCAATATCTGTCGCAATGAGTTGTTTCTCCTAAAAAAATACATCTAAGTATCGGCATGCAGATCTGCAGACATGAGCATCCGCAGAGAGGATCAAGCCACCCCCACCACCCGAAATTTTTTTAAATAGATAAATAACTTAAGATATCGTTAAAAGCTTCACCCCCCCAAAAAAAAACAAAAAAAACAAAACAAAACAAAACAAAACAAAAAAACAAAACAAAACAAAACAAAAACTTGCAGTAGATTAGGGGCATTAAACATATGAGTTTAATGTGTGATTAAAAGTGCTACAAAAATAATGAATAATTTTATAAGACACATTTAAAAGTGCTAAATGACTAGTTAGAGAAATTGCTGTCGACTGTGGAACAATTATTTCCATCCTGTAAAACAAGGAATAACCAAACGAACGTCATTGTCGGTGGCCCCACGGCGAGGGCAGGCTGTTCCATTGGCCCCACGGCGAGGGCAGGCTGTTCCATTGGC
This sequence comes from Ampullaceana balthica, assembly GCA_944989445.1. NCBI lineage: Eukaryota > Metazoa > Mollusca > Gastropoda > Lymnaeidae > Ampullaceana > Ampullaceana balthica. Next base: position 2,708,817 of record CALYLW010000014.1, on the reverse strand, counting down.
CCCACGGCGAGGGCAGGCTGTTCCATTGGCCCCACGGCGAGGGCAGGCTGTTTCATTGTCCCCATGGCGAGGGCAGGCTGTTTCATTGTCCCCATGGCGAGGGCAGGCTGTTTCATTGGCCCCATGGCGAGGGCAGGCTGTTTCATTGGCCCCATGGCGAGGGCAGGCTGTTTCATTGGCCCCATGGCGAGGGCAGGCTGTTTCATTGGCCCCATGGCGAGGGCAGGCTGTTTCATTGGCCCCATGGCGAGGGCAGGCTGTTTCATTGGCCCCATGGCGAGGGCAGGCTGTTTCATTGGCCCCATGGCGAGGGCAGGCTGTTTCATTGGCCCCATGGCGAGGGCAGGCTGTTTCATTGGCCCCATGGCGAGGGCAGGCTGTTTTATTGGCCCCATGGCGAGGGCAGGCTGTTTCATTGGCCCCATGGCGAGGGCAGGCTGTTTCATTGTCCCCATGGCGAGGGCAGGCTGTTTCATTGGCCCCATGGCGAGGGCAGGCTGTTTCATTGGCCCCATGGCGAGGGCAGGCTGTTTCATTGGCCCCATGACGAGGGCAGGCTGTTTCATTGTCCCCATGGCGAGGGCAGGCTGTTTCATTGGCCCCATGGCGAGGGCAGGCTGTTTCATTGGCCCCATGGCGAGGGCAGGCTGTTTCATTGGCCCCATGGCGAGGGCAGGCTGTTTCATTGGCCCCACGGCGAGGGCAGGCTGTTTCATTGTCGGTGGCCCCACGGCGAGGGCAGGCTGATTTCATTGTTGGACCGCACTGTGCCCTGTGACTTATGGGAGAAATGCCATACACGCACTAAGAGGCGTAGCGAAATGGAAGCTGGGTGCATATGTTCCCGGTAGCCGGGGTGCAGAGAACAATAAGAGGCTTACAACGTTACATAATAATAAATGAGCAAGTGTGATAAATGAGCTCACTTGTAGCTGTGCCCTGAGCTCAATTGGTAGACGTACCCTGAGTTCACTTGGTAGCCGTACCCTGAGCTCACTTGGTAGCCGTACCATGAGCTCACTTGATAGCTGTGCGATGAGCTCACTTGGTAGCCGTACCCTGAGCTCACTTGGTAGCCGTAGCCTGAGCTCACTTGGTAGCCGTACCCTGAGCTCACTTGGTAGCCGTACCCTGAGCTCACTTGGTAGCCGTACCCTGAGATCACTTGGTAGCTGTACCTTGAGCTCACTTGGTAGCCGTACCCTAAGCTCACTTGGTAGCCGTACCATGAGCTCAATTGACAGCTGTGCCCTGAACTCACTTGGTAGCCGTACCCTGAGCTCACTTGGTAGCCGCACCCTGAGCTCACTTGGAAGCCGTAGAGCTCACTTGGTAGCCGTACCCTAAGCTCACTTGGTAGCCATACCATGAGCTCAGTTGGTAGCCGTACCCTAAGCTCACTTGGTAGCCGTACCCTAAGCTCACTTTGTAGCCGAAACCTGAGCTCACTTGGTAGCCTTACCCTGAGCTCACTTGGTAGCCGTACCCTAAGCTCACTTGGTAGCCGCACCCTGTGCTTACTTGGAAGCCGTAGAGCTCACTTGGTAGCCGTACCCTGAGCTCACTTGGTAGCTGTACCCTGAGCTCACTTGGTAGCCGTATCCTGAGCTCACTTGGTAGCTGTACCCTGAGCTCACTTGGTAGCTGTACCCTGAGCTCACTTGGTAGCCGTACCCTGAGCTCATTTGGTGACCGTACCCAGAGCTCAATTGGTAGCCGTACCATGAGCTCACTTGGTAGCCGTACCTTGAGCTCACTTGGTACCCGTACCATGAACTCACTTGGTAGACGTACCCTGAGCTCACTTTGTAGCCGCACCCTGAGCTCACTTGGTAGCCGCACCATGAGCTCACTTGGTAGCCGTATCATATGCTCACTAGGTAGCCGCACCCTGAGCTCACTTCGTAGCCGTAACCTGAGCTCACTTGGTAGCCGTACCCTGAGCTCACTTGGTAGCCGTACCCTGAGCTCACTTGGTAGCCGTATCATGAGCTCACTTGGTAGCTGTAACCTGAGCTCACTTGGTAGCTATACCCTGAGCTCACTTGGTGGCCGTACCCTGAGCTCATTTGGTGGCCGTACCCTGAGCTCAATTGGTAGCTGTATCATGAGCTCACTTGGTAGCTGTACCCTGAGTTCACTTGGTAGCTGTGCCCTGAGCTCACTTGGTAGTCGTATCCTGAGCTCACTTGGTAGCCGTACCCTGAGCTCAGTTGGTAGCTGTACCCTGAACTCACTTGGTAGCTGAACCCTGAGCTCACTTGGTAGCCGTACCCTGAGCTCATTTGGTGGCCGTACCCTCAGCTCAATTGGTAGCCGTACCATGAGCTCACTTGGTAGCTGTGTACTGAGCTGACTTGGTAGCTATACCCTGAGCTTATTTGGTAGCCGTACCCTGAGCTCACTTGGTAGCCGTCGGTGGCCCCATGGCGAGGGCAGGCTGTTTCATTGGCCCCACGGCGAGGGCAGGCTGTTTCATTGTCGGTGGCCCCACGGCGAGGGCAGGCTGATTTCATTGTTGGACCGCACTGTGCCCTGTGACTTATGGGAGAAATGGCATACACGCACTAAGAGGCGTAGCGAAATGGAGGCTGGGTGCATATATTCCCGGCTGCCGGGGTGCAGAGAACAATAAGAGGCTTACAACGTTACAAATAATAAGTGAGCAAGTGTTTTTTTCCGTAGCCGTACCCCGAGCTCACTTTGTAGCCGTATCCTGAGCTCACTTGGTACCCGTACCATGAGCTCACTTGGTAGCTGTGCCCTGAGCTCAATTGGTAGACGTACCCTGAGTTCACTTGGTAGCCGTATCCTGAGCTCACTTGGTAGCCGTATCCTGAGCTCACTTGGTAGCCGTACCCTGAGCTCACTTGGTAGCCGTACCATGAGCTCACTTGATAGCTGTGTGATGAGCTCACTTGGTAGCCGTACCCTGAGCTCACTTGGTAGCCGTAGCCTGAGCTCACTTGGTAGCCGTACCCTGAGCTCACTTGGTAGCCGTACCCTGAGCTCACTTGGTAGCTGTACCCTGAGCTCACTTGGTGGCCGTACCCTGAGCTCATTTGGTGGCCGTACCCTGAGCTCAATTGGTAGCCGTACCCTGAGCTCACTTGGTAGCTGTACCCTGAGCTGACTTGGTAGCTATACCCTGAGCTCACTTGGTAGCCGTACCCTGAGCTCACTTGGTAGCCGTACCCTGAGCTCACTTGGTAGCCGTACCCTAAGCTCACTTGGTAGCCGTACCCTAAGCTCATTTGGTAGCCGTACCCTGAGCTCACTTGGAAGCCGTAGAGCTCACATGGTAGCCGTACCCTGAGCTCACTTGGTAGCTGTACCATGAGCTCACTTGGTAGCTGTACCCTGAGCTCATTTGGTAGCCATACCCTGAGCTCACTTGGTAGTCTTACCCTGAGCTCACTTGGTAGCCATACCATGAGCTCACTTGATAGCCGTACCATGAGCTCACTTGGTAGCCGTACCATGAGCTCACTTGGTAGCCGTACCCTGAGCTCACTTGGTAGCCGTACCCTGAGCTCACTTGGTAGCCGTACCCTGAGCTCACTGGCACATTGAATGGTATTATTTCAAACTATCTTTAAGTTCATCTCATTATCTCTTTACTTTAGATCTATATACATTTGAGAGACACACACAAAAAAAAAGTTTTTTTTAAACTTAATTTTAAAAAAAATTTATAAGCTTGTAAGAATGTCTTTTTTATGAAAAAAATTCAATGACATATTTAATTTTTATTTGGCGAACGCGTTATCGTGTAAATTGATGTCTACAGCTTGTAGACAATTGTCGTGTAAATTGATGTCTACAGCTTGTAGACAATTGTCGTGTAAATTGATGTCTACAGCTTGTAGACAATTGTCACTTTTCAGATGTTTATTTTGAATGGAAGGAGACGTAAAAGTTCAACATGTCATATTGTGGTAGTAGTAGTTATTCTTAAATGGGGCGTAAAACAATTGCAGGTATTTTGGTGCTGTTCCTACAGCGACGCTCCGATTGGGGAGGGGCTGGGTTGGGGGTGGAGTCTAAGAAAGTTTACAGTTTTGAAGGTGAGGTCGAGGTTAAACATCAAATATGACGTCAAACTTTCCAGGTGTAAATTCGACTCATTTTAATAATGTGGTAGTTCTTTTAAGTTAAATTTACCAAACGGATACAGTTTTAATTGAAGTGTATTTTATATTAAGTTTAATAATTATTTAAAATATAGTTTGAAAGTGTGACGTAATTTAAAGGTTGTGTCTGAAATTTGTTTGCATTTTGGCAGAGGGAAGAATTATAACCGTCCAAAAAAAAATATTAATGGGACGTCACTGATGGGAGACACCTTTAAGTGGTAGAAGTGGGGTCCGTGGTTTTCCACATACTTTGGTTGGTATGTGTGTGTGTGTGTTTGTGGTGGGGCCGGAGGAGGGGATGGGTGATCAACGAAATAAGTGAAAGATTGTTGCAATAGGAGGGGTGGTAAAAGAGCTTATGAATAGGGTGATTTACTTTGAGGAGAAACGCCTCGTAGCCTAACTATGAAAAAAAATTGCAAGTTGACATATGCACCGTCAAAACTTGGATTATTATTATTATTGTATTTGTTATATTTGACAATGTCATCAAACATAGAAGGTAAATACATCTTCTCGTTTTGAAATGGTAAATCATAATTGATTTTTAAAAATTACAGATTGCTAGACATACATTTTAAAAAATTATTTTTTATTACGAAGCATCCGTCTCCCGTGTACGCGTTACATGTGTTCGCTAATGTTTTCATCATTTGTGTAAAAAACATTTTCATATTTAATCTTTTAATACACATTTGTCTACAGCCGAAGCGACTGCGTTCTTCAAGAACTACGCCCTTGAACTTGGCTTGGAGTTCAGCTCATTGAAGGTCAGGATCGGGATATTTTTAACTATAATGGTTTTGGTAGTGGGTCAAAGGTCACAGGTGGTGCCAGACTGGTCCTGTCTAAGCCCCTGTACGTCACTCCAGTAAATTAGACCAACACCACATCACTACAAGGGTTTGGGCCTCTTCGAAAACAGACCCCCTTCCTCCCACTCCTCCCTCCTCCCCCTCCCTCCATCCCTCCCTCCCCTTCCTCCCTCACCATTCACACTAATAAATGTAGGCTGATACCACACAGCGGCACAACCACGTGAAATCACAATCGCACTGGCTCCTTCCTTTAAAAAAAAAGAACCCTATAAGGCAGGGATGGGCAAACTTTTTAGGGTGAGGGCCACATTAGTAAGAAATGAAACATCAAGGGGCCGCACCTAACCAAATTTTACCCTCGATTCAAGTATAAACATCCACATTTAACATAAATTTATTCATTTATTTGATATTACCGCAGACTTCCGCGGGCCGCAAAGAAGTCCGTAGTGGGTCGCATGCGGCCCGCGGACCACAGTTTGCCCAACCCTGCAATAAGGTGTCCTTATGTTTTGTAAAGAAAAATAAAGCCCATTTTTAAATCCCTTATATTAACTTCGCGGCCGTCTCTGTCGTCATCTCTCTCATCATCTCTCTCTCTCTGTCTTGGGTTCGGCGGGCGGAAAAACAGAAGTAAAAAATGACCCACTTCCCATGATCCGATCGAACTGAAATTTGGCACACGGACCCGTCTAACCTAACAATGCATCGTATCAAAATTTCAGATCGATCGAACGTACCGTAATTAAATTAATGCATTTTTAGTTTATCCTTATATGAGGTATGTAATTTAAATTCACGGTTTGTTATTGTTTTTTTTGCCACGTGAAATTTTGAGCTGACGCATTGAGGCGACCCAACGAAGCGACGGGCGCTTTTGTTTACATTTTACGTGTCACTCTGAGCTCGGTCAAGCGAATCGGTGACCAGACTTTTCCCCTCTCCCCCCCCACCCACCCCTCCCCCCCACTAGGGTTATGATGCAAAGTTGAGTTAAGACAGATTCAGTCTGTAAATGTTTGAAAATAATCAATACTGTTAGTTATGTCTCATATATAAGGGATTTATAGTCAAAAACTTTGTTTTTACGGGGTTTGTTTTATTAAATCCCTTATATTAACTTCGCGGCCGTCTCTCTCTCTCTCTCTCTCTGTCTTGGGCTCGGCGGGCGGAAAAACAGAAGTCAAAAATGACCCACTTCCCATGATCCGATCGAACTGAAATTTGGCACACGGACCCGTCTGACCTAACAATGCATCGTATCAAAATTTCAGATCGATCGAACGTACCGTAATTAAATTAATGCATTTTTAGTTTATCCTTATATGAGGTATGTAATTCAAAATTCACTGTTTGTTATTGTTTTTTTTCTTCCAGTTCCACGTGAGTTTGAGTTGACGCCGACCGTCGTGTTGACGCCGACCGTCGTGCCGACACCCCCTCACATCCCACCCCCATTTATTAAAGACAAGGGACATCACTCGGTGTCAGTCTGTAAATGTTTGAAAATAATCAATACTGTTAGTTATGTCTCATATATAAGGGATTTATAGTCAAAAACTTTGTTTTTACGGGTTTGTTTTATTAAATCCCTTATATTAACTTCACCGGCGTCTCTCTCTCTCTCTCTCTGTCTTGGGCTCGGCGGGCGGAAAAACAGAAGTCAAAAATGACCCACTTCCCATGATCCGATCGAACTGAAATTTGGCACACGGACCCGTCTAACCTAACAATGCATCGTATCAAAATTTCAGATCGATCGAACGTACCGTAATTAAATTAATGCATTTTTAGTTTATCCTTATATGAGGTATGTAATTTAAATTCACGGTTTGTTATTGTTTTTTTGCCCACGTGAAATTTTGAGCTGACGCATTGAGGCGACCCAACGAAGCGACGGGCGCTTTTGTTTACATTTTACGTGTCACTCTGAGCTCGGTCAAGCGAATCGGTGACCAGACTTTTCCCCTCTCCCCCCCCCCACCCACCCCTCCCCCCACTAGGGTTATGATGCAAAGTTGAGTTAAGACAGATTCAGTCTGTAAATGTTTGAAAATAATCAATACTGTTAGTTATGTCTCATATATAAGGGATTTATAGTCAAAAACTTTGTTTTTACGGGGTTTGTTTTATTAAATCCCTTATATTAACTTCGCGGCCGTCTCTCTCTCTCTCTCTCTGTCTTGGGCTCGGCGGGCGGGCGGAAAAACAGAAGTCAAAAATGACCCACTTCCCATGATCCGATCGAACTGAAATTTGGCACACGGACCCGTCTGACCTAACAATGCATCGTATCAAAATTTCAGATCGATCGAACGTACCGTAATTAAATTAATGCATTTTTAGTTTATCCTTATATGAGGTATGTAATTCAAAATTCACTGTTTGTTATTGTTTTTTTTCTTCCAGTTCCACGTGAGTTTGAGTTGACGCCGACCGTCGTGTTGACGCCGACCGTCGTGCCGACACCCCCTCACATCCCACCCCCATTTATTAAAGACAAGGGACATCACTCGGTGTCAGTCTGTAAATGTTTGAAAATAATCAATACTGTTAGTTATGTCTCATATATAAGGGATTTATAGTCAAAAACTTTGTTTTTACGGGTTTGTTTTTTAAATCCCTTATATTAACTTCACCGGCGTCTCTCTCTCTCTCTCTGTCTTGGGCTCGGCGGGCGGAAAAACAGAAGTCAAAAATGACCCACTTCCCATGATCCGATCGAACTGAAATTTGGCACACGGACCCGTCTGACCTAACAATGCATCGTATCAAAATTTCAGATCGATCGAACGTACCCTAATTAAATTAATGCATTTTTAGTTTATCCTTATATGAGGTATGTAATTTAAATTCACGGTTTTTTTTTGTTTTTTTTCTTCCAATTCCACGTGAGTTTGAGTTGACGCCGACCGTCGAGCCGACACCCCCTCACGTCCCACCCCCATTTATTAAAGACAAGGGACATCACTCGGTGTCAGTCTGTCAATGTTTTTTCCCCTCTCCCCTCCCACCTACCCCTCCCCCTCCCACCCACACCTCCCCCCCCTAGGGTTATGAAGCAAACTTGAGTTAAGACAGATTCAGTCTGTAAATGTTTGAAAATAATCAATACTGTTAGTTATGTCTCATATATAAGGGATTTATAGTCAAAAACTTTGTTTTTACGGGTTTGTTTTATTATCGATCTCATTCAGCCTTCACAACTTTGTCCGCTGGTCTGTTTGCAGAACAAAAGTTTTCAATATAAAAGTAATTTCAAAGATAGGGTTTATGATTATTATATATATTGTAAAAAAACAAAATGTATTGAAAAGTTTAAAATATTTTCCTTCACTTATCGATATTTGAAAATTTTCAAATCGGATGAGAACAAAATTTAAAATTAAGTAGTGGGAATTTACATTTCGAGAAAAACTTTTTAAAAAATTCAATCCTTATCGAAATGTATATCACCAAAAGAATTCATTTAAAATATGTTTACATTACCATAACGATTTAATTTTTTCCTAATGAATTTTGAAAATGTTCAAAAATTGGTAGGAAAAAAATATTCTCAAACTTTCAGTGCACTTTAAAAAAATTAAATGTGATGCTCAGAGGCGTCCCTATAGTTGGTGTCACCCAGTGCTGTAGCTCATGTTGTCACCGCTCACGATTTACCCCATAGCCCTTCTCCGAGTGATAAATAACAGGAACATACAGAATTTTGTATAGTTTGGTGTCACCCCTTGTAATGGTGTCACACGGTGCGGTCCGCACGCGATGCCTCTGGTTATTGCTTTACAGAACAAGAATTTTATAAAGGAAAAAAAAATTAGGAATTTTATTGATCCGCCTCAGGTGTCGGAGAAAAATACAGTGGACATTCTGACCTGGAAGGGAACAGACCCATCGCTGCCTTCCATCATGTTGTACAGTCACACGGATGTCGTGCCGTCATTTCCGGTAAGCTATGGATTAACCAAACAATGGCCTCCACTTCAAATCAGTGGCGTAGCTCAGACTAACGCCGGCCTGGGCGGGGGTGGGCGGTGTTTTGAGGCTGGGGAAAATCTGTTTTACGATCACCTTTCACGCAGAAATATATATATATATATTTTTTTTTAAAAAGTGGACATGCTGATACCAAGTATTAGCCAAATACCACTCTTGCCCAACGCCATTTTCTATGCAACTGGATCTATTTCATCTTAAGTGAATGAAATATTATTTTTTCTCTTTGATGTTCTATAAATTTAAAAAAAAAGACTTCCTATCCAGTTTCCCACTCTTAAACTCAGCTAGAAGTAAACCATATAAAAAAATAACATTAAATGTGTCTCTATGACACATACGTTATTAAAATGAGCTACATGTTTACAGAAATGGTTGGGATTGGGTGTAGGCTTAAGGTTAGAGCTAAAGTTGTGATCAGATTAGGGTTGGGATTGGGTGTAGGCTTAAGGTTAGAGCTAAAGTTGTGATCAGATTAGGGTTGGGATTAGGTATAGGCTTAAGGTTAGAGTTAAAGGTTATAACCAGATAAAGTGTTCGAATCAGATGAGAGGGGAGGTGGATCAGGATTAAGATTTAAGAAAAGGAGGGACACTTTGGTCGAGTGGCATGCGTGCTCGGCTGGCGTACCGACGGTCACGGGCTCAAATCCCTGTGAAGGCAGAGATTTGTCCCCGGGCCAAGGGTGTCCCTGAGTCCACCCAGCTTCGAATGGGTACCTAACATCAATTAGGGAAACAAAGGCGGCTGGGTAATGCGTGGCACCCTCATAGCAGTGGCCTGTGAACGCTGCGCCACTTGCCAACAGACCGGCATTGTCTGTGGACGCAATAATCTTCTGTATAGAAGAAGCGTCTGTATAGATCAGACAAGACGTCGTTTTTTTTGTTGTTGATTTTTAAGAAGTTCTACAATTCACAAAGCGTATGAAATGATGCACGAGAACTATCAATAAGGTACTGAATTATTATAGTTTATTTCATTGTGATTTTTTGGTTAAAAATATTTTTGGAACACTATTTTAAAGCCTTGACACATTAGGTCACGAACGTACGAGTTTATGTAGACAAAAAGATTGATCTTAAAATGGTGTAACATATTTCCTCTAAAACAGTTTTTCTTGTAGTCGATGTTATCAATGACTTACTTATACGTCACAGATTTCACTGTGAAGCTAATTATCAAATCAAATTAACATAACATTATAGAGAATGTGTCATACTAAAGATATTATCAAATCAAATTAACATAAAATTATAGAGAATGTGTCATTCGAAAAATATGATCAAATCAACAGAACCCTGAATAGAATATGTCATTCTGAAGATAAGATCAAATCAACAGAACACTATATAGAATAGGTCATACTAAAGATATTATCAAATCAATAGAACACTATATAGAATATGTCATACTGAAGATATTATCAAATTAACACAACGCTATATAGAATATTTTATTCTGAAGCTATGATCAAATCATCAGGACACAAGGTAGATTATGCCATTCTGAATATATTATCAAATCAACATAACTCTATGTATATAGAGTATGTACTTCTGGAGATATTATCAAATTAACATAACTCTATATAGAATATTTCATTCCGAAGCCATGATCAAATCATCAGAACACTTTTTAGATTATGTCATTCTGAAGATAAGATCAAATCAATAGAACCCTATATAGAATATGCCATTCTGAAGATATCAAATCATCAGAACACTACCAATAATATGCCATTCTAAAGCTGTAATCACATCAACAGAAATATGTAGAGAAAATCACATTCCATAGATACGTGTATTTGTATTTCGTATTTCCTCGTCTCCAGGAACACTGGACGCACCCGCCATTTAGTGCCAACAAAGACGAACAAGGAAACATCTTTGCCAGAGGCTCACAGGTAAACGACGCTTGGCCATTTTAGAATAGATTTATATGATAGATGATCTTTTAGTTGGGGTCCAGGCCCAGGGTAACTAGGGCAGTAGTTCTCAACCCTGAGCTCAGGGGACAGTGATTCTCAACCCTGAGCTCAGGGGACAGTATGAGTCAACATTTGAGTTCGAGGGACAAGAGCTCTCAACTTTTAGCTCGAGGGACAGTGGTTCTCAAGAAAAACACCCCGCGCTACTGCAGCTTTCAACTTTGAGCCCGTATGGGACTGTGGTTCTCAAAGTTTTATCCCATGAATCGCAAAGGTCATCACTGGTTGCCACCGGTCAACTTTACGTCCTCTTAAGGCTTGTACTTGTAGAGGAACTTGATTATGATTCATTTGTAAAAAAATCTTCATCAGCCATCCGTCAAGGGAGACTATTTCCCCTCTGCCCCTAGTACCGGGAGTTACAGGACCTGTCAACGTTGCCAACTATTCAACTGGTTCCGTAGCCGAGTAGAGCCAAGTCGATATCGTCATGAATGGGGAATGAAATGAGCAAAGGATTGAACAGATTGATTCTGATTGATTTAAATGTCTGGGGCGTTCATTGAGTCTTTCTTTGCCTTGGGAGGGGGGGGGGTTATGGGGTGAGGCGAATTGTTTTATCGTTTAGGGGGTCATGGTGGTTGTCGGGATCAATATGTCTGGGGGTCGTGTTCATTTACCGTGGTGACATAGGGTTATCTGGGGTTGACAGGGGTCATTTTAGTACATTACCACCATGATTTATTTGAATCAACCAGGATTGGGTTATTGTAAATAATCATTGCCGGTTTGTCCTGGGGATGTTTTAATTGATCATTATTGCGTTGTCCACGGGTCAAATAAATCAATAATTATTGGTTCACCTCGGGTTCGTTCAATTTGATCATTATTGGTATACCTGGGGTTCATTTACTTTGATGCTATTTGAAGTGTATAAGGTCATTGCGGGTAAGTGGTCTGTGGGTCGAGCAGCGAGTGGGTCATGACATTAGATGTTTGTGTGGCGTGACATGTGACATTCGTGTAAGATACAAACATTCCAATGAGCTGTGCATCTTTTTAATTTCTGTTCAAAACTTGTTTCTTCCAGGACATGAAATGTGTTGGCATACAGTGAGTATCAATTTAGTGTCTTATTTATTTTGTGGTATCATTTCGGCATTTAAATCTTAAGTATAATTTCGGCATCTTATCTTAAGTATATTTTTGGTATCTTGTCTTTCAAGTGTCCAGGTTCCCTTTTGTTCAACACGTGTAAATTTTTCCGCGTCTAACATAAATAACACCGCTCTCTTCTATCATCTCCCCTTAACATCTCATACCAACCGTCTTCAAATATCAACTTCTATCTGTCCCTAAACGCTGAAATATTTTAAGCCAAGAGCGCTCCCAAAGAATGTATTCACCCCCCGACAATGCCCTAACCATCACAAATAGGACGTTGTCGCAATCAATGTTCCTTTTTGAGCTGCACGGCCGCGCATATATCTGCCCGACGCCGCGCAGCAGTTTACAATTACCGCGCAGTATTTTTTTTTAAATTTTGTACAAAAAATGGATGATGTGCAACTTTGCACACGAGTTTCTTTTTTACTTTGCACATGGGCCAATTAACTTTAGAGGGAACATATGTTTTAATAAAAAACAGACACAATAAAGCTGTCAAGCTATCTGTCATTTTCTCCTTTACTTTTAAATTCTCCGATAAATTAGGTAAGCATTATTTCATCTGCTCTCCTTTTGGTCAGCATTAACTGCATCATATATTTTATCCATAAACCTGACGACCCACTAACGTTGCGACCTACTAAAGTGACGACCCATTAACGTGGCGACCCACTAAAGTGACGACCCACTAACGTGGCGACCTATTACTAAAGTGAAGACCCACCAACGTGGAGACCTACTAACGTGACGACCCACTAGCGTTTCGACCTACTTACGTGACGACCTACTAACGTAACGACCCTCTTACGTGACGACCCATTAAAGCGGTGACCTACTAACGTGACAACCGACTAGCGTAGCTACCCACTAACGTGACTAGCCTTTCCACAGGTACCTGGAAGCTATAAGAAAACTGAAATCTGAAGGAGCCAATATCAAGCGTAGCCTTCACGTCACCTTTGTTCCAGGTAATAGCACGGGTGGGACAACCCAGTAAGGTCAGCTCATGTGTAATAACACAGCGGTAATGCCATAATAGCACAGCGGTAACGGCACTGTGGTAATATCACAGTAGTATCAAGACAGTGGTAATAATCCCGGTGATAACTCGCTGGTAAAACGCATTGTTAAAAAATACAGCACAGGAAATGGCGCAGTGGTAATAACATTGGTAAAGCTCGCATTTGTGATAGCGTGGTGTAAATAAAACATTAGGGGTCGTCCATAAAGTACGTCACGCTATTTTTGACAATTTTTAACTCCCCCTCCCCCTGTCACAGATCTCTGACCCCCCCCCCTTTAAAGTACGTCACACTTTCGAAAAAAAAAGTTTTTTATTAACAAAATAATTAAAATTTAATATAAAACGCCGTGACGTCACAGATGGCCGGACTTCCCCCTTTCCCCCCTGTCACACTTTTCACTCTGGAGCGTGACGTACTTTATGGACGGCCCCTTAGTGGATCATTGCGCCACTACTATTGCTGTAGCTGCCACATTTTTTATATACATCAAAACCGATGTGAAAGTTTTAATTTACGATATACATAAACATCTGCTTGTCTTTTGACTTCTGACGCCCAAAAAGCCGTTGGCATTTGACATTTGGCTGAGACTCGGGCATTTAGTTTCAACTATAAGTAACCTCGTAGAAATGCATTGATGGCTTTTATTTTTATTTGACTGCAGATGAAGAAATTGGAGGTTTCAATGGCATGGTGCCATTTGTCAAAACCGAGGAGTTTAAGAAATTGAACGTTGGCTTCGCGCTGGACGAAGGTAAATATACTCTTTAAACCATTTGGTTTGTAATTTGTCAGACCGGGGAAACTTCCTATCTCATTACGCAGAGTTATGATTTTTTAGGCAAAACGTTTCGCCAAGCATTGTTTTTTTTAGCATAAATATTGAAGCAACACATTTTGGATTTTTTTTGTTTTGAAGCAGAATAAAGTTGTTTACAAATGTTCGTCTTGGTCGAGTCCACTAAGCAGATTTAATTTAACGTAGAGCTAACTAATATCTACCGAGATAAATCCGGACATATCACGGGGGCATTCGATTGATATCTATTTCAATTGTTCCAACTGAATGCCAGGATATTTATGTTAATAAATTACCGCCATGGTATGGCAAGGTCCAGAGATGAAGGTTATCATCATTAGGACAAGTAGCAGATGGGGAGCGTTTGTGTGTGTGGGGGGGGGGCGCTAATACTAGAACTATATAATATACCGACAATTCTGCGTTCAATTTTGATATATTAAATTATATACATAAAGGATACTTTGGATAATCATACTGTTTAAAAAAACAACAACAACTTTTTATAAAAAGAATCTGACGAATAAGTTAAATGCTCATAACAATAGTGAATTATTTACGTTAGGGATATTCTGGATTATTTTGTTTTGTTTTGTTGATAAAACAATTTAAAATAAAATAAAATAAAGCCTCTAACCAATTAAGTTAAATGGTCTTAACCATATTAGATTATATACATTATGTACTTTCGTGGTCATTCTTCTGTTGGAAAAAACAAACAACGATAACATTTTAAGTAAGGCACCTAACGAATTAAGTTAAATGCTCAAAAAAATTATCGAGGTAACTGCATGCTTGTTTGCGGGTGGTGTAATTTATTGTCCAATTAAGCGTCGCTTTTAACACATTTTTCCCGTCTGGCAGGTCTGGCTAACCCGGGACAGGAATTTCGCGTGTTCTATGCGGAGCGGAATGTTTGGTGTAAGTAATCGTGCATATTTACATGTATTAGAGAAGTTAGTCAATAGTTCACGTTGATATTTTTTAGTTTCTTATTTTTTTTTAAAGCACACAATCAACGTACATAATTTTCAATGTATGCCATGTCTGTCTGTCCGTGACGCTACTAATTTTAGAAAGCAGCGCACCAAATTACTGCACCAAAAATAACTCGAACTTTTCACATAAAATTGTGCAATATGAGAATAAATGAATAAAATGAAAATAATTCAAATAAATAAAATTTCTGTATTACATTACTTTTTATTCTGATGTGTATTTTTTCAAAATAAATAGATTTCAGCTGAAATGTATTTATTTTGAAAACTTCCGCCATTTTTGACGGGTAATACACTAGTGTTTGTAATAATTAAGACTGAACACTATCGTGGTCTTATTACTCTTATTCTTTCTAACAACTTTAAAACATGTTTCAAAACATAGTGTGGTAGGTAACAAACTCTTGATGTGTTAGGGAACTAACTCTTGATGTGTTAGGGAACTAACTCTTGATGTGTTAGGGAACTAACTCTTGATGTGACAGGGAACTAACTCTTGATGTGATAGGGAACTAACTCTTGATGTGATGACTAACTCTTGATGTGATAGGGAATAAGTCTTGATGTGGTAGGGGAACTAACTCTTGATGTGATGACTAACTCTTGATGTGATAGGGAATAACTCTTGATGTGGTAGGGGAACTAACTCTTGATGTGATGACTGTGGCGTATCTAGAACTTTTGCCGCCTGGGGCGGTCTCCAATGTGCCGCCCTTTTTAGGGACCGTCCATAAATTACGTCACGCACGTGGAGGGGGGGAGTTATACATTTGTACCATGTGTGACGAGAGGGGTGAGAGGGGTGTGAGGGGGTGAGAGGGGAGAGATGGGTGAGAGAGGTGAGATGGGTGAGAGTGTTGAGAGTGGTGTGAGGGGTGAGAAGGGTGTGAGAGTGGTGAGAGTGGTGTGAGGGGTGAGAGTGGTGTGAGGGGTGAGATGGGTGAGAGTGGTGTGAGGGGTGAGAGTGGTGTGAGGGGTGAGAGTGGTGTGAGGGGTGAGAGTGGTGAGAGTGTTGTGAGGGGTGAGAGGGGTGAGATGGGTGAGAGTGGTGTGAGGGGTGAGAGTGGTGTTAGGGGTGAGAGGGGTGTGAGGGGTGTGTTTGAGAAATGTTACGTCACGTCAAAACGCACAATTTTAAATGAAAGTTTTACTTGAATATTGATTACTGACACTGTATTTAATGACGTGTATGTAAAACGCGTGTTACGATTTTATTGTGCAGCCTTGCACTAAGAACATACTTAAATGAATTTTTTTTATTTGAAACATGCTTATTTTCAAATATGAATGGTGGTCAAAACTTTAAGATATTGTTATTGAAGAAGTGGTCTAAGTTTTTGTGGCGACGTGTGACGAGGGCGGAGGGGTGAAAAATCATCCGAAATTGCGTGACGTCATTTATGGACGGCAAAATAGTACATTATAGGAAGTTTTTAAAAAATTAATTAGCATGAATAAATAATTGCAATTGAAACGAAGTAAAGGTGGGGAACATGTTTACCATTTCATGCTATATTTATGTAAGCAGTAATTAAAGAGGCCGCATAAGATGATATACCTATAAATACACATTTATAAAATAACACTATATATTTTTAATTGTATTCATTAGTATGTAATCATATTTTTACATTTAATTTCCTAACTCTCATAATAGAAAAATCGTGTATTATGCTATCAAAATTTAAATTATTTGTAATATTTTGTTCTATGGACAATATTGAAAGATTTTGTTGTCTTAAATCGCTCATTGTGGAAGGAAGATCATTTCTATTAACTTCACTTTGGAGAAGCTCCTAACACAACTAACGACACTTATAGCAATTGTTGAAAAAATTTATTGCAAAATTACAAAGTTGGGTACAGAATTGTCCAATCTTACTGTTGAATAAATTTTAATAGATCAAGGGGCCCTTTCCCCCCGTTTTTCTAATATAATGCCTATTTTTGTAATTAGGTGCAGCCGTAAAAACCTGGAGCCTCTTTCTTTCAGTATTGAACTGTTCTTTATCAATAATCAATAAAGTAATTTATTTGATGTTCAAATGCTTCATTTAGTATGTTACATGGTATTTTATACGAATATTTTCTTGCAAGGACTTGCAACTCATCAAAGCGTTCTTTTATTTTCTGTTATAATTCCATCCATGGATAAAAACATTTCCTGTTGTACTTCTCGTTCTAAAGATAGAACCACGTCTTCTTAATTTTCACCACTCATATTTTTTTATCCTTCTAACTCAGCATACTGTTGATATCTTTAACTCTTCACAAATTGTTTTACTGATATAACAACGTTTTGTATTAGCACATCTCTTTGTTCCATGCAATTGGTTTTCAATAATTTAAAAAATGACGGGTTCCGATAAATTGAGATAACATAGAAAATAAAATGATTGCATTGAATTGAGTAAAATTTAAGCATCTTATCTCGTTTTACTAGTTACTTCTTCAGATGTCAATTAAAAAGTATGTCTTTTTCGAAATTATTTATGCCTGTTGTGGTGTTTATTAACAGAGAAATTTGAATATTTTCATGTTCTTGCCATAAATCTTAATAATTTTCCATAACATAGACGAATTCAAATTATTTACACATTACTTTAATTGGATAGGCGTAATATTTCTTTAATGAATAACAGTATTTTAATGAAAAACACAAATTATTTGTGCTACTTTAATGCAATAAAAACAAAATAAATTTAATTTTTAATAATGTACCTTACAGTAATTTTCTGAAAACTCAAACGGTAATATAAATTACCCATATTTTATATAAATTACTACTTGCAAGTTAAACACAATATTTGAACCACCATCAATTGTAGGTACTTGTTCGCGCATCATTCCGCGAATGTCGAAATTCCACGCAAAAACGATGGTGGTGATATTAATAGCACATTATTGGGCCCAGCGGTGATGTGTTTTTGTGTAGTTTTCATCTAAAAGCGTAAACTGGTCGTTCCGTATACCGCTTAAATTTCCAAACAAATCGATACCTTTTTTGAGTGATTTTAAATTTTTGAACTGTTTTACGTTACTTATAACATGCACACATCCACTATGTAATCAAACAAATGTTGTGGGAGTCCGATAATTAGGACTAGAAATTACGAATATTTTTGTTTCACTTTGATTTTCCCCTTCAAAAGAAAAAGGGTGGTTGTCGGAATAGGTTGCACTTTTGAAATGCCCAAAAAATGCCGCCCCTGAATGTGTGCCGCCCGGGACGCGCCGCCCCCACCGCCCCCCTCTAGCTACGCCACTGTGTGATGACTAACTCATTGATCTGAGATCTGATCTGCTCGACAATTATCCGTTTGACAGAGAAACTGTTTCACAGCCAGCCCACAAACAAAGATAACAATCTCCGAGGTGTGATTCACCTTGACAATAGCGTACAACGATAGCCAGGGGCAATAACACAATGTAAACATTCAGTGCGACAGAGACGATGCTAATGCTGTCTTATTTTTTGGAAGATTTCAAAAAAAATTTTTTTTTAATTTCCAAAGAGTAACCTCCCCAATAATAATGCTTTTTCCCCAAAGGTCTTATTGGGTCGGATTAAGAACCGCTGTATTTGTTCGATAATTTCACACCGTAAACACGAATAAGAAGCGTAACGTCACTTGAACCGTGACGTCATTAGTTCACACATCCAGTGACTAGTTTAGCGAAATAGGGCATTTGTGTATATCTGTGTTTGTGTTGGTGTGTGTGTTGGGGGGGGGGTGTTCTTCACAACTAGCTGTGGCGTTGTTTAAGAATACCTTAAAATTAGTGTCTAATTTTTGGAGTGGTCCATACCTCCCAGTCTTCCCACTTCCCTTTGGAACCACAAGTTTTCAAACCAAGGGCAACGGATAACCCCCCCCCCTCCCCCGGGCCCCCACATGCCAAAACTAAATCACACTTACGGTTTTAGTGCTGCTGTCGGCGACTTGCAGGGGGTATTCCCGGAGTTGGAGGAACGTTTCCCGGCAGCTGTGTTGGGCTCTGCAATCTTGTTGGGTTTCTTTTTATCCCTTGTTCAATATCCTGCGAGAATAGGGAAATACACACCACATTACTAAAAAACTGAGGACGCGCGGTGGAGACAAGCATTGAGGATCACGACGTCGCAATCCCGACAAGTTTTGGGCAAGTTTAAGATCACCTCATCACCCAGCAGGTATTGAATCTCCTTACACACTGAAATTTTGACACTGAAGTCATAAGTCACAAGTCACAATCGATCACACGCTGATCACCACCACAAAAAAGTTGTCGAATGTCCTCAACCAGGAAATTGAATACGACTGCTATTATGTCTCTCTAGGTACCCGCAAGCCTAAACCCGCCCATTCCCCCCCCCCACCACTCGATCCTCTCCAGAAACCAGGTGAACGCAAACAGGGGAGGTCGTGAGATCAGATCTTAGTGAGACTGCGGCGACGTTCCAGTGAATAGGACCAACAATTTATTCAGTGTTACTGAATGTGAACGAGATCGAATCTCGAAGCAAGCGCTGACTGACGCGATCGAAAGGCGGGGGGTCATCTTAATCTGGGGCTATGCATTGTTTTGATGGGTACGTGGATACCTGCTTGGGTTACTGCTAGATAATTGATTGAATTACTCAGAGTTTTAGTTGGTACTTGGATACCTACTTTGGGTTACTGCTAGATAATTGATTGAATTACTCAGAGATTTAGTTGTTACTTGGATACCTACTTTGGGTTACTGCTAGATAATTGATTGAATTACTCAAAGTTTTAGTTGTTACCTGGATACCTACTTTGGGTTACTGCTAGATAATTGATTGAATTACTCAGAGATTTAGTTGTTACTTGGATACCTACTTTGGGTTACTGCTAGATAATTGATTGAATTACTCAGAGTTTTAGTTGGTTACTTGCGTAACTACATCGTTGGCCGCACATTTTCAAAAGACATTACAGTGGATTTATAATACATGGGTGCCCAAAGTCCGGCCCGCAGACCAAATGCGGCCCACGATAAAGTTTAAACTTGCCCGCAGCCTCATGATAATTAAGTAATTGACACTTGTATTTTTTTTTCTGTTATGACGAAGTTATATTTATAAGAGAAAAGAAGGAATTATGTGCTGTTTTGAGTACGATGATTGCATAATTCGATGTAGTTTTATTGTTTACAAAAGAATATATTGAATACTAAAAGGCAATAAAAGTTATGTTCCGTTGCCGTTGATTGTACTAGATTCGATAATGTCCGATGTCAAATATCAATAACGCAATATTGTTTGTAATACCAACTCGTGTACTAAAGATTTTAAGACACATTTTAATCGCAATATTTTCGGCTATTTTATGTTTTAAAACTTTTTATTTATTGTAAGGTACTCGGTATAAAATAAACATCTTTATTCTATAATTTTGCTATTAATAATCCATTTTCAGTCATTTGTTTTGATTGATATAAATTCATATTCATAAATCTTCGAAAGTCACGATAGCATATCCCATCCCCCCACACCCCAAAAAAATAAAACAAAATAAAATAAAATATTAATCTTATAATTATAAAAGTTTAACAAAAAGGGAAAGAAAAACAATTATATAACTGAACAGCCTGTAAGTCAGTCTTAAAGTGATACTTATTTAATTCTCTTAATCCGGTCCCCACATATTTTCACTTCATGGAATTTGATCCTCTTTTGAAACAGTTGGGGCACCCCCGATTTATGTCTTATAAAAAGGAAAACTTTTATTGTCTTAAAATATGGAAGTTGTTATTGAGAGAGGTCGATGTAGGGGTTCGCAAAATTTGTTGTGACGTAAAAATAAAATTTAAAAAATAAACTCGTAAACTTTAGAAAAAAAAATCTTTCCATTTTGAGACTCACTGCTTTAAGCGGAGAACGTGGATCAACTGGCCTGGAAGAGGGTAACTTAACCCGTGGGCACTCACTCTGCTCCTAATGAGTTGTGTATGTGATACATATATACGATAGAAACTAAAGGAGGGAGGGGTGGGGGCGGTGGTAGACTTGACCCACCAATCATGCATTGATTTCGTCCTTCTGACAACGATCACATTTCGTCCATCGAATGTCCTGCTCGAGCCGTGCACCGGGAACTCATGAATCATAATTGAATGTCAGCAAACAAAAGGGAATCAATAACTAATGAACGGCGAGGAAGATGATTTTTAAAAAAACAACAAACCCCCCACCACCCCCACCCCCACCCCAAAGTATTGTGGTTTGGTGTGAGTGAAGTGGTGCTCTTTGTGAAGTGAAGACCTGGGGCGGTGGTGGCATATCTAGGGCCTGGGAGGGGGACCTGCAAGGACGGGGGGGGGGTAAAAATGTCAATAATCCCACCCTCCCACCCCACCTAACTCATCAAAGGGCGCATGTTAAGACGTTGTGAAAACTGGCTCCAGCGGCATAAAGTCCATACTCTCCGCTCCGATTGACCTAAGCCAGTGAGAGGGGAGGATACCTGTACACGTGACTTCAATGAATACAAATTAAAGATTTACTAAGAATTATTGCGGTGACAATAAAAATATGCACCATGACTTCAGTGATGTTTTTTAAAAAAATATATGTATTATATACTTATGTAACAGCATGTGCGTTAGTGTAACTGAGGGTAGGGGTATATAAACACATAAATAAATACATAAATTGGTCCCATTTCACATATTCTCATATTTGCGCATACATTTGAGTGTGCACTTATGGATCTTGCCTAAACATGTTTTTATTCTTCACAGTCAAGTAAAACACACACATACACACACACACATCATCTGTAATGGAAATTGATATTTACAAAATTTTCGCTTTGTTTTTCGCATGCTTAATTCCAACAGAAATTTAATACTCTATGAAGTTCAGCAGTAAATGATATCCATATTGAAATGTCCTTTTGAGTAAAAAAATCATGTGTTTTAAAAAAAATATGAACCTGCCCGTCTAACTGGAGTAGATGTAACATTTCTTTATGTAACATTTCTTTATGTAACATTTCCTTATGTAGCATTTCATAATTTTAGAAAAAGGATTCCTCTTCTACGTCTGCAAAATAAATTTACACCAACTAATTCGGGGAAAATTTCAAAAATATGTATTCGAACAAATAACAAATGTTATTAAACCACTATGGCTGCAAAGATATCTGGTCGCAAAAATACTTAGGTCTTATGTTGGGTGGAGAACATTTGCTAACAACATTAGGTACTAGAGGATTATTGAAATATTTAACATGAAAAACGAAAGTGGATGGTGAAGAATTCAAACTTTACCACATGCCGATTTCCCATTCATTAAACCATCAGTTTTTTTTTATTTATGTATAAGTCAAGGAAAAAAAAAGATTTTTTTAAAATTCTATTAAAAAACAAAACAAAAACACACACATTAAAAAGAAAGAAACAAATGAAGAAAATGTATAGTGCTGATGTCCTTCACCCGTCTGTGTAACCGACACAACGAAAGTCAGTGTCAGTGTCGGGTCTAAAATGATCAGTATGGTAAAGCACAGACATGCCATGCCATGTATGGGTGGCTAAACTATTGTCATGGAATAAATACAATGCCCTAGTCACAGTATCCACCGAAGGTAACTTACCCAAATATCGCGTGAAGAACAATCTCTTCAATTCTGAACAAATCTGCCGCCTATGATTTTTGCCGTCCTCTAAGAAAAAAGATATCCATACTCTAATAAACGCGCAGTTGTTGCTATAGTATTGAGCATTCACCCGGCTCAACGTTCAAGCAATGTCGCTTGTTACGCGCCAAGCTCTCGATCTCTCCTACCCCCGAAAGTTCAAATGTCGTTCACCTCCTGAGAGGAGAGCCTCCCAAACATCGAGTCGAAGGGATTTAGAGATGTGTTTCCATCAGAGCTGTCACTCAAAGCTGTGACCATCGTCCGTCACCCCTGACATCTCGCGAGGGAACCCCTAGCGTCCCGACCTCCGACCCCACCACACCATTGCGAAGAAAAAACAAGAGGATCGAGTTATTTTAATGGTTTTAAATGTTATCTCGAACGATTCTCTAAAAAAAAACGGATTTATAAACGCCACAGTCCTATTGACCAATTTTATTGCTATTGAGTTTTCTTTCTCTCTTTATAATGTAAATATCCCGTTTTAAACAGTTTTTTTTAAAGGGTTGCGTTACTTAAATATTGATCCCAAAACACTTCATTAATATCACAATGGAACAGCATTGATGAAAATATTACTAAAGTAATTATTTAAAAAAAAACACGATGACTTGAAGAAGGCCCGATTATACCCATTTATCCGAGTCTTTCATTTTATAATCTATTTACCGTTATCGCAATATGTACACACTAAATGTGTGTCATGACTCATGACCTTGAAGGTGGGCTATGTAACAGCGCTATTGCGGTCAATCACCTTGCTGTTGAGGGTTCTGAGAACGTCAAAGCTCTTCTTTTACCAAAATTAAGGCTAAAAGATACCCTAGCGAGTCGTTATGATAGACACTACCCAACTAACAGCTACCCTAGAGAGTCGTTATGATAGACTAACAGCTACCCTAGAGAGTCGTTATGATAGACACTACCCAACTAACAGCTACCCTAGAGAGTCGTTATAATAGACACTACCCAACTAACAGCTACCCTAGAGAGTCGTTATAATAGACACTACCCAACTAACAGCTACCCTAGCGAGTCGTTATAATAGACACTACCCAACTAACAGCTACCCTAGCGAGTCGTTATGATAGACACTACCCACCAAACTGCTACCCTAGAGAGTCGTTATGATAGACACTACCCAACTAACAGCTACCCTAGAGAGTCGTTATGATAGACACTACCCACTCACAAGCTAATACCCTAGCGAGTCGTTATGATAGACACTACCCACCCACCACACACAACATCCACAACATTTTCTCAGATATTTACGCCACTGAATTTATTACGTGTTCCTACAGGGCTGGAGGTCATTTGTCCTGGCAGTCCCGGACACGGTTCATCATTCTTGAAGAACACAGCCGGGGAGAAAGTGGTCAGTTAAGTCTGAAATTGCTCAGCTTTCTTTTTCTAATTCTGTATTTATGCTTCTGTTGACTATTATAGCTGTCGTTGACTATTATAGCTGTCGTTGACTATTATAGCTGTCGTTGACTATTATAGCTGTCGTTGACTATTATAGCTGTCGTTGACTATTATAGCTGTCGTTGACTATTATAGCTGTCGTTGACTATTATAGCTGTCGTTGACTATTATAGCTGTCGTTTCTGTTGACTATTATAGCTGTCGTTTCTGTTTTTGTATTGCTTTCACTGAGCACATTTGGGGTACTTAAGCTCGTACTTTAACATTATAATTTTAATTTTTTTCAACTACTACTACTACTACTACTACTACTACTACTGCTACAGCTACTGCTACTGCCTCTGCTACTGCTACTTCTTCTAATTTAGTATATTTTGTTTCATTATATCGTTTAAACCCTATTACTATTACACGAAATAAATATATATATATGTCTGCCAATCTGACACCACAAGTCCCACTCGAACAATTTCAACTCTGTTAAAAAAGATATTGAAAATACATGTAATACTAATATATATATATTGAAAATACATGTAATACTAATATATATATATATATATATATATATATATATATATATATATATATATATATATATATATATATATATATTAGAAATACATGTAATACTAATATATATATATTGAAAATACATCTAATACAAATGTCTTTACGGAAATGCTTCAAACTTCATAAGGACCATCAGACGTGAAACCCCACGAATTTCAAACTTTGTAAGGACCATCAGACGTGAAACCCCACGAATTTCAAACTTTGTAAGGACCATCAGACGTGAAACCCCACGAATTTCAAACTTTCTAAGGACCATCAGACGTGAAACCCCACGAATTTCAAACTTTACTCCCCCTCCCCCCACCCCCATGCCTAGTAGCTTAAACGTAATCTAAAACGTGTACTAATGTAACATGTCTTACCCACAGCAAAAAGTCATCAACAGATTTCTCCAGCTGAGGTCCGAACAAGAGGCCAGGTGTGTAGGAAGTCCATTTAAAATAAGATTGTGTTGGCATTAGTTAATTTGATACAACTCATTAAGTTTAGGTGACTGTCATTGTGACGCTTTAAAACGAAGGCGTACTCCGTGCCGATGTGTACACGCGGTTTTTGATAACGCTCGGAACAACTTCACTCTTATCTGAGTGTTCAGTGATGTGAGTATTTATGTCTTCATCTCATGACACAGACAAAAAAAATCAACAAACAAAAAACAAACAAAAGAAAAAATTTGTGCTTCGCGGAATTAAAGAAAAGAAAATATTTTTTACTAGTTGTGAGCAAAGTTTAAAAAAAAATGTTTTTTTTTATATCGCTCGGAAAAACTTTACTCTTCTTTGAGGGTTCAGTGATGAAGGTATTTATGTCTTCATCTCATGAGACATCAAGAGTTTTTTTTTATAAACTTAATTTAAAAAAAAAGCCAAAAAAAAACACAAACAAAAAATTAAAAAAACAACAACATGAGCTTCGCGGAATAAAAAAAAAGAAGATCTTCGCGGAATTAAAGAAATAGAAAAAAATACATTTTGTATTAGTTATAGTTATAGCCAACAAATGAGAAGAAAAAAAAACCCAACAAACAAATAATGTTTTTTGTGTCTCCAAGACGAGTTCGTACTTCAAAGTTCCGTTCCCAAACAAAGGTACTCATTTGCACGTGTAACAGATAAATAATTCTTACTTTAATAAAACGTCCACTCACCAAAGCCCATTCAAAAATATGTTTTTCTTTAATAGAACCCAACGCTTTGAGAAGAATTATTAGCATGTTCTACTGAAATTTCGGTATCTAGGAGGGGCAAATAATTAAACAACGC
The DNA here is from genome assembly GCA_944989445.1 of Ampullaceana balthica. Classification (NCBI taxonomy): domain Eukaryota; kingdom Metazoa; phylum Mollusca; class Gastropoda; family Lymnaeidae; genus Ampullaceana; species Ampullaceana balthica. The sequence continues at coordinate 2,683,033 of CALYLW010000014.1, read as the reverse complement.
GTAATCCAAAAGTCCAGCAGCCGAGGCATCCCCCCCCCCTCCACACACTATACGTATCTTGCTGTGGTTACATTTCCCTAACACGAATTTACCCCTTCATTAGTGGATATAACACCGCCCCCCTTTTCCATGTCCTTACACAATCGGAGCTGATAAACTTGTGACGTGATCCAGAGAACCGTTCGGGTTATCAACATTCACGGCCAATTAATAATGGATATCAGTACTTATTAGACTTACTACACAGTTACACACGTACTGTATGGTTACACGCACTAGCCGTACTATACCAGCAGGGGGTGGGCAAACATGTCCCAATTATATAATTCATTTCTCATCGAAGTTGAATCGAACTTAACCCTACTTTTAAACTTAGTACCAGGGCGTTTTACTCCCCTTTTTCAAACACCCATATGGTCTAGTCAAGCAAGTCTAGACCAGCGAGTCTAGACTCCACGTTGATACCTGAATGAAAATATATTCGCCAACGTTAACAGCAGGCGCATTCAGGTATTGGCGAGGGTGTGATCTGCCGGGCGGCCGGGCGAGGCTTTTTTTTAAATTTCTTTTTTGATATTGAATGGTGACTTAACAGTCAACTATGATTTTTTTTCCTAGGGAAAAAAAAGCAGGTGGGATGTGACTAACTGCCTCGTTTGCATTGTCCCTACGCACGCCACTAGTTAGATGGTCAATTATTAACATACACGGGCATTCATTTTAACCACGTTTTATTAACTCGCTTTCGTTCCTGTTTGTCCAAGATTTGTTCAAATCTGCCAACGTAAAATTGAACCATTTCTGATGGCCCTAGAGATCTGAAAATTTTACCACAGATAGATCTTCGATGACAATGCATTGTATCAAAATTTCAGATCGATCGAATGTACCGTTATTAAATTATTGAACTTTTTAGTTTATCTATAGTCTATATAAAAGCATCTGTACCTTCTGCTTTTGTTGACATCCGTGAATTCACCCCGTGACCACATCACAATGTTTTTAAAACGTTGGGCGGGCGCTTGTGAGGTGTTTGGTAAAATAAATAGAGGTAAAAAAATATTTTTAAAAAACCAGGTTGTTATAAGTGGACTAAAAAGAATAAAATAAATAGAAGTAAAAAAAAAGATTTTTAAAAACCACGTTTTTATAAGCGGACTAAAAAGAAGAAAATAAGTTAAAACTTATTAGTTCAAGTACTTCGATTTAATATGACTAAAAACGTGGGGCGGGCGCTTATGAGTTTAACATATGCGGTTACCTCATTCTCTCACGTTTGCCTTCTAAATTAGAAATCTTTAATTTTTATACCAAACACCCGCCCCACGTTTTTAGACATATGAAATCGAAGTACTTGAACTAATAAGTTTTAACTTATTTTCTTCTTTTTAGTCCGCTTTATAAACATGTGGTTTTTTAAAATCATTTTTTACTTCTATTTATTCCATTTTACAAAGAAATAAACGAACATTTCCCCTACTCGCCGTGTACATCCACTGGTGTTTAAAAGTGTTCGGGAAGGCGAACGCTGGATACGAAATAAATTTCTGACTACTTTGGAATGAAGTGCTAGAAAATCTGGGAAAGTATTGTGTTGTTGTTCTGAGATACGCATGGAAAAAATGTGTGTATGTGCGTGCGTGTGCGAGGGAGGGAGAGGCTATTATATATCGGGAATCTTAATAATCTTAAACAAATAAACAATGAGGAATTTATGCGTCGTTCGGAAACTTTACACCACTTACTAAACCTCCTCTTTCCCCCTCACTACACATCATTCCTGCCCGAACTTCGCTGTGCCTCCTCACATATTCCTCGACTGCACCCTCACATCACCCTTTATTCCCCCCTGCCCCCCCCCCAATTTCTTCTCTTAGTGTTACCGTCACAGCTCCCCCTTACAGTTTCACCGTTCTTACACGCCCTAGCTACACCTTCATTTCGCACAAAACGCGAGTATCAGAGGCAACCCCAAGAAGTAGAACAGATCCAACCAATGTATATATATTATATTGTTGCTGGCATGGCATTGGGAGAAGCAGTTGTTTGCCTAATTCCCGCAACAGCAACGGTACCGGTACACGTTCTGGTTACGTAAACATCACATGATCTCAACGCTGATCACTGCGTCGAGCTCTGTTATTATATCTGGGTAATATAAAAGCAGGTCATCGACACATTACAGCATTGGATAGCAGGGGCGGAACTTGTTTTGGAGCTGAGAAGGGAGTAATTAATGCAAGATGACACAGCTATATATATAATAAAGAAACCCGTAAAAAAAAAGTTTTTGACAGGAAAGTATTAAAGAGTTTTTTCAATATAATACGCACCGCGACACTCTATCTCAAAAAATTAACATGATACACAGAGATAAATAAAGATAATCTAAAATTTCAATAATTTAATTACAGTACATGAGATTGATCTGAAATTTCGATACATGATTTTTATCATCTGTATGAGTCTGCCTGCAAAATTTCAGCTCGCTAGCTTAAGGGGAAGTGGGTTAAAAATTGATCCAACGTATTTTCGGCAAACATCAAGCAGACACCACGAGTTAATAAAGAATTTAATTTTTTTTAAAAAAACGTAATAAAACACATTTTTGACTATAAATCCTTTATGTACGAGACATAACTAAAAGAATGTTCATTATAATACGTAACGCAAGACAATCCAAAAATACAACATTTTAGTTATGTATCGTAAAACATGTTAAATATAATGTGCCCCGATCAGAAATATGCTTATAAAAAGTATTGTCAATAAAATACGCACCTTAATGCGCGACAGGAAAGGTTGTTCAATATAATACGAACCGCGACACTATAGCAAAAAAAAAGTTCACATTTTACATAGAGATAAATAAAGATAATCTAAAAATTCATTAATTTAATTACCGTACACGCGATCGATGTGAAATTTCAATACATCATTTTTATCATCGGCACGAGTCTGTCTGCAAATTTCAGCTCGCTAGCTTACGAGCAAGTGGGTTAAAATCGATCCAAAGTTTTTTTCGCCAACGCCCGCCTCAAGCAAGCAAGCAAGCAGACACCACTAGTTAATATAAAGGATTTACAAAATGAAAGTTTGTCTGTGTGCATGTCCTTTATAGTGGACTAAACAATTCACCCGATCGTCATGAAATTTTTGGAGACTGCTGAGTACGTTCCCGGGATGGTAACTGGCAACTTTTTTTCTAAATTTAATACTCATGGGGCGCCGGGGGCCCATAATGTCATTTTTTGCTTATATGATCTATATAAATATTAGTTTAAGCATTAGCTACTAACTAGGTAAATAGATGGATCTTAACTAAATTTGTGTAGATAAATTTGATAGCCATTATTAAAATACTTTAGGGCGCTGAACTCCTAATGACCATTCCTTCGGGGCTGGGGGGCCCAAAATGCCTTTTTTCTTAAACATTTAATATTTTATTCCCCATTCAATTATTAAGGATCTTGAAAACTAATGATAAATGCAGCCATTATTATCCATATTGAAATGAACAGGTGTTTTGAACTTTATATCTTGCACTGAATGGGCTCTGGGGCACTTAATGTCATTTTTTGCTTATATGAGCCTTATAAAAAATAGTTTATCTGTTAGCCACTGAGTAAATGAATTGACCTTAACTACTTAAGAGCAATGAAATTCTAATGTCAATTTCTTCGAGGCCTGGGGCCCCAAATGTCTTTTTCTGTCGTAAATGTTTAATATATATTTTCCCATTCACTTTTTAACGATCTTGAGAAATATATCCATGATGAAACGGAATTTAAATGAACAGAATTTTTAAATTGACATCTTGCACCGAATGGGCTGGGGCCCCTTAATGTGTTTTTCTCTATATTAGCTATATAAAATTGGTTTAAGCGTTAGATAATGAGAAAATAAATTGATTTTGACCAAACTTAGTATATAAAAATCTAAGAGCCTATATTAAATTACTATTGAGCACTGAACTCCTAATGTTCATTTCCTCGGAATGTCTATTTTACTGAACGTTAATAAGTGTATTCCCCATTCAATTTTACACGATTTTGTGAAATATAGCTTGAGTACAATGGCAATAAAAAAAAAGTATCACTCCTTTTGGGGCCGGGGCCCTTAATATAATTTATTCTTTTGTAATCTTTTTTAATTATTAAGTTTTCTATAAGTTTGCTATGAAACTTGGATTTTTTTTTCACACTTCCGCGAAGGTTTCTGTTGTAATTGTTTTTTAAAACATACCACACTCATTGGTTTCTTTAAGTTTATTCTTTTTTACTGAGATCGTTGCAATGCACGACGGGTCTGCTAATAATTTTAATTTAAGAAAAAACATTCATATTAGGTGTGCATTGCAATACTATTCCTAGAGAGTGACGCACCATATAGCACAGAGACGGAAGTGTTTATTACAAAACTTTGTTCAGAAAAACGCCTTAGCAACGTGAATGAGTTCTTATTTATCAAATCCAATAAAATATCAATTGAATTTGATGAGACTTAAAATTAACAAATTGTGTTTATAAATGTTTCATTGAATATTAATTAAAGATACGAATAAATATAATAAATGCCATTAAATATTATTTTTAAATATCCGTTAAATCAAAAAAATTGAAAACTATGAAATTTATATAGTGGCTATAAAACCTATCTTTGTCTAATTAATCTGTAGACGTCACGCGTTTTCGATCTCTCCAATGTATAGATCGACATATATTTTATCCAAGTGGCAAGCCACTTGAATTCGATCTCTATAAATAGAGATACTATATCATTTACTTAATAGATTTCCCTATAGATCTACCTACTTTAAAATTAGAACTATTTGGCGTTCTTTATTCAGGGTATCTATAAACAAAAGAAATTATATAACATTAGAACATTCATGAGAAAAACGAAAAAAAAATGTATATTAACCCTGTCTTTGTTGTTAACATAGCCACATAATTTCTGATAATTGTAGGATTATCTCATGGTGACTGCAAGTTTAGGTTTAACGACGTTTCGACCGATATCGGTTCGACATCGGACAAATGGACCCCCTCAATGCTACCTTCCAAGCCTATACCAACCCTCACAGATCCTCTGTAATCGGAGAATAAAAATGCCACGTGGTCTGATGGTTTTATATAAAGATATCTACATTCTCTCAGCCCAACATATCCTTTATACACCTTTCCCGGATCTCTTTGCCAGAAGATGGTATCCTGTTGTCGTCGTAACATAACAACATACATTTGTGTGATCTTTTTAATGATACTGCTTGATGGTACGTGACATTCTCATTGGAAGGCTCAGTCTTTGACACTTATGGCCCGGCTTACAATGTCTGAGGCCATTCTCAACATGAGGACATCACCATACAAGTATTCGTCATTGAAAGGCTGAGTCTTTGACTCTTATGGCCCGGCTTGAGGCCATTCTCAACATGAGGACATCACCATACAAGTATTCGTTATTGGAAGGCTGAGTCTTTGACACTTATGGCCCGGCTTACAATGCCTGCGGCGATTCTCAACATAAAGGCATCACCATACAAGTATTCGTTCGCAGTGCTAGTGCTGCCGGACGTGTCCGCATCCTCAATCGCTCAAAGCAAGCGTTCAACAGATATGCTGCTGTCTCCTCAGCCGTGCCACATAAGCGGCAGCGGGGATACCTATTTCGGCTCAACCTGTGCAAGTTGCTGTTGGTCGGACAGTGTCCAGTCCACCATTTGCGTTATGAGGGACTGGCAGCTACGAGGCAGTTCCCACTATGGATCCATCTAGCTCAACCGCTCACATTGCGGTAAAGTACCCTTGCCTTGTAGCTTCAGACAAGCCTTTATATATTCATAAAACAGGCTTTTAGCCTCAATTTAATCCAAACTGGGGTCATCGGGGGCGATAGATGTGGGACTTGGCTGTGCCTGGCTGTGTCAGCCGGTTTGCTCTTTCCTGCTGCGGTACCTTCGCGTGACCTGGGATATACTGAGGGATGACATTGCCTCCTCGTATTCGATGTTGTTCACTCTCTCCAGTGCATTATCAACAGTCTTCGTCTGCATTGAGCTCCGACTAAGAGCATAAGAAGAAACAATTTTATTCCATTTGTATTCATACGGCACGACAGTAATAAGAATCAGATAAATCATCAGGCAAGCTATCCCAAAATGCAGCAGAAATTCTTCTGGCTGAAATTTCACTTTTTGAAACGTGTTCTAGAATGGCAATTGTATTTACATTATCCCAACTTTATTCAACTCACCAACTCACACTTTACTGTCCACCAGGGTTAGTATGACATACCCAACAGTTTTCTTTTTATAAAGTTATTTTCATAATTTTTTTCACGCTGAACGACTTAAATTTGCGCATCGTTTGACCAATGAACACACATCTGTAGCGAAAATATTCCACGCAATAGATGTTAATATTAAGATGAGTATTTTAAATCGGTGATTTTTACCAACGACCTCACCTCGTCTTTCTTCGGTTTTTTAACCCGAAGAAAATTATGGAAGTTGGAAACCTTGATGTTCAAATTGTCTTGTCATTCATTTCAAAGCTACCGGCTTGCGAGCTCAAAACTGTAAAAAAAAATATCCAACATTTTCATGTTAAATAATAATCTATATATAATATATAATTCACCAAAGCGAGTATGTGCAAACAAGCATGACGAATGACCCTCACTGGGGCCGACCAATCACAGTTCGCAAGCGTAGTGGGATGACAAGAAAGAAAAAATGGGGGAGGGCAATAATGCTTATTACGTTCACTTGTGTTGTTCCTTCACAGAATAACATTCATTTGATTCCTACTGTAGTGTTTATCACGGCTGCCATGCACGTGGAAAGTCATAGGTTCAAGCCCCAGCAGCAAAATGTTTGTTTCTGCCCGTTTTTTCCCTCCTTTTTTAAAATCCCTTATATTAACTTCACCGTCCTGTCTGTCGTGGTCGGTGGGCGGGCGGGCGGAAAAACTAAAGTAAATAAAACAAACCCGTAAAAACAAAGTTTTTGACTATAAATCCTTTATATATAAGACATAACTAACAGTATTTGTTATTTTCAAACTCTTAACTCAACTTTGCTTCATAACCCTAGGGGGGGGGACTGAGCTCAGCATGACACGTAAAATGTAAACAAAAGCACGCGGGTACGTCGATGGTTCGCGTCAACGCATCAACTCAAACTCTCACGTGGGAAAAAAACAATAACAAACAGTGAATTTGAATTACATACCTCATATAAGGATAAACTAAAAATGCATTAATTTAATTACGGTACGATCGATCGATCTGAAATTTTGATACGATGCATTGTTAGGTGAGACGGGCCCGTGTGCCAAATTTCAGCTCGATCGGATCACGGTAAGTGGGTCATTTTTTACTTTTGTTTTTCCGCCCGCCCGCCCAAGACAGACAGAGACGCCGGTGAAGTTAATATAAGGGATTTAAAAAACAAACCCGTAAAAACAAAGTTTTTGACTATAAATCCCTTATATATGAGACATAACTAACAGTATTGATTATTTTCAAACATTTACAGACTGAATCTGTCTTAACACAAGTTTGCTTCATAACCCTAGGGGGGAGGGGTGGGTGGGAGGGGGAGAGGGGAAAAGTCTGGTCACCGATTCGCTTGACCGAGCTCAGAGTGACACGTAAAATGTAAACAAAATCGCACCGTCGTTTCGTTGGGTCGCCTCAATGCTCAAACTTTCACGTGGCAAAAAAACAATAACAAATCGTGAATTTAAATTACATACCTCATATAAGGATAAACTAAAAATGCATTAATTTAATTACGGTACGTTCGATCGATCTGAAATTTTGATACGATGCATTGTTAGGTAAGACGGGTCCGTGTGCCAAATTTCAGTTCGATCGGATCATTGGAAGTGGGTCATTTTCGACTTTTGTTTTTCCGCCCGCCGAGCCCATGAGATGATGAGAGAGAGACAGAGAGAGAGACAGACAGACAGAGAGAGACGGCGGTGAAGTTAATATAAGGGATTTAATAAAACAAACCCGTAAAAACAAAGTTTTTGACTATAAATCCCTTATATATGAGACATAACTAACAGTATTGATTATTTTCAAACATTTACAGACTGAATCTGTCTTAACACAAGTTTGCTTCATAACCCTAGGGGGGAGGGGTGGGTGGGAGGGGGAGAGGGGAAAAGTCTGGTCACCGATTCGCTTGACCGAGCTCAGAGTGACACGTAAAATGTAAACAAAAGCGCACCGTCGTTTCGTTGGGTCGCCTCAATGCTCAAACTTTCACGTGGCAAAAAAACAATAACAAATCGTGATTTTAAATTACATACCTCATATAAGGATAAACTAAAAATGCATTAATTTAATTACGGTACGTTCGATCGATCTGAAATTTTGATACGATGCATTGTTAGGTAAGACGGGTCCGTGTGCCAAATTTCAGTTCGATCGGATCATTGGAAGTGGGTCATTTTTGACTTCTGTTTTTCCGCCCGCCGAGCCCATGAGATGATGAGAGAGAGACAGACAGAGAGAGAGAGACGGCCGCGAAGTTAATATAAGGGATTTAATAAAACAAACCCGTAAAAACAAAGTTTTTGACTATAAATCCCTTATATATGAGACATAACTAACAGTATTGATTATTTTCAAACATTTACAGACTGAATCTGTCTTAACACAAGTTTGCTTCATAACCCTAGGGGGGGAGGGGTGGGGGGGAGGGGGAGAGGGGAAAAGTCTGGTCACCGATTCGCTTGACCGAGCTCAGAGTGACACGTAAAATGTAAACAAAAGCGCACCGTCGTTTCGTTGGGTCGCCTCAATGCTCAAACTTTCACGTGGCAAAAAAACAATAACAAATCGTGATTTTAAATTACATACCTCATATAAGGATAAACTAAAAATGCATTAATTTAATTACGGTACGTTCGATCGATCTGAAATTTTGATACGATGCATTGTTAGGTAAGACGGGTCCGTGTGCCAAATTTCAGTTCGATCGGATCATTGGAAGTGGGTCATTTTTGACTTCTGTTTTTCCGCCCGCCGAGCCCATGAGATGATGAGAGAGAGACAGACAGACAGAGAGACAGAGAGAGAGAGACGCCGGTGAAGTTAATATAAGGGATTTAAAAATGACCCACTTCCCGTAATCCTATCGAGCTGAAATTTTGCACCTACACTTGTGTCACCAAACAATGCATTGTAAAAAAATTTCAGATCGATCGAAAGTAAAGAAATTAAATTAGTGAATTTTTAGTTTATCTCTATTGATATCTATGTAGCCGTCTGCTATACATGACATCCACGTGTTACTGGAGTTCACTCCAGCAATCGATGACCACATCCCCATGTTTTACAGCAAGGGGAGTTCAGTCTCGTTCAGTCTGTAAATGTTTGTCGCGCGGTGCTTATTATAATGAACATAATCAATACTGTTAGTTATGTCTCATATATATGTATGTCTATATATTTTTATAGTAAAAAACTTACTTTTTCCGGGTTCTTTAATTGCGAAAATGACGAACCCTCTCTAGGGTCGGCCAATCACAGTTTACGGTTGACAAGGGATGGTAGTAAAGGGTGGGGGGCAGGTAACAACAACCGCAGTGCGCATGTCTCCACGTTTATTCATTTTTTTCTCATGACTTCGTGCTGCTGTTTGTTTCCATTCTCTCACCCCGTCTCTTTCTTTGCACTGTCTATGATGAACATGCCTGCGGCGAATGCTACACCGCGGGTCGTATCTATTTCATCATAAGATGCATTTTGTTTAATTCATTTTTGTGTGCGTGTGGTGGGGGGGGGGAGGGTTCGTTTGTTTTTGTTTTTTCCCGCAGCGTACCGACTTCTCACATTCCACACAACCTTAAACACTCCTTATAGTTCTAGTTCCACAAGCCCTTCTCATCCCATAGTGTAAAGACTATGATAGTCTTTACACATAATTAACAGCCCCGCGCGTTTCTTACAGGCCCATATCTTTGCACGCCACTTAAAGCCCCACACACCTCCTCACATCACCCCAGGAGCGGCCTTTGGGGGTGGCAGCTAGGGCAATCGCCCCAGGCCCCGCGCTTCAGACTTGAGACTATATTTTAGTAACAAAAGAGCCGGCAGATATTGCACGACTGAGTTTGCGCAAGAATTGATCTAATACTGGGGGGCCCCGTGGGGTCATTGCTGCACCAGGCCTCGCGCGTACCTAACGCCGCCTCTGCATCACCCTCTTTAACCTTGCGACGCTTCAGCCAGATGTTGAAGCATTTTTTTACCCTATAAATCAATCAGTGCATCCCCACCATCTGGACCTGCAAACACATGTAATCTATTGTTTGTTCACTTCACGACACGCTATATCCAGGGCCGTCTTAACGCATAGGACCGTTGGGCATTTTCCCGGGGGGCCCACGAGCATAGGGGCCCCATGGGAATATGTTTATTTATATATATTATGTATATTTATTTTATATTCCTGCGGGGAAGGGGCCCAACACTATTGATTTGCCCGGGGGCCCAAACTGGTGTAAAGACGCCTCTTGCTATATCCAAGTTTTATTAATGTTTGTTGTTCAAGTAACCGAGCGAGAGTTTACACACACGTATATCATTTTGTTCAAGGACACAAGCGAGCGTTTACACGCACGTAAAGGGATTGCAGAAATAATGCAGTTTTGATAAACGAGCCTTGACATTTTCACCATTTCAGTATGAAGAATTAAGTGAAACTTTAAAAAAAAATTTAAGCCAAAGAACTAGTTGATTAATTTCTATAACTCTATTAAAAAAAGGGAGATTCAAAATTGTATACTGTAATTTTAATGCGACACCACTAAGCAGATTTTGCAAGAGAAAAGTTATAAATCTAAACTACGTATTTTAAGGAAAAGGAAGTGACAGTGTGTACCAAACAACCAAGAAAAGGTAAAAAAATAATTAACTAATACCTCCTTTCAATATCATCTGGTAGTAAATAACTTGCACTGACAACAAAAACCACGATCGTATTTGAATACAATTATGGTTGCGAAGGACGCACAAAAGTTCTGTGTGGGTTCTTTGATGGATTAACGGGCGTAACAGTTTTAAAAAAAATTAATATTCCAATTGGCATCTGTTCAGCTTTTTAGTGGCAGTTTTTTTTCCCCCCATTACTTATGAAAAGAATATTTTAAAATGGTAAGCAATTATTATTATGGTTAAGATCCGAAGAACAATTCGGTCGAGACAAAGTTAATCTCATCCACAATTGTATTAAGTGATAATAAATTATTTTAATCCTAAATTGTCACTTTGTTTCAATAAAACAACGACTTTAAAAAAAGGAGGGTTTAAACCGGTTTAAATAACTTCTTTTATGAAACCACTTATTACCAAATCTGTCACTTTTCTTTACAGGTTGGTTGGAGATGAATCGTTGTCCCTTGGAGACGTCACTACGGTCAACTTAACCATGTTAAAGGTATTCTACTGAGATCTTTCTTTATTTTAAATGATAGCTATGCTTTGTAGCGGCACTTTAGTCCTACCATTCAGGAGTTTCAATTACCCTGAAACGTTATTTTTTATTTTAAAAGATATAATCATTTGTAAAGAGTTACATAAAAAGTGCGTACACAGCCGTTTTAATGTTTATGACTTGTCCAACCTCGGCCAAAATCAATAAACATCCACTCCAATAGCGAGGCACTCAGGCAACCGGTGCAGATTTATATTGGACTTTATCCAATTCATTTACAACCCGTGAATAAAAAGCACAAAACACTGATTTTTCTCCCCCAATGGTCACAATTTTCCTTTTCTCTTTTCCATTCCATAATTTCGTTGTCATCTGGAAAAAAAAACTTTTTTTTTGAAAAAATTAACAAAATGTTCCATCAGATTATTTTTCATAGACTAAACTAAACGTCGCTCACTTAAGTTGGTTATAACAAGAAGAAAGGTTTTCCCGACCGTCGTAGTCTTCACCGACTCACGGTTTTCGCTCGAGACTGTGAGTCGATCCTCTCTGGAGACGAAAACGGTCAGTGTCATTTTGGAAAAAGTAGGTGAAATCCTAGGACGAGGCGGAAAAGTAGTCCTTCAGTACATCAATGGGCACAGTGGCGAGCCTCATTCAGACAGGGTCGATAAGTTGGCGAGAGAAGGTTCAGCTCAGCCCCAACCCGATCGCCCGATGACCCAGCTGGGGGTCAGATCGTGGCTTAATGAACATTTCCGAGAGAAATGGCTTCAGGGCTGGGCGTCTGGAAGCACGACCAGAAAAGTATTCCAGTACATGCCGCGACCGAACAAAAGCGACTCCTGGTGGGAAATGGGACGTAGCAATCAGACGCTCATAACCAGAATGAGAACTGAACATTGTCCCATACGAAGCTACTTGTACAAATGCAACACTAGAAGGGAACTGGTCTGTCGGCTGTGTGGCCACCCGGAGGAGACGGTGGCGTACGTACTCGAAGAGTGCCCCGAGCTGTGCGATGATTTGGAAGGAGAAGTAACGGTGCCTGCAGAGGAGTACCTCTATGGCGATGCCCGCTTGATGAGGCTCGCATGCGATAAATTGAACCGGGTCCTAAGAGCCTAACGGCTCGACCCAAAAGAGAATGTAGATTCAATAGTGGGTTATAAAATTATTTTTGAATTATTAATGTTACTCAATGAATTTTTTTTTAAAATGTATATATAAACTAACATTAGAAAGATTAAAACAGTCATCAACACAGATACATTTTGGTAAACGTTTTTAGAGAATGCTATTTGAAACGTTATGTAACAAGAACCAATAATCTCTCTTCCAGGGCGGCGTCCAGTATAACGTTGTCCCCGACTCCATGAGCGCCGGTGAGAAGTTTTAACTTTGAAACTTTTTAAAGAGACATTCATGTTTGGAAGACTGCAATAAGTTTTAAGCGTTAGGAAACACAATGTTGATCCTCTCTTCTGTTTCTCTCAATAACGAACTTTCCCAACATTTTCAATGTCATGCAACTATCACCGAGGTTTGTCCTAAAATTTCTCATCCGCTTTCATTTTTTCATTATCTTTTTTTACTTTTGGGTACAAGAGTGTACCGCGGAAGTTCCCCGTTTATTGTTATTATTATTGGAAAAAACTAAAATACAGGAGGAATTCCTCATGTATTTTAGTTTTTTCCAATAATTATAAGATATCATTTTTTTAGATTACACACCTTTTTTTTCTTCTTTACATTAGTATCAAAATTAATAAAACAGAAGGAAAAAAAGTGCTACATCTGGCAATTTATATTTCCATCGCATTTTCAATAGTCTCATCTCAACAGAAAGTTTTCAACCCCAAATTCTATGCAGATCTGATACTAAAATTAGACACTCCACTAACAAAAGCTGGTCTGATTATTTGTCACCTCAGTGTAGGGGCTCTTGATGTCTTGCCGTACAACAAAGCTTTTAATCTATTCGTGACCGTGGAAAAAAGGGGGGAATACTCGCTAAGGGGTGACAACTCTTCGCCTCACAACTCCCTGACCTGTTTATAAGTCTTGTCACTTTTTCACGCGTATGTTCGGCAATAACAATACACCTTATTTGTGGCAACACGATACCCGTTAATTTATTTGTACACAACCGATGGCCTTAGCTTTCTACCACTGACCTTTGTCCACAGGGTACGTCTCACAGTGCACGACCGCCCACATATTATGTACACATGTAATAAAACGATACCTTTGCCATGATGAGACGCTTGTATTTCAAACACACTAGGCCAAAATAAAAATATTCGAACTAATAAATCATTTCTTGAAGACGCCCATTTGATCTTTTATTTAAACAACTTCAATTTTTTTCCCAAACAGAACATTTAGTAAAATGTATAGTCTAAACGAAATTAATTTTTGATTCTGTGTGTGCCATATCAGTTTAAATGAACAATGTATAGAAGTAAAAACTGACTAATTGCAAAGGTGTTGCTTTACACTTTACACTATCACTTTTTTTATAAAGGCTATAACACGAATAAAGTATTTAATATTACATTATTTAAACTATGATTTGTTATGTTTAAAGTCTGTTTGATCGCATAAAAAAAATAATTTTACAGGATTTGATATTCGTATTCCCCCGAATGTGAATCTTGAAGAGTTTGAGAAAGTATTGGAAAAATGGCGTGAGGAGGCCGGAAGTGACGTCAGTTTTAAATTCCACCATGTACGTATAATGTCATTTGATTGGAAAATATTAACACTTGTGAAGCTGAATAAAAACTCCTTGAAAATTTTGAAGAAAAAAATGGCTTAACTATTTTATGAATAGTTCGGATACATAGGAAGTTCTTTTAAAAAATATCAAAAGGAAAAACAAAAACACCTTGTATCTGTATTTTTTAGGTTTAGAATTTTAATTTACATTTTTTAAAATGTTAATTCATGAAATTGTATTACAATCAAAACACGATATTAACGTGACCGCTAACCATTTATGGAAATCAAAGCTTAAAAAAATATCACCACTTTCAGAAAACAACGAACGACCACATGACAGCAACAGACGCGTCCAGTCCGTGGTGGGCTGCCTTCAGCAAAGCATGTGATGACCTGTAAGTCAAACTGGAATACCGCCTCGCGCGGAGCATGTGTGCAATATGTGATGCGTGAATAATTCGTCTTAAACCACCAGCAACTGTTGTCAATGTTACGGCATTGAAGGGATCAAACGACCAGCACAAATATTGCTCTGAATGAAGAACTTCTCATAGATGTGTTTATCTTTAAACAACAAACAGATGGGGGCTATTCTTGTATCCTCATGGAAGGAAAACACCTTTTGAAAAAGAGGATAATGTGGACGAGTTAATTGATACCCAAATAGATTATTTCATGAAGAGTCATTAGTCGTGGCATTCACTCTCTTCTCTGGTGTAGGAGATGCGTGTGGTGTGGGTGAATACTGGGTTCCCCGGGGCGGCACAATTTTTTATTTTACTAATATTGGGGGAGATATATTTTCAGCATATTGCTTTTTTGTTTTGTTTTACAAAGTAATATATGGAGTAGGGCTGTTACCGATTAATTTAAATTTAATCGTTAACTTTGGAAAAATTATCGATTAATTAATCGATAATTTCGATTAAAGCAAAAAATAGACATTTATGACGTCACTAAACTGAAAATTTCTCACGGACATTGAAAATTAAGAATATTTTGAACTAAATTTTATGACAATGTGTTGATACTTGATCGGATGTTTGTGCTGAAGGTGGTACGTCAGCGGTGTATTTGATCCTTTAAATGAGAATTGTTAATGGCAGTGAACACAGTAAACTTTTTCACCATCTTCGACTTTGCCATCCGCAGTTAGCTTAAAAACAAAATTTTTGCTCAACTTTCCAGTTATATGTTTAAATTTAACTGCGCTGATGCTGTCGGCCATTTTTTAGTTGACGTCTGCCGGCCCACATAAAGTAATAAAATTAATTTTAATATTACGCGGGAGAAGTTTGTACTTTAAAAAAATATATAAATTATTATTAATTATTAATAATTAATTATTTATTAATAAATATATTTTTTAAATATCATAAAAATTTTCTTTAATTTTAATCGAATTTTTATCGATTAAAATAATTTTTATTGATAAATTTTTTTTAACGATTAATCCGAGAAATTAATCGTTAATTTCCGCCGCCCTAGTATGGAATCATTCTTGGTCCGTTCCTGGCGATACTTACCACGGCGTTGTGATGTAGGGGTTACTTCCCACTTTAATACACTTGACTGAAAACACTTGATACAATTTCAGCCTTAATTTAATTCTTGAGCCATGAAATACAAATGTAACATGCATATATATTATTTTTGAATGAGAATTATGAAGATAATTAGCAGTGCAGGGATAAAGTAATACAGGAGGTGTGTCAGTCTGACGATAACAATCCAATACACAGTTCCAGTAAGGGCCGGCTTTAGGGCAAGGCGAACGAGGCAACCGCCTTGGGCCCCGCATTCTCTAGGACCGGCCCTGGTACCAGTGCTGCGTTTGGGTGATTTTATAGTTACGAGGAGCGCACAAAAAAAAAGTTATTATGAACTGGAAAGAAACTCATATCTAAAAAGCATCGCCTTTACAAAAATTATCTCTCCCCCCCCCCTCCGGAAAAAATGGCATACAGAGCACTAAATATGTGTAAATCTCAAATTCGAATTAAATGCATTAAAATTACATAACTGCGGACTTCGCCATTGTACCCCCAACAGTAACAGTGTTTTGTTGTCATAAATATATATATATATATATATATATATAATATATATATATTAGGGCTGCGGAAATTAACGATTAATTTCTCGATTAATCGTTAAAAAATTTTAACGATTAAATTTTTTTAACGATTAATCGACCCACAGCTTATAAATGTACTGGAAGTCCAATAGTAAAATATTTCGGCCGCTAAATATAAACTAATTTCCGGACGATTACACGAACATTTTTGTTTTAAACTATTCACTTAGGTGATTGTTCAAAATGTTGATAAAGGTTGTTTCCATTGAGAGAAATCGTTTGCCCACCATGCAATTTTCCCTCTAAGTCTAAGCTCGTTGTTTCGTGTGCAAAGTTTAAAAAAAAACCTCGTTTGTAAAGTTGCACAAGGTCGATTTTTTCCCCAAAATTTTACAGAATTTTCTGCGCGGTAATTCTAAACTCCTGCGTGGCGTCGGTAAAATATCTGCGCAGCGGCGCTGCTTAAAGGGAACATTGCTACCATAGTTCTAACACTTCGCTTACATATCACCTGCAAACCAAACATCCACTACAGTATCAGAAATTTCAAATGAGACAATCTAAAGCTATGTAAACGATGGTTCAGCTCGGCTGGTTATATGTCAATAAGACCCGCTCATCACTTGAACCAAATAATCTCAATACACTTGTCTGTTTGCGTTGTTGGTTAAAAGATGTCATATAAAGAAGACATTCCAGTGTTATTTCGATTTTCGACAAGTACGTTTAATAAATGTTACTTATGACACCATAAACTTTAATTTCGGCTTTAATCGAAATTAACTATTAATTAATCGATAATTTTTCAAAAGTTAACGAATAATTTTAAATTAATCGATAACAGCCCTAATATATATATATATTTAAACTGTTCCCATTATCTCACGTTTTTGCTTCTCTCTTTATTTCATGTTATTCCTTCCGTTGAGTCACGTCATTTCTCTACTTTGTTACCAGTATTTGTTACCATTTTTTTCTAAATACACTTTTATCTGTGATTTCATCAACATAATGAAAAAAACAAAAAAAACAACATGTTCTCTGACCGTAAACGATTCCCGTGGAATTGATGTTTATGCCACAACCCCATCCCCTCCACCCCGGCAAAAGACGCGCCATTTTGATAGGTCCGCGTGTCGACAGCGTGAGGACGCCCCAGGCCGTCGTTAAAATGGTGTTGATATTTTACCCCCCGAGTGAAGCTCATGCCAATGTTATCAGAGTGGAAGCTCTTCCTCTCCCGCGTGTATGACAACATATGAAATGTTATTGTTATGACGATGGTCCACGACAGATGGTATAGGGTGGGGGGGGAGAGGGAGGATAGTATGTTTGGGTGACGTACAAGGTCAAAACAGCAAATGGAAGTTAGGAAAAAAATTAACAACAGTGTGGTGGTGGTGGGGGTATATTTCTTTTTGGGTGTAATGTAACGATGTTATGATTTTCTCTAATGACCCATCATTACTCGCCTACATAAAATACCACTCTGCTCATTGTCCAGAAACGGGAAAAGTGTCGCACTTTCACCGGTTCGGAAAACTATTGCCTTTACACTAATCCGAAGTAGAACTATTGAGAGGTTTATTCAAAGAATAAACGAAAAAAAAGAGCCGAAGAATGGCGTCTACAAAACCATATTTTTCTAAAGGGCGTCTTATATTCTGCACGCTATAATTGTTTTTTTTTCTAAAAACTATTTGGACGTCATATGGCCTCTGGAGTTGTTGATTGATAAACATCCCCCCCCCCGATCACAGTCAGGTGCATTTCGCTGTTAATTAGTTGGAACCGCAAATCCTTTTCAGAGCCTAGGATTTGCTAATAATATTCTCTCCCCTGCTGCTCTTTTACGTCAAGCTTATTTTTTATTTATTATCCAACATGCTTAAAAAAATAATAATTAAGCTTTGCCAAAGTTTTGGGTGATTAGGAAAGGGGAGACAAATCATACACACATCCTTCATGTTAATGAACTATGAGTGTCATTCCATGAACAGTTCTTTCAGATGAGATCATGCAACATCCTCGAAACCATGACTCCAAATTGACACCATATTAATTAATACTAATTACTTTTTGACCCAATTATATATTGACGGCTATTTACAGATTGGCCAATTCTTGACACAGTACTGGCTACTTATTGACACAGTACTGGCTACGTATTGACACAGCACTGGCTAATTCTTGGCGCAGTACTCGCTAATTCTTGACACAATACTGGCTAATTATTGACACAGTACTGGCTAATTATTGACACAGTACTGGCTAATTCTTGACAGTACTGACTAATTCTTGACAGTACTGAGTAAATCTTGACACAGTACTGGCTAACTCTTGACACAGTACTGGCTAATTCTTGACACAGTACTGGCTAATTATTGACACAGTACTGGCTAATTATTGACACAGTACTGGCTAATTCTTGACAGTACTGACTAATTCTTGACAGTACTGAGTAAATCTTGACACAGTACTGGCTAACTCTTGACACAGTACTGGCTAATTCTTGACACAGTACTGGCTAATTCTTGACACAGTACTGGCTAATTATTGACACAGTACTGGCTAATTCTTGACAGTACTGGCTAATTCTTGACACAGTATTGGCTACTTATTGACACAGTACTGGCTAACTCTTGACGCCATACTGGCTAATTCTTGACACCAAACTTGCTAACTATTGGCACTATATTGGCTAACTGTTGATACATTAGTGGCTAACTGCTAACACCATGCTGAATAATTGTTGACACCATTTCTAGCTTAATTCTTTTGTTTCAACAAACAGGCTAATAGTTGACACAGTACTGGCTAATAGTTGACACAGTACAGGCTAATAGTTGACACAGTCTATTATGTAAACGTCCTAAATCATCTTTAATCTTTTTATTTTTTATTTTCAGTGGACTCACTTTGAGAAAAGAGATCTTTCCGGCTGGGACAGACGGCAGAAATCTTCGAATGGTATGTCTGAAATAAATGGTGGATTTCTAGGAAGTGGGGCACCAAACAAACTTAATCTTTGAATGGTGCACATCAGAGCCGTCTTTACACCATTTTGGGGCCCCGGGCAAAGAAATAGTGTTGGGCCCCCTCCCCCGCAGGAATAAAAAATAAATAAACATAATATATATAAATAAACATATTCCCATGGGGCCCCTATGCTCGTGGGCCCCCGGGGAAATGCCCAACGGGCCTATGCGATAAGACGGATCTGTTGCACCTGAACTAATGTGTTGATATGTGAGGTGTTGGACATAAACCCAACTTAATCATTGAATGTTGCACCTGAACTAATGGGTTGATATCTGAGGTGTTAGACATAAACCAAACTTAATCATTGAATGGTGCACCTGAACTAATGGGTTGATATCTGAGGTGTTAGACATAAACCAAACTTAATCATTGAATGGTGCACCTGAACTAATGGGTTGATATCTGAGGTGTTAGACACAAACCCAACTTAATCTTTGAATGGTGCACCTGAACTAATGTGTTGATATCTGAGGTGTTGGACATAAACTCAACTTAATCTTTGAATGGTGCACCTGAACTAATGGGTTGATATCTGAGGTGTTAGACACAAACACAACTTAATCTTTGAATGGTGCACCTGAACTAATGTGTTGATATCTGAGGTGTTAGACACAAACACAACTTAATCTTTGAATGGTGCACCTGAACTAATGGGTTGATATCTGAGGTGTTAGACATAAACCCAACGTAACTGAAGGTCTTTGGGGCCGTCCATAAAGTACGTCACGCTATTTTTGTCCACTTTTATCTCCCCCCTGTCACAAATCTTGGAACAAAGTACGTCACACTTTCGAACAAAAATTTAAAAATAAAATAAGAACAAAAAAAAATACAATTTAATATAAAACACCGTGAAGTCACACATGGCCGGACACCCCCCTCCCCCCTGTCACAAACTGTCACACTTTCTTACACCCCCTCTTCCCCTCAGGAGCGTGACGTACTTTAAAACGGCCCTTTTGTTCTTTTGCCTAAAAATCATAATAAATATGTACATCGCTTTGCACATGTAGGTAGAAGATGTATCAAGTGCAGTCAGCCGGTGTATAAAGTCTAGTGAGGCGATGTACCACGTAAAGTGAAACTTCATAGCTGGTAGTGAGAGATATAGCATATAAAAAAATGTAGATCATTTAAGGGTTTTGTAGTGACTAGACTTCATTGTCCACCGTACCATTTGGCGAATGTTTTGGTTTATTTTGATGGTTATCAGCATCGTCTTTAATGACGAGCAATGTTGCCAGCGGCGTCTCCTTTGGAATGCGTAGTCGTGGTTCTCTGTGAGTTGAAGTTGGGGCGTTGTATTGGGAAAAAATGGTGAAAAATGATGAGGTGGGGGGTGGTAGTTGTGACATTTGCTGAATATTTTTCACAAGGTTTCTTTCCTGTTTTTTAAAATTATCTTTTTTTTATTTTTTTAAAATATAACTAAAGTATGAACAATTATATATTGTTTCAATATTATAGCGCTCATTTTAGTTTAATCTCTTGGGAAACTGAGCTTTTAAAAAAAATATTTCTGACCAGCGCTGGACTTTTTTGTTTTCGACAGCTCAACATTCCCGTCCTGGGGTTCTCCCCCATGAACAACACGCCAGTGCTTCTTCACGACCACAACGAGTACCTCAACGAGGAGGTGTTTCGACGAGGGGTGGACATTTACAGGCGAATCTTGCAAGCTCTCGCCAACGTTTGAGTGGTTGGCTTACAGTTACACCTAGTGTTCGTTCATCTGATGGCATTCGAGTCAGACCACCACTCAGTGTAATGAAAGACAAGTCACTTTGATCGATTCTTCCCAAAGTATTCATTAAGCAGAAATGATTGTATTGGGGGCTTTTAAAAATAAACAAGTCATGCGGTGTGCAGGTGCTTAAAATAACTGAATATGTAATAAACAGATTGTTATATTAAAAAAATATATATTTTGTGTGATATCAGTTACTTGATTAGTTATTTACACTTGGGGATGAATGGGGAGTGTGTTAAAAATATTATTTTTCTTCTTCAGTTTGTTCCAATATTAGTAAATACATAAATATGTATACATCTTTTATATACAACCTATCTAAATTATGTCATATAGATTATTAAGTAACGTTTTAATATAACGTCAGGTACTTAAATAATTGTGTTGGCATGACTCCAGTGAAGTATATCCCTGAAGGAATAGGTTTATTTCCGGAGACGATTCTATTTTCTATCAAAGTTATTGAAAGAGATTCCGGAATATTTGAAATGAATTTAATTATGGGGTAATGATTGGAGGCAACCGATTTGCTTTGAAATTAATTTTCAGGTTCTTCAAACATAATTTGAAAATAATAAAAACAACCCGTAAAAAACCAAGTTTTTGACTATAAATCCTTTACGTATGAGACGTAACTAAAAGAATGTTCATTATAACACGCAGCGCAAGACCATCCAAAAATACAAAATTGCAGTTGTGTCGTAAAACGTGTTTAATATAATGCGCACCGATCAGGAATATGTTTATAAAAAGAGCTGTCAATAAAATACGCACCTTATTGCGCGACAGAAAGGTTGTTCAATATAATACGCACCGCGACGCTCTATCTCAAAAAATAGCATGATACATAGGAATAAATAAAATAATCTAAAAAATCAATAATTTAATTACGGTACATGCGATCGATCTGAAATTTTGATACATTGTTTTTATCATCGGTACAAAACTGCCTGCAAAATTTCAGCTCGCTATCTTGCGAGCAAGTGGGTTAAAAATCGATCAAAAGTTTTGGCGACAAGCAAGCAAGCAAGCAAGGTCCTCCTCAGACACCACGAGTTAATATAAAGGATTTAATAAGAAAAACCCGTAAAAAACCAAGTTTTTGACTATAAATCCTTTATGTACGAGAAGTAACTAAAAGAATGTTCATTATAATACGCAGCGCCAGACCATCCAGAAATACAAAATTGAAGTTTTGTCGTAAAACATGTTTAATATAATACGCACCGATCAGGAATATGTTTATAAAAGAGCTGTCAATAAAATACGCACCTTATTGCGCGACAGAAAGGTTGTTCAATATAATACGCACCGCGACGCTCTATCTCAAAAAATAGCATGATACATAGGAATAAAAAAAATAATCTAAAAAATCAATAATTTAATTACGGTACATGCGATCGATCTGAAATTTTGATACATTGTTTTTATCATCGGTACGAAACTGCCTGCAAAATTTCAGCTCGCTATCTTGCGAGCAAGTGGGTTAAAAATCGATCAAAAGTTTTGGCGACAAGCAAGCAAGCAAGCAAGCAAGGTCCGCCGCAGACACCACGAGTTAATATAAAGGATTTAAAAAAGCTGTGAAGTATCATGATGGTGTGTCCAATTATTCAACATACATTGATAAACTATTACCAAGCCATGTGCTCAGTAATAGATTTATTATATGTTAAGACGAACGTGCATGTGGTGTCCTATGTTCCCTTTAAGCTGCGCGGCTGCGCAGTAATCTGACCGACGCCGCGCAGCAATTAAGAATTACCGCGCATCAAAGTTTGTAAAAAAAAATATAGGGGAAAAAATGGATGCTATGCTAATCTGGACACGAGTTATTTTAACTTTGCACACGGAACAACGAACCTTGTAGGGAACATTGGTGGTGTCCAATGTTCCATCTAAGGTTCGTTGGTCCGTGTGCAAAGCGAACAAAATCGTGTGCAAAGTTGCACAGCATCCATTTTTTGTGCATTATTTTACAAAATTTGCTGCGCTGTAAATCTAAACTGCTGCGCGGCGTCGGTCAGATATCTGCGCGGCCGCGCAGCTTAAAGGCAACATTGGCGGTGTCTACACACTGCACCACACCGATCGCCAAGGCATCCCGTTAGATTGAACCACGTGGTAAAATATTTCATCATGCGGTAAGATGTTGAAACCGTGCGGTCAGTCAAACATAGCAAAAACAAACAAACTAAAGCAAAACACACAACACAGTTCTTTATCACTTTGGGGAGGAGGCTAATTAAATTATAAGTTAAACACTAAATCGGTGTTGAAAGCACATACATTTGGTAGATGAATTAAAAAGGGTTGGGGTGGGGGGGTTGCATTGGTTTTGGCACCAAATTGGATATGACCTAGCACAGGGGTCTCCAAACTTTTCTGCCGGAGGGCCGCATTTACTGTCAAACAGCAGTTTGGGGGGGGGGCGACTACTAACCCACAAATACTAAGTTTTGTGGTAAACTACAGGTAAAAATAGTATTTTTTTTGTTGAGATTAAAAGGTCTCCAGGTGCAGGATGAGACGGACTCGCGAGCCGCAACTGGTCCGCGGGCCGTAGTTTGGAGACCCCTGATCTAGCACCTTGCCGGTGTATCACTAGAGATGCAACATTCGTTTCCATGAATCACATGTTCAATATCATTGGCAAGGAAATAAAATCATATCGCTTAGCTCTTTAAAAAGAAAAATAATTTTTTTTAACTTGATTACGCATTCAGAAATATTGACAATGCATTTTTTACAGCCCACGAACCCGTGCCATTTAATGAAGATAAATCAGCAACGCATTAGGGTATTTCAACGGAACTACGATTTAGGGCTGAGCCGGGGTGGTGACTCGGAGATACCGGGTATCAGTTTACTCGAAACATAATGGGACCAAGTTTATTTTTCACCCGAATACGGGTATTAAATGCTGGAAAATAGGGAACAATGTAGAGCCATTATATTAAAACATAATTTCTGACTGCTTCTACTCCACACTATTAGGAGGGGTGTGATGTTATAAGAAATTATTTTTCCTGTGACAGATTTATGTACGTACAACCTCTACATTTACCCCCAGCCTCCTTAGCATTTCTTTATGCTCAACAACTCACAGTGGAAAAAAAAACATTTCTTTAATGCACAGTAGAAAAGAGCTCCGGCCCACTAGGGTTGGTGTCACTCGGTGCGGTAGGTTTTGGTGTAGTGTTACCCCACACAACTTACCCCATAGACCTCCTATGATTCTGCCAGTGCCTACTAACGAAAACATACAGAGTTGGACACTTTGGTGTCACACCTTGTGATGGTGTCACCCAGTACGGTCCGCAACACCGCCCTGACCCCCCCCCCGCACTGCCATAGTGACGCCTCTGCCCCCACCGCACTCCCCTTCCCCAACACTTTTCTTTAACTAATATTTCTCAAATTCAAAGTATTGGTGGCCAGTAATTACTTGGCTTATATAATAATAAACTTTAGGATGACATCATTAGTTATTGTGAGAGCCCCCTCTGTTATAAAAAAAATAATAATTATTATTAAGCTATGAGTGTTTCTGAAGCCTCTAAAACAAAATGCCTCCGTGATAACTGCTCATCTATACAAGTGCTTTCCCTTAACACACTGAAGAAAATAAGATAACCCTTTTTTTTAAATTATTATTTTAATTATTATATTTATTGCTTTTGTTACACCCAAACTCGGACCTTCGGAGTATCGGTTCCAAAATAACCAAAAATGTTAAAAAGAAAATAAATACAGGGAAGGCAAATCCGACAAAAGAAGCAGACTCCCCCGGCTCAGCCCCAGTATAATTAGGGAGCATTCCATGGAATATATGCCCGCGCTGCACAAACCGCTAATCGGATATCCCACCTAAACCAGGTTGATACCTTGAGTTAAAAGCTTAATGGAGAAACGTGTCAGGTTTCCGTCGACTGCGTCACTGCGGGCAGCCAGGATTAATGCGGTGCATCGGAGTTATGGCCCGCTTCTGAAGACCTTTGTCAATAAAGATTTACATTTAAAAAAGGGGCTCAAACAATCCCGGCATGCCAACTTTCACAGGTTCCCCATTTGAATAAAGTGGCGCTGCTTATGCAGGCCCACGCAACTGATATCATTGTCATTGGCTATCATCAAACCAATGAGTTGATTTTTATATTAAACATTTTTTTTTAAATCACTGTAAATTTAGATCCACATGAATAACACGACCTTATTTCAAAGAAATATGATGTAAAAAAATTATTAAAAAGCGTTATTCACATTTTCGTATTTTTAAAGTTTTAAAAATAACCTCTAATTCTAATTAAAATGCAAGACTTGACATAAACCATGGATAAGCGTAGCACGCAATAATTTTCTGTATAGAAGGAGCGTCTGTAATAGATAAGATAAGATAAGATTTCGACACAACCAGAAAATTTAGGTTTTTGTGCTCCTCGAAGCGTCCACGGTGAATTACTTTAACATGACAAGAATTTTAGAGACACGTGGGTACCTGAATTTATTGCTGGTCGTTAATTCTATGACCCAACAGGTGCTTGAAAGTCTGATAAATTATTTTTTGGAAAACGATGTTTCATTATAAAGCGAAAAAACAAAGCAGCTCTAAAAATCACTTATAAATTCATGCGCATCCATTATAATATTATAAACACAAATTTAAGAAATAATCTTGTTATTCCCTTTTCTCATTTAATTTTTTTTAAAATGAACTTAGAACATCTTTGTTTTCCATTAAATGTTCATTTTTTGGAAGTGATAACTATGTATAAGTTAACATGTGTAATTATTCACATTTGTCAATTCTGTCTGCATGGATTTAAATTTTTTAAAAATTCAAAACTGTCTTGGCTACTGATTTCAATAATTTTATTTCAACCTCATGTGCATCAAACTTCCAAACTCCCAGGTTGTCCGTCAACCTAAATGTATCACAAACTCAATGTGTCCGACCTGACGAAATCGTATAGGCCCCTTGGCTTTTTCTTGTCCTATCTATTACAGACGCTCCTGTTTTGCAGAATATTATTGCGTCCTACGTTTATCCATGGTTATTGTCTAGTCTTTCATTTTAAAAATTTAGTTTTAAATGTTGATTGTGTGTTGGTTTTCCTGGTCTGATCAGGCAACCCATTCTACGTCCGAATTCCAGACGGTAAGAACGAGAAATTATATTGTTTGTTCTTGCATACGGAATAAGAAAAGTGCTCTTTTCCCTATGTCAATATGAGGGATGTATACGGTTATCTTTGTGTTCTATTTCTAAGTTAGAATTAATTGCATTATGTAATATTTAGGGCTGCGGAAATTAACCATTAATTAATCGATTAATGGTTTTAAAATTTTTATCGATCGAAATTATTTTGAAGGATTAAAATTCGATTAAAATTAAAGAAAATATTTCTAAAATGTTTTCTAAAATTTATTAAGAATTTTTAAATCCCTTATATTAACTTCACCGCCGTCTCCGTCTCTCTGTCTTTCTGACTGTCTTGGGCGGGCACCGCGGAAAAAAAAGGTAAAAAATGACCCACTTCCCGTGAAGGCATCGAGCTGAAATTTGGCACACGGACCTGTGTCACCTAACAATGCATCGTATCAAAATGTCAGATCGATCGAACGTACCGTAATTAAGTTAATGCATTTTTAGTTTATCTATATAAACTATATGTAGCGGTCGCTATCGTTTACATTTAATTGGTCAATTGACTTCACGCAAGCTAGAGGTGAACACATCTCGTGTTTTAACCAGGTGTACCGGCGTGCTCTTGTTTAAATTTTGCGTGTCACGCTGAGCTCGGTCCAGCGATCGGTGACAAGAATTTAACCCTTCCCCCCTCGGGTTAATAGTAAAAAAAAGATTTTTAAAATATTTTATTTGTTACTTACATTATTATTTATTTAGACGTATACAAAAAGGGTTTTCTTCCTTATTTCTTGCATAGCAGAGCGAATTGGCTGTGTTACGTCACAAAATTTGGGAGCCATGGAATTACCGCAACTTAACCGATTTTGCTAAATAATTAATCGCAACTGAACTCGATCTATATATTCGTTATAAAAATATAATTTATCGAAATTAATCGATTAATCCATTATTTTTTTCCCGGATTTTCAGAACTACATTTTTTAAATCAGTACCAGCCCTAGTAATATTACTACT
The DNA here is from genome assembly GCA_944989445.1 of Ampullaceana balthica. Classification (NCBI taxonomy): domain Eukaryota; kingdom Metazoa; phylum Mollusca; class Gastropoda; family Lymnaeidae; genus Ampullaceana; species Ampullaceana balthica. The sequence continues at coordinate 2,655,819 of CALYLW010000014.1, read as the reverse complement.
TTGCTCTTTGTTTTATTTCCTCTGGTGTTTCTATGTTTAACGTTTGGCAATATAACAAAACTTTTACGACCCTGTGGCGCTGTGGTCAGCGGCCGGTGCTGATGATCAACGCAGGACCTGGTGTAATCGATGGGCAATAAATTTAACAGAACCACACCAGGGTTTAAAGAGAGGGAAGCCCATGAAAATAGTCCAATCATTCCCTCCCAGCCTTTAGATTACCATGGACAAACAGAGAAGTCGGATAGCTAATGGGATTGCAGCTGAAAATCGTTTGATTGTGTTAGCATTGTTATCGGTGGAGTGGCGTTGCCATGCTTAAACTCGGTTCTACCTATAAAAAAAATAATAATAATTATATAAAATTCTTCCCTTAAGCGCAAGAGTTAATACTGTTTTTAGAAAGAATTTATGGCTGGAATTGATGTATTAAAAGGGCTCATATTACACAAGTACCGCTACTCATTCAATTTAATGTTGTATAATGTAAGTTCTGCATAATGAAATATGCTGCGGCGTTGCCCCAAAGGCGTAGCTGGGATATTTTATGCCCGGAATTAAGTAAAATAAGCACCACCTCTTTATACTACCATTGTTCACTTATTATTATGTAACGTCGTAAGCCTCATGATGGCGCCCATGTACCTGCCCCAACTTCTTGGCTGCGCATTTGCGTGTTCACTGCACTCATATTCACTACACATTTATATAGGAACTAGCAAGACAGCCCGCCCAAGGACGGGAATAAGTGTAGGGTGACCTGTGAAGTTCATGGTAGGACATCACATCATTACCCACCCCCATCTGTCCAGAGACCCTACCTCCCCCTACACCGTGGTCTGTCCAGAGACCCTACCTCCCCCCCACACCGCGGTCTGTCCAGAGACCCTACCCCCCACGTCGCGGTCTTTTCAGAGACCCTATCTCCCCCCAACACCGCGGTCTGTCGAGAGACCCTACTTCCCCTCCACCGCGGTTTGCCGAGAGACCCGCCGTCTCGACCGGCCATACATATGTATCACGTTAAAAATACCATACATTATAGTTATAACAACATTACCCACCCCCGACTGTCCAGAGACGCTACCTCCCCCCCCCCACACCGCCGGTATGTCCAGAGACCCTACCTCCCCCCCACACCGCGGTCTGTCCCGAGTTATAATAAATAACCCGTAAAAAAGTTTTTAAACTACAAATCCCAACGCCCACAGCTCAAAATAAACTCTTGGAAAAAAAACTACACTAAAAATAACTCATTTTGCACGTCGTTCAATATGTAAATGAGATTTAATTTTTATCCGCCAGTGATTGGCTGTAGGAGTCTGTAGGAGTTTGAGGGACCAATCCCTATCGATGACAGGACAGAAACTTACCTTTTATTATATAAGGATGATCCCGCTTCTATATTATATAGGAGCAGCAATATTCTGATTCTAGTCGATAGACCAAAGGTCATGTTATGACAAAGTCCATATTGCATGACATCGGCCTTAAAATAACACCAACTAATCCCATATATCTTGTGGTTTTATGACGCGCCTATGCGATATGTGAGATTTTAGGAATTGTCATTTGTTAACCATTAAATGATTTTTTGTTTTGCTGCATTCTTTTATCCTGACACCAGTTGATCGATGTGCATGTCCGTAATCTCTAATCAACCCAAATGCTGTAAATTGCTCGAAATTTGGCGCGCTCTCAAAATGTCAACACGGTTGTAATTTCCCTAGGATTAATTGGATAGTTGCTTCACTTTGGCTTAGTTTTCGATAATTACTTTAATCACATGACCACGTAGTTATATATAGTTTATAATGTGACATCAGGAAGAGTGGAATTCCAATTAATGTGGGCTTCAAAGCTTACGCGCATTTACCCAGGACAACTCGCTGTGTGGCCCGAGTGCCCGTTTCAAATTATTAAGAGCAGTTCCCACAAGTAACAATCAGAAGCAGAACCCAAAAATCAGGGACCATAAAGAGCAGGTCCTACCTAGAGCAGGACTCACCAAGAGTTGTTAGTACCAGGAACAGGTACTACAAGGAGCAGGGGCCACGCAATGACAAAGCTGCGTAATTGACAAATCAAGATGTGGTGAGTTGCAGAGAAATTAACTGAATATAGACTGGATTTATACGGCCCTGAAAAACATACATTTCCACTCAACCGCATCTTATTTTTGTTCTAATGCGAAATGTAGATGCAATTTCATATTAACACCCTATTACCAAAAAATAAACTGTCGGCAAAAATGTGGGCTGTTTAAAGCATGATTTTTTTAAAAACAAAGTTAAAACGTTGAGAATACATGAATGTAATCTGTTATAAGAGTTTTGTTGTGTTCTTTTTTTTTGGGGGGGGGGATGGAAGAGGTCAATTATAAGAACTCTGTTTGAACATTAATATCATATAGAATAGGACTGTAATAAAGCTTTTAAATAAAATACAAAATACACGAACAAATTGTGTAATGAAAACAATAAATTTAAGCTATACTATTATACTAATACGACAGTAACGGTTCGGCTAATGCCTTCGTCAGGACAATAACATACAGTACTTGCATAAGAATTAAAGTTATATTTAAATTATTAAGACATACTATATCAAGAAAAAAGTTGCGTGAAGATTAAAAGAAAGGAATTTTTAAAAAACCGTTAAAAAACAAGTTTTTCACTATAAATCCTTTATGTACTAGACGTAACTAAAAGAATGTTCATTATAATACGCAGCGCAAGACCATCCAAAAATACAAAATTGCAGTTGTGTCGTAAAACATGTTTAACATAATGCGCACCGATCAGGAATATGTTTATAAAAAGTGTTGTCAATAAAATACGCACCTTATTGCGCGACAGAAAGGTTGTTCAATATAATAAGCACCGTGACACTCTATCTCAAAAAATAACATGATACATAGGAATAAATAAAATAATCTAAAAATTGAATAATTTAATTACAGTACATGCGATCGATCTGAAATTTTGATACATAGTTTTTATCATCGCCACGAAATTGACTGCTAAATTTCAGCTCGTCAGCTTACGAGAAAGTGGGTTAAAATCGATCTAAAGTTTTGGCGACAGACAAGCAAGCAATCAAGCAACCAGACACCACGAGTTAATATAAAGGATTTAAAAAGCAACAACAAACAAACAATGTCACAGGATATATTAAAATAATGTTTCAATCATTAAGACATACTATATCAAGAATTACAATATTACTAGACTTCTCAAAAGCATTTGACAAAGTTCACCACCTTAGTTTACTTAAAAAACTTAACTACTTTGGAATCTCAGGTTCCTTACATCACTGGATCCAAGACTTCCTTTTGGGCAGGGAGCAAACTGTAATAATTAATGGATCTAAATCTGCACCAATAAAGGTTAACTCAGGAGTTCCACAAGGAACTGTGCTAGGTCCCTTACTCTTTTTAATTTATATAAATGATTTACCCAACAACATCTCAACAGGTACAAAAGTTAGGCTATTTGCTGATGATTGTATAATCTATAGAACAATTAAATCAGAACAAGATAGCAAAATTTTACAAAAAGACTTAGATGAATTGATAAAATGGGAAACTAACTGGAGTATGTCTTTCCATCCAGAAAAGTGTCAACTGTTAAGAGTAACAAAGAAAAAGAAACAAATAAATTCAAAATATTACATTCATGGAAAAGAACTGACCCAAACTAAAGATGCAAAATACTTAGGAGTCTTAATAAATGAGAAACTATCATGGAATCCCCATGTCAATGAAGTTATTAAAAAATCAAACAAAACCTTAGGCTTTATAAAAAGGAACTTTAACAAATGTAATAGAGATATAAAACTAAAATGCTACCTCACTTTGGTGAGACCTGCACTAGAATATGCATCTTCTGTATGGGACCCATCCACCCAAGAAAACATTGATAAACTAGAACAAATTCAAAAAAGAGCTGCCAGATTCATTACTGGAGAATATTCGAAACTGACAAGAGTAACACCATTAGTTAAATCATTAAACCTTGAAACACTAGAGGATAGAAGAACCAAGAGCAAAGTAGTAATCATACATAAAGCAATTAATTCTAATTTAGAAATACAACACAAAGATAACTTAATACAACCCTCAGATAGACATAAGGATAAAATCACCTTTCTTATTCCGTATGCAAGAACAAACACATACAAGTTTTCGTTCTTCCCGTCCGGAATTCGGGCGTGGAATGGGTTGCCTGAAGAATCCAGGAAAACCAACACTTTATCAACATTTAAATCTCTAATAAAAATGCAGGACTAAACACAAACCATAGATAAGCGTAGGACGCAATAATCTTCTGTATAGAAGGAGCGTCTGTAAACAGATAAGATAAGATAAGAAGATATCCTAAGCGTCAGGGAAAAAAATAATTTGAATCCGTTAAGGGGAAGTTACTTTTATTTGAAGTAGAATTATATTACGGTTTCAACAACAAAACAAAATTGGAGGTTATTTTGTTTTGTTATTTTGTTGAATTTTTTTTCTTCTGATAAACGTGGATTTGATTTCCGTGGATAATCTGACATGCTTTTAGACTTAAGAAATTATCCTCTTCTTGGAATTCTAGAACTGATTTCCCATAATTATTTTGAAAAGAAATACAATCTGGAATGAATGCAACTGACGTGTCGACACATATTCACCCCTCTAAGACAAACTGTAATTTTACACAGAGCTGGAAAACATGTATTCGAAAATGTTCATTGAACCAATAAGAAGATTTTAGTTTCGACACATATAAAACTAGGAGCAGCATCATACGGATAAAAACAATCCTTCTGAGACTATGTTCCCTCTAAGGTTTGTTGGTCAGTGTGCAAAATGACTAGCTCGTGTACAATGTTGCACAACATCCATTTTTTCCCCCACAAGTTTCATCCCACAAATACATATACTGTATTATTCTTATCAAAATTTGCTGCGCCCCAGGGGCGGATTAAGACTGCACAGGGCCCCTGGCTGCAATTCAAACTGGGGTCCTATCCAGCCAGTGTACCTTTAGATAAAATGATTGCTAGCAGCTAATATAAGACTGTAACTTGTAAATATTCATCCAAAATGATTATCCATGAAAAAACCGAACACGAAGAAATAACTTTTTGCCGGTATCCTAAAATTGAGTGTAAAAGACAAATTATACAATTTTAAAAAAAAATGAAAAAAAAACAAATTCACATCCTACCTGGGGATCGATCCACTACCACTTGCACCAAGCCTTAACACTTCTCATTCGTCCACGAGAGCTCGACTAGGATTATCAATTTAAAAAAATTTATACTATAATAATTTCTGTTATTGAGCTTATCAAATCAGGTTTTTTGACTGCTAAGTCTATCGTGTCGGAATAGAGATCATTTTAATACATCAGATTTTATTAATTTATCATGTTTTCAGCAAGTCATGTATACATTTGTCCACATTTATTATAAAATATGCTAAGTTTGGGGGGGGGGCCTAAATCATCGGGAGCCCCTGGCTTTATCCCGTTCAGCTAAATCCGCCATAGCTGCGCCCTAATTCTAAACTAATGCGCGGCAAAGAGTCAGATATCTGCACGGCCGCACAGCTTAAAGAGAACATTGATCGGATATCATTTCGACTGAATCATTTTGATGATAAAAGGGCTCCTATGGGAAACCAACACGCCATGCATTACCTTTGGGCGTCTCTACAAAAAATAAAAATAAAAAATAAATAAACCAACGTTATGACTGCGATGACCTTGGTCAAAGTAAAATGCCCCATATCGCATTGATATATCACTTTTCCAATAAATGTGATGAATTTCAAATAAAAATTGAAAATTCTTTATTTAACAAAATATTTAAAGATTAGGGGTTGAAACCCTAAAAAAAAACGGTTTCAAGAATTCAATTTTAATTTGAAAAAAAAAGAAATATCGTGTACATTTTTGAAAATAAAATCGAATGAACACAAACTGATAAACTGAACCACGAATTTCAATTATTCGAAACTCTTTCTTCTATCCCTCTTCTATTCACGAGGACTTGTCTGTTCATTGTTTTTTGCCTATCCAGACAGCTGTTACAATAAAGACAAATCGATATTTAATATCCGAGACCGCCAAGAAATTCTACACCAGGCGTGATGCTGGATGGCGCATGCGGCTCACCTGCTGACAGTAACGGATTGATTTAAGGATTAAAACCATGATCGGTTCCACGTCATAGAGGATCCGCAATAATAAAAAAGCAGACATTTTCGTTGACACAAAGTTGTTAGACCTGGAATACAAATACTTGTATTTGGTTCTGATTCTGAATTGAAATGTTCACGCCATTTATTGTGGAGGAATGTCTATTCGTAAATCAAAATCACACTAACACAATCATACAGATAATGTGTATTCGTACAAACAACTATACTGAGCCATTCGTACCGATTCTGGATTGAAATCGTCACCCCATTTATGGTGGAGGAATGTGTAATCGTGCCCACAATGATACCGACCCAATCATACAGATCATGTGCATTCGTGCTCACAATCATACCGACCCAATCATACAGATAATGTGTATTTGTAATTACAATCATACAGACCCATTCATAACGATAATATGTATTCGTGCTCACAATCATGCAGACTCACCCAATCATACAGATAATGTGTATTCGCGCTTACACTCATACTGACCCAATCATGCAGATAAGAACAGTCCGCACAATCAAACTGATTGTCCCTCCCTTTTTCAAAACTATATTTTGTAGCTTAACAGGTTTTTGTTCTGACTTTTCAAAAAATTTTAAGATAGTTGTGGCTCAGACAATTTTTAAAGATATTATGACGCTTTTGTCTTTTGTCAATTTTGAGTTACGATAGTTGTGTTTTGTGATAATTTTGTGTTGTGAAAAATTAAGTGTTGTGATAGTTGTGGTGGTGACAGTTTTATTTTTTGACAGTTTTTTTTTCGATTGTGTATTTTTTTTTAAAAGTATGTTTTGTGACAGTTTTGTGATGTGACAGGTTTGTGATGTGACAGTTTTGTGAAGTGACAGTTATATTGTGTGATAGTTTTGTCTTGCGACAGTTTTGTGATGTGACAGTTTTGTGAAGTGACAGTTATATTATATTGTGTGACAGTTTTGTGATGTGACAGTTTTGTGAAGTGACAGTTATATTGTGTGATAGTTTTGTCTTGTGACAGTTTTGTGATGTGACAGTAATATTGTGTGATAGTTTTGTCTTGCGACAGTTTTGTCTTGTGACAGTTTTGTGTTTGGAAAGTTAGGTGATGCAAAAGTTTTCTTTGGTGACAAATTTAGCAATTTTTTTATGTCCCGGAAATTCTATTTCTAAGTATTTCTAAGTATTTCTAAGTACACGAATGACAATAGTATTTGTAAATTTACAGCTAAATATTGATGCAATTGTTCAAATCAATTATTATTACTTAAAATTCCTTTGCATTTAGTAAAATAAATATTGTAAATATAAAAAGGTAACACGTCATATTAATCTTATGTTTTTAGTTATCAGAATCATTGAGAAATTTAAAAAATCCAAACAACAGAATATAAACAATAAAAACAATTAAACAACAACAAAAAATATCCCAATAGCTTTTCATAAGCAGAAAGGCAAGAGACGGTATCATGTTTCCGAATTAAATCATGTCTTTTAAGTCTTATCTCCCGTTTGGATTCTAAAATAAAATGCTAGAATATTATTATTCTTATTTTTATCTATAGATATAATTCACCAGAACAAGCAGAAGATGGGTGCAAATAAGCATGACGAATCACCCTCGCTAGGGTCGGTCGATCACAGTTTATAGTTGGCAAGATATGGTGGTGCAGGTAGCTAACCACAGTGCGCATGTCTTGAGGCCAACAATGCGTCGGTGGTCCCCCCACCCAGGGTTAACTCGCGTCGTTCTGATTTATTCGCGCTGTAGTCTGTTTCCGTTCTTTCCCCCTTTCTTGGCACTATCTATGAGCAAGTCTGCGGCGTATGCTACGCCGCGGGTCGTATCTAGTTATTATTATTTGTGTTAAATATAATTATATTTTAAAAAAGCATAGATCTATTTTACAATATAAAATATCTTTAGATAATTAAATTTAGCTCTTTTTATCAAAGGTCTAATTGAAAGATCAGATGTTGATAACCAAATTTTGTTAATCAAAGGGAAACGAAACTCAAAAGAAAATGAAGCCTCGATTATTAAAATATGATAGCGTGAAAAGAGGTTAACCGACATAACGGCCCTGGTCAAAACGGCCCCAGACAAATTGGCCCTTGACTAATAGGTGTTAAATGAAATTAAAATACAATCAAGTATTATATTAGTATTTTTAATCACCGATTCAGTGTCAGATTTAGTTCACAAGAAACAATAATAATAACATAACACTTTAATATGGTAACAAGTCACGGTTTTGTTTGCAACGGTAAAATATGGTAACAACTCGACCACTTTCTTAAAAGGTGAAAAGGTTGACTAAAGGTCAAAATGCAAAAAAAAAGCTTAATTGTGTTAAACAATGTAAACAATTTGTCTGAGGTCGTTTTGACCGAGGTCGTTTTGACCAGGGTCGTTTTGACCAGGAGCGATTTGTCAATAATAAGAAGAGTGTAAAGGCGAACCGAAATAAATGAATTAAATGTCATTGAGTTTATTTTAGGTGGCCATACGTAAATGACGTCACCTGATTTTGACCGATTTTTACCTCCCCCTACCACCTCGTCACAAAAACTCATTATGAGGTCACGAAGTTTGACATCCCCTCCCATAAAGCCGTATTTGCTATTTGAAAATGAGCATGTTTCAATTCACGTTTTTTGTCATTTAAATTTAAGTATGTATTTAGTGTAAGCCTGCACTGTAATAGCGTAGCAGGCTTGAAGTCATGTAAAACGTCATTAAATAAATTGTATGTAAGTATTGTAAGCAATCAAATATTTAAGTGGAATTTTTATTTAACTGTGCGCGTTTTGATGTGACGTGACATTTCTTAAACACCCCCATCCCCCTCGTCACACATAGTCAAACATCATCACAAATGCGCGTCCCCTCCCCTCCCCCTTTTCTTCTAGGCGTGTGACGTCATTTATGGACGGCCCCTTAACTGGATCGCATGACATAAATCAGGGAGGCGTGCAATACAGAGAAAATTCAGAGATACACAGTACAGTGGCGCAGCAAGGGAGTGCAGGGGGTACTACCGTCCCCGGGCGCTAATTGTACAGGGGAGCCTAACTGGGGCTTACAACGTCACATTATGATAAGTGAACAAGGTAAAAAGATATTGTTTAAGCGGGCTGGTTACGGGACACCACAATTATATTTTGCATAAAATATAAATCTGAAGTATCGCTGAGCACTTAGACAGCGAGGCATGTATGTTTCAAGAGTACCAGTTGGCCATTCAGAGAGCATTGCATTTATAATATCTGAAGCAGAGCTGGTCATTTAGACCAGTGCTTCTCAAACTTTTTAGTATGGCGGACCGGCAGGAATTTTGTCATTGCTCCAGGAACCGGGGCACATTTTTACCTGTACTGACGTGGTAGCAAAATGTATTTTATATAATTTTTTTCATTGTATGAGCTTATTGCAGGAAAATTGACATGTTCTTTAAGTTTACTATTAATAGTTTCAAATAGAGGATCATAATCATATTTGTGTCATTTCTTGATAACTTCTGCGGACCGGCGGCGGATGGCCCACGGACCGGCCACCACTTTGAGAAGCACAGATTTAGACCAGTGCTTCTCAAACATTTTAGTATAGTGTGGCGGACCGAAATGAATTTTTTATATTGCACCAGGGACCGGTGCACTATTTCCCCTGCACTGACAATTTTTTTCTGTCCTATTTTGATAACTTCTGCGGACCGGCGGCAGATGGCCCTTTGAGAAGCACTGATTTAGACAACCAAGCCAGCGTGTTGCTGTAAAAATTTGTTAATCATTTGAAGAAACGTACGTTTATATTGCTGGAATACGCTTTGGTGTCATAGAATTAACATCAATCTCGCTCTACGAGATTTCACATGATTTAAAGGTAGAAAAAAAAACAACTTATCCCCCCTACCACACACACATACTCACCACACAATAACAGGACAACTAATGACAACAACTTGACGGGAAAAAAAACAACAACTTTTGTCAAGTAAAATAAATGTGAACAGATCTCTACACTAGCGGCACACCCATCCAGAGGTGTAACTGGGTTTTTGACGCCCTTGGCTAATTTATTTTTGGTGCCCTTTATTTAAATAAAAAATTAAAAAATTAGAGATTTAGCTGCGCCCTTTTGAACTGGCGCAGGCCGGCGCCCTTGGCAACTGCCCCAAGGCCAAGCCGTTGTTACGCCACTGCACCCACCTATTCGGTTAATTCTTGAAACACTACTATAAACAAAGCCTGGCACGGTGAATGACATGGCCATGCCGAAAGTGTTATCTGTAATTGAGAGAGGAAAAAAAAAGCAGTTTAACATGCATTAGCATGACAGGTGATATCATTGTTCAAGTTTCTGTCGGGCACAATAGTAAAAAAAAATAGTACAAGATTAGAGAATTCGGTACAAGAGGACATTTATTTCCAGTATCAGTAGTGTTAAAAGATTATGAGTGAGAAAACACTTACTTAGCAATAGGCATATTAAAAAACTGGGTCGGCAGAATAATTTACTGCCGCAATTTTCACTAAAACTCCGCCCCCTTTTCCACACCTCTGTTGTTGACCGAGATATCATCATCCTTCCATTTAAAGAATAGAAAAAACTTACTTAACAGATAAAACCATTATTGCATTCGTGCAGGAGATGCGAAATTGCTGATTTATTTTAAACAGTTAAATTATACATTTTACGGAAAAGGGGCCGTCCATAAATGACGTCACGAGCCGGGGGTTGGTGACGCATTTGTGACGAGGGGGAGGGGGGGTGTTTAAGCAATGTGACGTCACATCATAACGGGCTACTTTAAATAAAAGTTCCACTTACATATTTCATTGCTTTCAATTTATCTAATGACGTTTTCAATGGCTTCACATATGTTGCGATATTAGACTGCAGACTTACACTAAATACATATTTAAATGACAAAAAATTAATTTGCAACATACTAATTGTCAATTAGAAAATGCGCCTTTTTGTGACGTCATATTGGAGGGAGAGTCTAAGTTTTTGTGACGAAGTGTGACGAGGGGAGGGGGGGTAAAAATCGGCCAAAATCGCATGACGTCATTTATGGACGGCCCCAAACACACCAAAGACCTGACTCAGTAACTTGGTCTACTTTCGGACCTCACGTTTATGAATGGAGTCTATCATCTTAAACGAAATGGAGTAGGATTTTAAAAAAAAACACACCAGAGTTTGTGAAGTATAGCATTTTTAGATTTTCAGCAATTTTATTAATAATTTGAGGCCACACGGCTGATGCCCCCCCCCCACGCCCCTTCACCCCCAAACCACTCCGCCTTTTGTACGTCACAAAAACTGTTCCGCTCATCCTTTAAACACGTGATTCACTGATGGATGACACACAAGATTTTTTAAAAAAAAACAAAGTAGAAGGGTTCCAAAATAATTCAAGACATCATGACAATTAATGTTTCGATTTTTATTAAAATAATTTTTTTAAAAGTTATATCACGCTACAGATTGAGGCAAAGGCGTAGCTATGATATTGTTTTTCCCTGGGGACGAGATATAAAATTGGCGCTTCCCCCCCCCCTCTCCACCAACCGACTCTCATGGTCAATCACATTTTTTAATGCAATAAAACATAAAAGCAATTTCAAATTTTAATCACATTATAAAGTTGCATTTAAAGATGCAATTGTTTAGAAAAATATGTTACACGACTCCATCATTGTCAATGTTTAATAATTTTTTTTTGGATTAATTTAAAAAAAATAATTATTTTAACACTATTAAGAGCAACGATTGCTTCTACTCTCAGCTTACAATTGATACTGCTACTGTTAATACAAAACGTTCAGTCAAATAACAGTATTAAAACATGTCGACCCCTTGAAACAGAAAGTCCAAAAGATCCAAAGGAATTTCCGGCAGAACTTTATGGCAGCAACTCAGCGGGATTTTTTCATTACTTTAATTTCAGTGACCGCTGATGTCTGTGTCGTAGAAACAAAAATAAATGTACATATTTATTTGGAAAGAAGAGTTTTAACGTCAAAAAGTTTTCCTTCTTCCCGTCCGGAATTCGGGCGTGGAATGGGTTGCCTGAAGAATCCAGGAAAACCAACACTTTATCAACATTTAAATCTCTAATAAAAATGCAGGACTAAACACAAACCATAGATAAGCGTAGGACGCAATAATCTTCTGTATAGAAGGAGCGTCTGTAAACAGATAAGATAAGATAAAAAGAAATCAACAGTTTGTTTTCTGTTGATTTTAATCGTAACAAACAAGTTACCATTTTCTGTTGCAATCGATCAAATATGCTCTTTATAATGCGCACAATTTCTTATTTTGCTGAAAGCCCTGCATTTTCCACCATTTCTACCAGTACATTTCTATGTTGCCTTATTCTTCTTTCCATTTTAATCCCCCAGGATTTGCATGAAGTTTTTCGCATGCTACAACATTTCGGAAGAAATCATAACGATATTACGAAGCTTAACAAATTCTTTCTTAAAAAAAATTCAATTCTTTTTCTACTAAAATACATATCTTTAAATCTTGAAGCCTTAGTTAAATTTAAATACTTTTTTAAAAAAATATTTAAATATGAATTTGAAACACAATTGGTTCGCTTTGAAAAAAAAAGACTGTTTAAAGTTTGTTAGATTTTTGAAAAGGTGGATATATTTTTTTTAGTAACTGTAATAGGACAAATTATATCTCAACCATATTGAAATAAAATAAGACATAAAAGGTAATACAAATATTTTTAAAAAAATAAATTAAAAAAAAATAAATCTATATCTATATATTACATATATAATTCTCTACGTCGCCCAACCATGCGGGACACCACGCAGGTATTTGCAAACGAGACTGGCGAATGACTCTCGCTGGGGTCGACCAATGTTTCGAGACCAACAATGTTGCGTTCACTTGCATTGTTCCTTCACAGAATAACGTGAGATTCGTAGTGTACTGGTTATCACGTCCGCCTTATACGGGGAAGGTCCTGGCTTCAAGCCCCTGCGAAAACATTGGTTTTTTTAAAAATTTTTAAAAATGTCTGCTTGTGCCCGTTCTTTTGCCCATTTATTGCAAACATGGCTGACCCTCGCTAGGGTTGGCCAATCACAGTTTATGGTTGGCAAAGTAATGTGGTAAAGGGTGGTGGGCAGGTAGATAACCACAGTGCGAATGTCTCGAAACCAACAAAGAGTCGGCAGTCTCCCCCCCCCCAAACCGACGTTCACTCGCGTTGTTTTCATTTCTTCGTGCGGTAGTTTGTGTCTGTTCTTTCTCCACTTTCTTTGCACTCTCCATGAGCAAGTCTGCGGCGTATGCTACGCGCGGGGCGTCTAGTTGGATATAAATTCTTCAGATAGTAATGCCACTGAAATGAAAAACTAAGGTGCCTATGATAACGTGACACTGATATTCTAGTAACTTACTTCATTCTTCAAATTTGACAGCCGCTTTTGTTGTATAAGGAGAAATTAATGTGCCTTATCAATTTCAAACATGAGCCATGGCAACCGAATGCTCAGGGCGGTCTTTTTTGGGCGGCTAATTCCTTATTGTTAATTAGCTTCAATACATTAAACATTAAAATAAAGTTTAATAAAACAAAAGATTAGCCAAGGTAGAAATTAATAAAAGTTAAAAGAAATGAAGGAACTATATTTAATTACGTGATCGTTTCTACTGCCAAACTTCAAACTGCATAATCAATCTAAAGTCTTCTGATACTAATGCTACTGTACTGAAAAACCAAGAAGTTCTTTTTAGAATGTTGGCCATTACTAATCCATGGCAAAATAGAATTTGACCTTTTGCGGTGAGAGAGGACAATACTAGCTCTAAGGTTAGTTTTTCCATGTGCATAGTAAACAAAAAATTATTTTTTAATCTCGTGTGGATGTTGCACATCATCCAATTTCTGTGCAATATTTTACAAAATTTGTTGCGCGGTAATTCTAAACTAGTTCTTCGAGACCATCAAGGGGTTTAAAAAAAATGTCACCTATAAATTTAAAATGAGCTAATTTCTTTTTTAGGAGGTACAGTTTGCCAGAAATCATCTTTCAGACACAAGATTCCATTGTATTCGATAGTTCTCCAAACATTTTACATGAGGATTAAACAAATCCAGTTGTGTGATATGTAAAGATTGAAAATCAGAAAGTATACGTTGTGGAATCTTTCAAAGATTTCATTGAACCAAAATTTAAAAAAATAAAAATAAAAATGAATCTGCTTACAAGAATTCTGAAATTTTTAAAAATAAATGATTGTCTTAAAATAGTGGACTACAGAGGCCCAACGTGTGTTAAAACATCTTTATGGCTGGAAAGTATACAGGCTACTAAGAAAGATACAAATCTCGCTCAAACAGTTCATTAAACCTGATTTGTTTACATGCTGCTCCAAGTGAAACAAACTCCATAACTTTTTAGTACACTAGAGCGTTATTGGGTATTATTTTTCATGTCCATTCACCATTGGAAAGATCTAATAACCGCTAAGGGCAAGGCATTAAACATACTTCATTATACAAATAATGATTATACCATGGAGTCATTTTGAGGTTATTTGAGAGTTGAGAACTATAGATAAACTGGCAGAGCCAGGCGACAAGTTAAACACATGAACAGACGGACGAACTTTGCTAGTCCCAATAACATCTTTGTCTTTTCTAATAAAAAAAAACACATTTCGAAACATATATTATCTGGAAACATGTAATTTATGAAGTCAATGATGCCCAAAATTATATACACACTTATAGTGCTAAAAAAATGCTTTGCATAGGCTAATGGAATACTCAAAGGATGACAGTTGCTAAAATTTTATGTGGAGACCGTATCATTTTGATTGAACCTTTCAGTCAAAACTGGAGAGAGCAATTTTGGGCGATCACAGCAAATACGTAGCAATGTTATGTAGAAAAACAGTTGAGGAGAAAGGTGTATTCTACATAAGAGGTTACTTTAGAAATTCATGTGATTTTTTGACATTTACAGCATTTGGAAAGCAGATATGATTTTCGTAAACCAGCTACTAGACTTTGAAATTTTGCCTTTAAAGTAGAGCAAGTATCCAGCGGCGTAGCGTGGGTATGTGCTGCCCGGGGCAGAAACCAAACCGAAAAAATATGTTAACGCTATTAAAGTAACAAAAATAATTAGAAAGTAATAATAAGAACACTATATATTTTTATGTTAAAAAGAAAGGCTTCATTTCTTTAATGAAATTAAAGTTTTATGTTTTTCCTCATGGCTCAATCTTTCATGTATCAATGTTTTCAGCCATGCTCAATAGCCCAAAATAGCAATAGATTAGACAATTTTGGTGTATTCGTAATTGATCGTCATTAATTTTTTCATTAAAATAATTTTAGAGAAGCCTTTTTAACACCTTGCATTACTTAAGACAGTTGTAAGCAATGTTCGAATTAATTATATTATTTTAGGCAGGGTAACTTCGAGCCTAAATATCTTTATAAACTTAAATAAACCACCTAGTCTTGAATTCATTAATTTATTTTCTCTATTCATGGGGTTAAATATTCCTTGCCTGACTATGTCATGTGGCATATTTTGAATACTCTAATTTGAAGACAAAATTTCAAAGTCCAGTAGATTAGCTGGTGTACGAAAATCATGTCTGTTTTCTAAATTCTATATAACTGCCAAAGCCTCACACGAATTTATACACTAATCTCATCTTATGAAGAAACCAAATTTCTTCTTAACTGTTATTCTACATAGCATGGATACATACATATTAGCTTCGATCACCAAAAATTTGCTCTTTGTTCTTTGATTGGAAGTTCGATTAAAATGATAGGTCTCCACATAAATGTTTATCAAATGTCAAAGCATCCCTTAAGTATTCCATTCCATTAGTTTCTCTGTGAGTAGCCACTGCTAAGAATTTTTTTTGTTGAGCACTATACGTTTGTAAAGAATTTCGGGCATTTTTTAAAAATATAACTTTGAAAATAAAAAGATTTCAATGTGACTAGCAAAGTTCCTGCGTCTGTTCGTGTGTTGAGCTTTTTGTCTGCATCTTTCAGTTCTATACCTTACAAAGTAACTTCAAAAAGGCTCCATGGTATATTCACTATTTTGTCTCCTGAAGTCCGAATGCCTGTCTTGTAGAAGCAATTAGGTATTTCCAACAGTGTATGGACTTGGAAAAGAATGCGTAACAACGCTCAAGTGTACTAATATAGTTGGAGAATTCGTTTCAGTTGGAGTATCATGTTAACAATTTAAGTTTAACTGTTTGAACGAGTTTGACATGATATTTTATGTTTTTGCGCCTTTGTTGAACTCTTGTATACTTTCCAGCCCTTAAGAAGTATTTACACACGCCTGTGCAGTCCATTATTTTAAAATCATCATTTTTTAAAATTCATTTCAGAAATGTCGTAAGCAGATTCACTTTTGCTTGAATGAAATTTTTGAAAGATTCTTCAGCGTCTACTTTTTTATTTTCAATCTTTACATATCACACAACTGTACTTATTTGATCATTATGGCAAATACATGAAGAGCTATCAAATACAATGGAACAATTTTTGGTATCTTGTTATTGAAGAAAGATTATTTTTCGTGAACTGTATCTCCTAAAATTGCTTTGAGCTCAGGTTTGAATTTTAGATTACAAGTTTTTTTTACCCCTTTTCCTACTATGTTCTCGGAGTGCTCGAACGTACTTTGCAAGCTAATGCATTAGTTCCAGAATATTGCCTTTATTTGCAACAGTATTGCCCTCTCTATGACCTCAAAAAGTCACATTCAATTTCACCAGGATTTAATAATGTAAAATATTGTAACAAGAACTTCTTGCCACTTTGTTTTCTCTTTTACAACAATTAATTGTCAGTCTTTATTAATAGTCTATTCTTTTTTATCCAATTTCTGATTCCTTCCATTTGCAAAAACTTTGTTAATGTTGAGTACCCATTGAGTACTTATCTTGGCTTTTCTTTTTATTAAATTTACTTTCATAGTTAACATAGTTCTTCATTTCGTTAATTTTTTTTAATCTTGGCTTTTATTTTATTTTATTAAGATTTATTTTCACTTTTTAACAATTAGCTAATGAATAACAAGGAATTTGCCGCATTATATTAAATTTTTTTTACAACAGGGGCGGCTGTCAAATTTTAAGAATCACTGAATTTATCACCACAGCAGTGTCACGTTCTCATACTAATTTTTTACTGTTTTTTTTAATTACAGTAGTATTAATATAAGAAGAATGTATATCCAATAAGGAGTTTGAAGTTTTGGCGGTTAAAACGTTCATATGCTTTTGGATAGTGCCTTCATTTCTTTTGTTAATTTCTTATTTGGATTTTATTTAATTTCGATTAAAAAAAACTCTTCTTTCTTTTAAAATTTTCATTTTACGAAACTAATTAACCGCTACAAATTTGCCGCCCCTGATAAAGTGCCACCCGGGGCATTTGCCCCCCTCGCTACGCCACTGCAAGTATCTCACATGGCATTGTCAAGCAATGATTATTTGACCTCAGGGCTAAAAAATAATGAACTAATTAGTTCAAGCCCATTAGATTTATTCAAGTTAAGATATTTAGGCTCCAAGTTACCCTGAGTAATATAAAAACATTACTTCCAATATTCCTTACAATTTTCATAAGTAATGCAAGCTGAGAGAGAAGCTTCTCCAGGAAAAGCAGAAAAATGATAATTTTTCTACATGTATGTATTTCTAGCTTAACAAATGTGTAGAGTCTTTATTATTAGGTGTTAATAAAAAGTATCTTTACTTTAGAGCAGGGGTGTGCAACATTTTCCAACGTCGGGCCACATGTGAACTTTGTAACAACAACGAGGGCCAGTACCCGTAAAAAATGTACACTTGATAACTTTAGTAAAGTGCGCGAGTATAAAAATCAAATATGATTGGCGGGCCACATGAACTGGTCTGGTGGGCTGGGTTGTGGCCCGCGGGCCGCCTGTTGCACACCCCTGCTTTAGAGCATAAACATGTTTTTAAACAAAAATTTGGGGGGTGGGGGGCGGCAAACCTGGATTCTTCCCCGGGCGGCACATACCCACGCTACGCCGCTGTGACAAGAATAACACCATTAGTTAAATCATTAACCCTTAAAACACAAGGGGATAGAAGAACTAAGAGTAAAGTATAGATAAAGAAATTAATTCTAATTTAGAAATACAACATATAGATAACTTAATACAACCCTCAGGTAGACATTTAAGGGTCCGTCCATAAATGACGTCACACACCTAGGGGCGAGGGGGGGGGTCCACACATTAGTGACGATGTGTGACGAGGGGGAGGGGGTCTTTGAGAAATGTGACGTCACATCAACACTCGCAACTTTAAATAAAAGTTCGACTGAAATATTTGATTTCTTACAATTTATTTTATGACATTTTACTTGGCTTCACGCGTGATACGATATTAGAGTGTAACCTTACACTAAAAACATACTTTAAGGACAAAAAAGTGATTTTAAAATGCTTTTTTTCAAATAGAAAATACAGCTTTCATTGTGGGGGGGGGGTGTCAAAGCTTTGTGACGTCATATTGGAGGGGGGTCTAAGATTTTGTGACGACGCGTGACGAGGGGGGGGTGAGTGAAAATTCTGCCAAAATCACGTGACGTCATTTATGGACGGCCCCTAAGGATAATAACAGTAATAACACCTTTATTATTCCGTATGCCGTATGCTGCATACTATGCAAGAACAAAAACATACAAATTCTCGTTCTTCCCGTCCGGAATTCGGGCGTGGAATGGGTTGCCTGAAAAAAACCAAGTAAAACAACACTTTATCAACATTTAAAACTCCTGTAAGAATGCAGGACTAGACATAAACAATAGATAAGCGTAGGACGCAATAATCTTCTATATAGAAGGAGCATCTGTAACCGATAAGATTTTATTTTAAGATAAGATAAAATAAGATAAGATTCCTTCTAAACTTCTGAGCAAAAGAATTCGGTTAGGGGGGCAAAGTTCAAAGGTTACAGGTTTCCGTATAAGTTAAAAGCAGCCCTTGGTCTCGGTGTTTGTTGTTAAATTGTGAACATGGACCGTGAAGAAAATGAGTC
Source organism: Ampullaceana balthica (assembly GCA_944989445.1). Taxonomy (NCBI): domain Eukaryota; kingdom Metazoa; phylum Mollusca; class Gastropoda; family Lymnaeidae; genus Ampullaceana; species Ampullaceana balthica. The sequence continues at coordinate 2,636,544 of CALYLW010000014.1, read as the reverse complement.
TGTTAGCCGGTTTCGCGAGTATTTACGCATTAACACAATGCAGCCTAATCCAGATTATAGTAAGTGGTAATTATAACGACAATGCATTAAAAAAAATTAAAACTATATGCTTTATTTAATTGTCCATTCGGTCAGAGGCAAGAGTCGGAGCCATTCTCATTCAGTTATTCAGTATTCAGCCATTCATATAATATTTCTTACTACTTAAACTTAACTACTTACTACAGTGACTACAGACTACTGTAACTATTTATTATTTATGACTTGACATACGTACAGCAGTGGTACCTCGAGTCGCGAGATACGAACTTAATGTTTTCCGCAATCTTGATAGCATTCTGGTACGTCAATTTGCTGATATCTCAAAGCAATTTTCCCCATTGAAATTAATTGAAATGCCTCTCCAGGTCCCAAAATGCCAGAATGTCACCCCAGTTTCAGTTGTTTTTGCTCCTTGTTTTATCAATGTATTTTTATCTTACTGTTATTGTTACTATTACTATATAATATATAAACTAAATATGACATGTTATTAACTAAACAGAAAATTATAAACTCAATGATAACACACAAATCAAAAAGCATGATCAATGACCAATGACAATGCCATTGACAATTTGATTAATATCATAATATTTAAAATTGTATCAAAACTATATCTATGAATAATATTAAAGGTAAGAATTAGTTCTTTAATTTAAAATAAAACAAAATCGACTGCATATTACATAAGTCATAAGTATAAAAGCTTTAAACTCCTTTTGACTTTTGTATACAAGCATTCATTAGGCTTACATGCAGATTATATAATCATAATCTGTTAATTTTGAGTGAACTTTATAATCACAGTGTTAATAGTTATAGCAGCAAACTTTAATGAGATAGACTATAGAGGTTTGGTTGGCTTAGCTTGCAACTTACAGTTAATATATTGATTTACTTTTTACAACACTAGGAGTAGGAGACTTCTGGAACTGCAGTGAACTTTACAAGTAATCAATGTTAAATCAATTCAAATAACCTATTTTTTAAAATATTTATGATTTCTCCTCAAAATATTTTTTTCTAGATGCAGCTCTTTGCTTTCTCCAAAGACAAGCATCTGAAATTGGAATGGAATTTAAAATACTAGAGGTACTGAGAAACTTATTTTCCATTTTATCTTATGAATTAATTTAGCAATGGGGATACGGTGGTCGAGTGGCAGCGCGCTCGACTGGCGTACCGATGGTCACGGGTTCGAATCCATGTGAAGCCATGGATTTGTTCCCAGGGCCTAGGGCGTCCCCGAGTCCACCCAGCTTCGAGTGGGTACCTAACACTAGTTAGGGAAATAAAAGGCCGCTGGGTAATGCGTGGAACCCTTATAGCCATGGCCTGTGAACGCTGCATCACTTGCCGAAATCAGCTGCTGCCTTGGCTGACAAAAGGCTATGGAAGCACATCCAGATAAAACAACAGGCTGAAGTCGGAGACCACAGGCCAATTGGCGCAAAACTCGTCGGCACGCAAAACTCAAATTGAGAACGAAGAAGAAGAAGAATTTAGCAATACATATTGTATTAGAAAAGATAAATTTAAAAATTAGACCAGGTGACAGAAGGAAAATTGTTTTTATGAACTTTGTTGAGGGATACGGTGGCCGAGCGGCAGCGTGCTCAACTGGCGTACCGATGGTCACGGGTTCGAATCCATGGGAAGCCAAGGATTTTTTCCCAGGGCCTAGGGCGTCCCCGAGTCCACCCAGCTTCAAGTGAGTACCTAACACTAGTTAAGGAAATAAAGGCCGCTGGGTAATGCGTGGAACCCTTATAGCCGTGGCCTGTGAACGCTGCATCACTTGCCAAAACCAACTGCTGCCTTGCAGATGGTCTTGGCTGACCAAAGGCTATGGAAGCACATCCAGAAAAAACAGCAGGCTGAAGTCGCAGACCATGGGCCAATTGGCGCAAAACTCGTCGGCACGCAAAACTCAAATTGAGAACGAAGAAGAAGATGAACTTTGTTGACATTTGAAGGCTTGAAAAGGAAATGTCCCATAACAGAATGCATGTTGTATGCTAATGTGTCTAAGTACCGTTCCTTATCTAATACTACTATTTATGTCCATTTTACAAGCTCAAAGAAGCCCCCTTTAAAAAAAAACAACATAGAAACAGCACACATTTATTATTGTAGCTTTAATTGATTTTTAAGAGGCTTAAAACACAAGAAAACTTCTAGAAATTATGCAATTGATTCCTTCTAATTTTGCCATTAGTTGAAGCAGTGGTTTTTACTTTACTTTTCAGAGTGGTATTCAAGGGAAACCAATAGGTTTGATGACATTGCGTGGAAGTAAACCAGAGCTTAAATCAGTTCTGCTGACCTCCCACATGGATGTTGTTCCAGTTTTCCCAGTAAGCAGTATATGAAATTTAAAAAGGTGTGGGAGGAAATCAATAAAAAGATTCACTTTTGAGAAAATACATTTAAGTTCACCTAGGGCCTTATAAAAAAATTTAATTAAAGCAGTTTAAAAAAAAAGAATTTATATGTAAAAATTGGAAATATTTGTTTACTCTCAATCAGATTTATTCTTGTCTTGTATGTTTTAACAGGCCATCTATAAATGATGCAAAGCTGCTTAAGAAATTTTATACCAAACACTTGGACATGTGAAATTGTTAAGGATGTCTCTTACCTAAAATATTTAGAAGTGGTTTGCTTTTTTTTAATTTGTTGCATCTCTTTGTAAAAACTTAAAAATCATAAAATTATTCCAGGAAAAGTGGACACATGAACCATTTAGTGCAGACAAAGATGAGAAAGGAAATATATATGCCAGGGGGGCTCAGGTAGGAATACTTTTCTAATTATCATTATAATAAATTATTCAAGCAGTAGATTCTATTATCTGAGAAGAGGTTAGAAAGACATAAAATTGTTAAGTATTATTATTTTCTTTCAAAGGGAAGTCTTTTAAACAAAATATTCTCCAAACATTACGCCTGATGTGTGGAATAAAATGTTAATCATATAGTTACTTTTATTGTCTCAAACAAAGTAACAAATCTAAAGGAATCAAATACAATGAAATAATTGATAATATTCTCGTCCACAGGACATGAAGTGTGTTACCAGCTGGTAGGTGTTATAGAGTAATCTTTATCCCTTTGGTTGTAGTGTATTGCTGATATCAAAGATACTTAACGTTTAACATATTTTTAAAAAAAATTGTAATAGTAGCTTTATGTTTGAAAAGTCATGTTATATTTAGGATCCCAATTTTCATCCACATACAAACATGTGTCACACTGTGACAACTGTTTAATTTTTGCCAGGTCCATAGTTACCCAGATATAAATTACAGACAAGGTTATGTTTGTTTATCAGTCAAATTTAAAATGATTAGGAAAAAATATCTCCTAGATAATCCTTATCATGAGAACATGTATGAATATGCTGTGAAGAGCCATTATTCTGATAACCGAATTTTAATCATGCCAATATTTTATAAAGGGAAGTAACCATATACCAAAAAATGAAATACAGATAAAAAATAAGAAAAGATCAGATAAGGGCATCATATGAAAATAATAAAAGAGATCTTATATAGCTGGGCTCATCACACTACACGTAATAAAGACTAGAGAAAATATGCATTAATTTAAATAAAACATTCATAATTTAACAAAACATATAGTGACGTGGGGGACACACTTAAGCTATGCTTATTGATCAAAGAAATATTAGATTGCCATTCCAGAAGGTATTGTTGGACAAGATATGGTGGTTCTGTATTAAAGATGCTTTGCTTTGTTGGAAAAAAAATTGCTTCAACAGACACTACCCATTTTTCTTAAAAGGATTTGATAGCAATAATAGCTGCCTTACAAAATGAACAATTAACAAAGTATTTAAAATGAAATCCATAAAAGCCCAATAAAAATTACACTAATTGCTTGAAAAGAATATCTTGCTTGGCATCTGTTTTGATTAGGTATTTGGAAGCCCTTAGAAAATTGAAAGAGGAAGGGAAACAATTTTCAAGGACAATCCATTTACTGTTTACTTCAGGTAAGCAGGCATGTAGCAAGCAAAATTTCTTTAGTGGTTTATCATTTTAAATGTATTTTATTTATAGGCAGTCAAAATTTAGAAAATCATTTTAAAAAAGGACCAAAAATTTGAATTCATTAACGATTTGTATTTTGATGTAGATGAGGAGATTGGGAGCAAGCCATCTGAGAGTTTTTCTAAGAGTGAAGCATTTAAGTCACTGAACATTGAGTTTGGGCTTGACGAAGGTAATTGAGGTCATAACCATCCTATAATATTGAACCGTTTTCATTGAACTGTTGCAAACCAATTTTATCAAAACAAGATTAAAAGTGTATTTTGTATTTTACGATTTTAAAATAAATGTGTTAATTATAGATTGCTATTAATAGTGTTAATAGGCCATAGATAACTAAGAAACAAAAATGTACATGATGAAAGAACTTTAAAGTTTAACTTTGAAATTTGCAGGGATAGCTAGTCCAGAAAACAAGATGAAAGTATACTATGCTGAAAGATCAATTTGGTGTAAGTCTTACCCATGTATTGTCAGCCAAGTCACCAATCTTCATATAATAGTTACAACTTTCATACTGTATTTAAGGATATTTCATGGTTTGATCTGCAACCGAAATCATCAACCTATAAAAGGCAACTTTATTGTTAATTTCATTTTTGACATCATCCTCATGAGCTGTAGTGAGTAATCCTAAATTCCATTATCACACTATTGAAGCAGCCTCATCCATATATGTATCATAATCACATAATTAATCTAATTTACTATGACCAATAAAATGTATATTCTTTTATTCAGGGGTCAAAGTCATTTGTAAAGGAAACCCTGGCCATGCCCTGGCATTTATAGAAAACACAGCTGCCAAAAAACTTGTATGTGTTTTATATTGAATAATTATTTATTTAATTTGTATTCCATATATTTAAAAGAAAAGTCTCGGTGATAAATTATAAATCCAGAAAAATTCATACCAACTTGGGTAGTGAAAACAAAGTGTGGCTGTATGTGTGTGTGTGTGTGTGTGGGGGGGGGGTGATAATCTACTTTATATTTAAATAATTTTGAAGTTTCAACTGATGCTAGTCTCCTAGGAGACCTGTCGTCTTCCAACCATAAATCCAGTAAATTATTAGATCAATTTATTTTAATGTTTATTAATCAAAAGAAATTTTTTCAAAATACATCAGCTAAAATGAATTCTTTCCCTTATAGTAAAATACAAGACGGCCCCTTATTCTACAAGTTATTTTTCAAATGTGTTTGTTGAGATTTATTGGGATTTTTTTAGACATTATTTTATCATATGCTTCTTTTTTTTTACTTCTCTCTAGCAATACATCATAAACAGGTTTCTAGAACTCAGAGATGAGCAAGAGAAAATGTTTGTGATATTCTATTTTTAAAAAATTCAAATTTGAAATATTTTTTAAAATTCTTATGAAGATATAAGTTTTCACACAGGATATACATTTATTTAAACCTTTAAAAAAAATTTAATTACATTTATTATATAACTCATTTACATCTGCAGTTGGATTATTATTTATGCAATTTTTAAAAATTTATTAAAACATTTAAAAAAATTTTTTTTAATGATGTTATTGTTAGTGAAAAATTTTGTTTAAATTTATCTCATCTATTTTTTAAAAATGTATTTAAAAGATGGAAGAGTGATCCAAAGTCTCTCCTTGGATCAGTGATCTCGGTCAACATGACAATGTTAGAGGTTGGTGTTGTTGTTTGCTGTGTTTACTTATTTGTTGTGTGTGTGCTGTTTTATATGGTTTCTGTAGTTACTGGTATGTTATCCTTTACACGCTGTTCACTTTACCAAAATGAGAGATACCATCTAAAATAAATTTTGAGACATAATCAAATGAGTTTGAGAAATCATCAGTTGACACATGAAACCTTCTCTTCTTTATTCTACTCATTTAGTTGTGTATGAGTAACTCAACAACCCACAGTAAAACTTAATTTTAAATATCTTTTGTGAAGAATGCAAGATAACATATTATATTGTATGTGCATTCTATCATAAATATATGAAAACAATAGTTTCCCACAATAAAATTTTATTTAAAATTTTTGCTCTTTACAAAACATTTAAAATTCAATTTTATTGTGGGGAAACTGTATTTTTTTCATACATATGAATGAATGTTGGTACAATATAATTTTGTATCTTTTACTCTTTACAAAACAAAGATTTAAAAAATTATATTGTATGAGCATTCATTCATATGTATGAAAACTTTAAAAATTTATTTGGAACAGTTATAAATTAATTAGATGAGGGGTCAATGATATTAGAGAGTGCATTTGTTTTACATGACCTGGTGGGTCGTCAATAGTAAAAATTACACCTACTGCTCAACACATCCACCAATGCTTAGTTATTTAAATCTATGCAGTACAGGTATTTATGGTTTTATGTTAGGTGTCAACCTTAATTCGTGAAATTTTAGTATGCTGTAGGCAGGGTTTTTAGTGGTGTCTCACAGACAGACATGTTAAAATTTTAAGTAATGTCAGCACAGTATACAATATAGTCTCAAATATTACATAAAAAATAGATTTAACTTTTTTTGAACATATATTTATTTATATGACCTTTCTTTTAAATTTACATCTATAAATATGGAAAAATTGCTATACTAAAACAATTCTTTCAATTTATTAAGGGTGGTGTCCAGCCGAATGTTGTACCTGCAGAGTTGAGTGCAAGTAAGTCAAGGAGCTACTTTAGAAAGTTAGTTGCTCGTGCAATGTGGCTAATGTGCAGTGACAAAATAGAAAATTATTGGAAACTTTAATTGTAAATTATTTTCCAATTCCTTGACCAAAAAAAAATTAAAATATTACTCAATTATTATTCAGTTGTAATTAGTGGTGTGCTGGAAAATGATATGTCTTGTTATTACATGTTCATTAAATTTAGACTTCTCTACAATAGTAGTAATAGTAGCCAGTTTTTAAATATTACATTTTCTTAAAAACATTATTTAATTCTGAATTTGTGTTTGATGACTACCTTATCATATTTTCATTGGCAGCTCACGACTGGGTATTTAATAAGCACTTAATATTTAATGAATGTTAATCAATCAAATAATTTCTAAATGAAATGATTGTAAGTAAGGCCAAACTTTATCCTGAGTCAGTTAATATTTTTAACTTGTTGCCCTATCATTCAGTTATGGTAGCTAAGCTTTTGGGATAAACTGCTTTGTGAATACTTTTACTATCTTTTCATCATCATCAGTCCCGTGACCGTTCCTGTCGTTGGGGGGAGCACATGGACACATCAACAGATAACGATTTCCACATATGCCTATTTTGAGCGGCAGCCAATAATTCATCTTTTACTTGTACATTACTCTCACTTTAGCATATTTTCTAAAGAAAAACTTACATACACGTAAAGTTGTTTATTTTTCTGTCATAGAGAGAAACTTATGTTTTTCTTTTATTTTGAAAAGGCAACTAACCATTTTGATAGAATAATTTGATGTCAAATTAAAGTATTTAGTTATAGACAGAAAACAAGAATTGAACTTATGGAAAAAAAAGTGTGGAGCATTCAAATCCCTTTTATATAAATATAATTAAAATATTTTGGCCTAACCTACTTTAAAAAAAATTTAAATATCAGCCTTTGATGTGAGAATCCCTCCAACTGAAGATTTCACTGCATTCAAAGAAAAGATTCGTCATTGGTGTAACGAGGCAGGGACAGACGTAACCTTTGAGATGCTTCATGTGAGTTACATAGACTAATTAAGGGAGGGGCTTCAAAGGGAGGTTAAAGTATGTGTCAGGAGTGCAGGCTCTTTGAAATCTGGAAAGATTTGTGGAGCTAAAGATCATTGCTGTGCATTTTCTTTTTTACGGATTTCAGTTCTTGGATGCCATGAGCATTTGTAAATTTTGACCTTTTAGATGCCAAAATGTTCATTATTTAAGATCAAATTTGAAAAGCATCTTATATTTTTTAAATTTTCCCTAAAGTACTATTTAAGGCATTTAATGTAATTTTAAAAACAGATGCTTCTTTCCCATATACAATTCCCCGCTTTTTTCCTCAATACTTTGGCCAATCTGTTTTTTGTTTTTTTAAAGCAAAATTTAGTGTATGAGCCGGACTTTCTGCCAAATTGACATGAGATCCTAAATAGTTCCTTGATTTTTTTTGTGAACATTTAAATAAATTAGCTTACAATCTTTAAAGGCAGGGGCCATAATCACCAAACAGTATTCATACAATAAAATACAGGCCAGACTAATGTAATAAAATGTTCATAAAATTTGTTGCTCCTGCAATGAGTTTTTGTTTATCACCAGGAGGGGCGTATGACTGAAAGAACTGATGTCACGGACTCAAACCCCTGGTGGAGGGCATTCAAGGAAGCATGCGACAGGACGTAAGTTTGTGCTGTAGTACTGAAATGTATTTGAGTGATCTATCATGTATGTTTCAGGAATGTGCTGATATTTTTGACAAGTGACTTGTGGTTACTACTCACATCATGATTTAAAATGTGTTTTCTGACAGTGTGCTCATGACAATATCTAAAATAATATGTACTGATAATCCAACCACTAATTTGGTACATATGTATTGATAATCCCAGCACTTATTTGGTACACGTGTACTGATAATCCCACCACTAATTTGGTACATGAGTACTGATAATCCCACTACTAATCTGGTACACATTTATTGATAATCCCATCACTCATCTGGTAAATGTCTACTGATAATTCTTTTACAAATCTGTATTTGTAATGAAATTTATGTATCAATTGAGTATGAATTAATAGAATGATCATTTCACTTTGAATCTGTGCTTTTAATGACACTAACACTACTGCATAAATGTGAAACAAATATTTGAAAGTTTTCATTTTTTTGTGCTGATTTGAAAATTCTTTGTCAATGTGACATCATTATTTCAGTAATGTTGACATTGAGCTTCAGATCTTCCAAGGTGGCACTGACAGTAGATTCTTCAGAAAGGTAAATAAGAAAATTACAGGGAGTTGCTAGTTAGATTTTTATGTTACTTCATTTGGATTTCACTTGAGCTCACTTCTATAATTCATAGAGTGAAAGGGATGTTATTATAAAAAAAATATTTTTAATTCGCTTAATACTAAACATTAGTAATCTTACAAAGAATTTTAAAAATTTGTCACTTGAAAAGTTTTTCAGTAAAAGTTAAAGACAAAATCAATATTCTATTTTCATAGTTTTTAAGAAAACTGAAAGGTAATAATTATTGATTAAACCTTTAAAAATTTCTTATAAATTTTCTGGACTGTCCTGCAGTAACTCTCTTAACCCTTTACAGTCCAATGCGTTTCGGCCTTTTCTACTCCCTGCGACCAAGCAAGGGGAGATAACTCTTTCTTAAATCAATGTTCTTTTCCTAATTAATTCATAAAAAATAAACTATTTGTAGGAAAATGAAGGTAAAAATAACTAAGTACAAACAAATGGACACACTTTATATCCATTGGTCTTTAAGGTGTATAATACAAATAATGTTCACATAAAAAATTCCAGAAAACCCCCCAAAAATATTTTAACACATTTTTTCATGTAATTAGTTTAATTAGATAGATCTCTTATCCATTTTCAAGTCCATTACAACTCTGCTAAAGCAGACATTATTAGCAGGCACCCTTGCACAAGTATGAGTCAACCACAGGCATGTTGTGAATGCCAACATTATATTTGAATTAAAAAAACTTCTTTATTTCAATGGAGAAAACTGGCTGCAAGTAAATTCTTTTTTGTAGCATATTGTACTAGTTGTAGTGCAAACAAAGTTCGGTTTTTTGTAGTAATTGTCTAGTATGACTAAGAAAAGTAATCAGATGCAATAGCATCATCAGGCAAATTTTAATTATGTCTAGTGCCTGATTGTTTGATAAATGAGGAAAAAAAATGATTGCGGAAAAATTAATCGACCACTATCGATCTGATTATGGTCTATAGAACCATTTCCATCCATGTCGTATCACTATTTCTATCATTTTTTATCAGTGTTTTATAACTATCACTAGTGTTAATTAAATTAAAATCAATAATCATATTAATCACTGCTATACTCATTGAATAAGGAAGCCCCATTACACCTAAGTTCCTTCAATATTTTGTCCATTGCACTAAAATCCCCGTGAAAAAAACGACACTTTTCAAAAAATTGTATAAAATGAGCCCTTCGGTGCACCACCTTCAAACTAGTATCAAAATAAACATCGAAAACGAGGCACTCTTCCGGTAAAGTTAAAGTCAGTATTGCGCGACGGATATGCGCGGCGCTACGCAACAAAGTAAACAACCTCGATGCGGGCGGGTTTGGCGTTATCGTACTGTATGCTTAAGAAAAAAAACGGCGCGTTTCGGGCGCATCGGACTGTAAAGGGTTTTAATGGGAAACATTTGATATTAATCATTAAGTATGTTCTCAGTCTCACAATAAGTTTTAATTACTCTTAAGAAATCAACTCTGAAGAATGACCTTACTGTTTCGGAATCGAAACTTTTTTTTTATTCACAATTATGTGGGGCCCAAATGCTGTGACTAAAATCTAGAAGAAAACTCCATCCAAGGTTTTAATTAATTTAATAAGGAAAGGGTATATCCTAAACAAATATAATAAATGTGCCCCTCATGATATTTAAGTTTTTGCATTTAATGTTATCAAATTTTTTCCAGGCCGGTGTGGGTATGCTTGGGTTTTCCCCAATGAACAACACCCCGATACTCCTTCACGACAACGATGAGTTCCTCAATGAGGATGTCTTTTTACGAGGAATTGAAATCTACAAGGAAATCATCCCGGCCTTAGCTAATTTGGATACCATCTAGAGTTACTAGAGAGGAATCAGTTTGTTTCATGATTCAATGTTAATTGTTAAGCCATTGTGCACGTTGATTGAAATCCAGTTGTACAATGACTCAGAATGTTTTTTGCTGGAGCAAAAATTTACTTGAATTATAAGATATTTATTACTGCTTATCATGTGATTATAAATTTTAAATGTTAAAACAAATGTGTGATAAATATGGGTGTTAACGATTAATTTAAATTTAATAGTTAACTTAAGAAAAATTAACTATTAATTAATCGTTAATTTCGATTAGAGCCAAAAATTAAAATTTATGATATCACAAGTAACACTTATTAAACATTCTTGTTGAAAATCTAAATAACACTGGAATGTCTCCTTTATGATATGTCATCTTTTAACCAATTACGCAAAAAGACAAGTGTGTTGACATTATTTGGCTCAAGTGAAGAGCGGGTCTAAACAATCATTCACATGGATCTGAGGTAACTGGTATTCACAAAACAGTCTTGGCAAGGAATGACATTATTGGACATCGGTGTTCATTAAGTTTCCACCATCGTATAGGGTTAATGGATTCAGGAACTTTCATCTCCATTTTGTAACGCAGTAATTCATCAGAAGAGCTGTCGTCATTTTCTGTCTCTGAGTCAGACTCCATTACTGCCATTAGTTTAATAAGCTTTTCATTTGGTTTTGATAAGTAGGCGAAGTGTTAGAGCCATGGTAGGCAAAATTTATCAACATTTTGAACATTCTTGTCAGTCAATAGTTAAAAACCAAAATGTTTGTGTAATCGTCAGGAAAATTATTATTTAACAGCCCCTATTTTTTATTGATTTATTTTTTTTTACTTTTTGACTTCCAATAATTTGTAAGTGATGGGTCGATTAATCGTTAAAAAATAATTTCATATTTAAATTTTTTAAACGATTAATCGAGAAATTAATCGTTAATTTCCGCAGCCCTAGGGATAAATAGTATTTTTATATTAGAAGTTATTGTATAATAAAATGAATCAACCAATCAAGTTGAAAGTATGCCAATGCTTTATACCATTATAAAGGCAAAGATTTATGGGTGCAAAGATAAGGCGCATGAGTTTAAATACCCGTAAAGAATACATTGCCAATTTATAGCCTATAATTCATTTTGCTTTACATTTTGTTTAGTAAAAAATGTCAAATTCTCTTTTAGTGAGAAGTGTAAAGAAGCATGTGACATTCTTTAATCAGAAAACTTAAGAATCATGTTATTGCTATTCAGTAAAGTTAAATCATTATTTTTAAAAAAAACAACAAAAAGCAAGTGTTAGTTAAAATTTTTAAACATTTCCACCCCAAATTAATCAACCAAAATAGTTTTATTTAAAGGAATTTCCTAAATTATTACTGTGCAAAATTCTAGGATTAATTAACATTTTTTAAAAACTTAAAATTTTCGCATAAATTTTTCATTAAAATGTTTTTATAAAAAGAACTTGTTCAACATTGGTATTTTATGTAAACTACCTTATCTCAACCAGTTTTCAAATAAAATTGTTTTTATGTTATTGTTGAGTAAATTGAATGAAAGAAAATGTATTTTTATTGTATTTTTAATGCTATAGGCACCAAGTAAAATAATATAAACATACCAACTGATAAAAAAAGACGTATGTAAATTTTGTTTTATAAGATGAAATATAGGGGTTACAATTGTGCCAACAAACAAATCAAATTTGTAGCATTAACTTAAAGTTGAGTGAATATGTGAACAGATGAACCAATCTCATTTTATGCTGGTGTTTAGGTTCTGAATCCCTATTGATATAAACCAACTTTGCCATTTCTCCAGCATATCACAACTCAGTATAATACTACACTTGATATTATATGACATTAATGTATGCACAATTAACCGACTGTGTGGTAGAGACACCAAAGATGACATGTTTTAGGCACAGTTTAGTGATTGTGAGGTAATACCATCAAACATGACATTTTTTAGGCACAGTTTAGTGACTGTGAGGTAATGCCATCAAACATGACATGTTTTAGGCACAGTTTAGTGATTGTGAGGTAATGCCATCAAACATGACATGTTTTAGGCACAGTTTAGTGATTGTGAGGTAATGCCATCAAACATGACATGTTTTAGGCACAGTTTAATGACTGTGAGGTAATGCCATCAAACATGACATGTTTTAGGCACAGTTTAGTGATTGTGAGGTAATGCCATCAAACATGACATGTTTTATGCACAGTTTAGTGATTGTGAGGTAATGCCATAAAACATAACATGTTTTAGGCACAGTTTAGTTACTGTGAGGTAATGCCACCAAACATGACATGTTTTAGGCACAGTTTAGTGATTGTGAGGTAATGCCATCAAACATGACATGTTTTAGGCACAGTTTAGTGATTGTGAGGTAATGCCATCAAACATAACATGTTTTAGGCACAGTTTAGTGACTGTGAGGTAATGCAATCAAACATAACATGTTTTAGGCACAGTTTAGTGATTGTGAGGTAATGCCATCAAACATAACATGTTTTAGGCACAGTTTAGTGACTGTGAGGTAATGCCATCAAACATAACATGTTTTAGACACAGTTTAGTGACTGTGAGGAAAATGCCATCAAACATAACATGTTTTAGACACAGTTTAGTGACTGTGAGGAAAATGCCATCAAACATAACATGTTTTAGACACAGTTTAGTGACTGTGAGGTAATGCCATCAAACATAACATGTTTTAGGCACAGTTTAGTTACTGGGAGGAAAATGCCATCAAACATGACATGTTTTAGGCACAGTTTAGTGATTGTGAGGTAATGCCATCAAACATGACATGTTTTAGGCACAGTTTAATGACTGTGAGGAAAATGCCATCAAACATAACATGTTTTAGACACAGTTTAGTGACTGTGAGGAAAATGCCATCAAACATAACATGTTTTAGGCACAGTTTAGTGACTGTGAGGTAATGCCATCAAACATGACATGTTTTAGCCACAGTTTAGTGACTGTGAGGTAATGCCACCAAACATAACATGTTTTAGCCACAGTTTAGTGACTGTGAGGTAATGCCATCAAACATAACATGTTTTAGCCACAGTTTAGTGATTGTGAGGTAATGCCATCTAACATAACATGTTTTAGCCACAGTTTAGTGACTGTGAGGTAATGCCATCAAACATAACATGTTTTAGCCACAGTTTAGTGATTGTGAGGTAATGCCATCTAACATAACATGTTTTAGCCACAGTTTAGTGACTGTGAGGTAATGCCATCAAACATAACATGTTTTAGCCACAGTTTAGTGACTGTGAGGTAATGCCACCAAACATGACATGTTTTAGCCACAGTTTAGTGACTGTGAGGTAATGCCATCAAACATAACATGTTTTAGCCACAGTTTAGTGACTGTGAGGTAATGCCACCAAACATAACATGTTTTAGCCACAGTTTAGTGACTGTGAGGTAATGCCACCAAACATAACATGTTTTAGCCACAGTTTAGTGACTGTGAGGTAATGCCATCAAACATAACATGTTTTAGCCACAGTTTAGTGATTGTGAGGTAATGCCATCTAACATAACATGTTTTAGCCACAGTTTAGTGACTGTGAGGTAATGCCATCAAACATGACATGTTTTAGGCACAGTTTAGTGACTGTGAGGTAATGCCATCAAACATGACATGTTTTAGGCACAGTTTAGTGACTGTGAGGTAATGCCATCAAACATGACATGTTTTAGGCACAGTTTAGTGACTGTGAGGTAATGCCACCAAACATGACATGTTTTAGGCACAGTTTAGTGACTGTGAGGTAATGCCATCAAACATGACATGTTTTAGGCACAGTTTAGTGACTGTGAGGTAATGCCATCAAACATAACATGTTTTAGCCACAGTTTAGTGACTGTGAGGTAATGCCATCAAACATAACATGTTTTAGGCACAGTTTAGTGACTGTGAGGTAATGCCATCAAACATAACATGTTTTAGCCACAGTTTAGTGACTGTGAGGTAATGCCATCAAACATAACATGTTTTAGCCACAGTTTAGTGACTGTGAGGTAATGCCATCAAACATAACATGTTTTAGCCACAGTTTAGTGACTGTGAGGTAATGTCATCAAACATAACATGTTTTAGCCACAGTTTAGTGACTGTGAGGTAATGCCATCAAACATAACATGTTTTAGGCACAGTTTAGTGACTGTGAGGTAATGCCATCAAACATAACATGTTTTAGCCACAGTTTAGTGACTGTGAGGTAATGCCATCAAACATGACATGTTTTAGCCACAGTTTAGTGACTGTGAGGTAATGCCACCAAACATGACATGTTTTAGCCACAGTTTAGTGACTGTGAGGTAATGCCACCAAACATGACATGTTACAGCAACTGTGAGCCAGCCCTACCAAACGACAGAAACTATCAACAGACACCCAGCAACAGTCTGCTACTGCTACCCACCAAATGGTAGGACGCAATAATCTTCTGTACAGAAGGAGCGTCTGTAACACATAAAAGATAAGATACTGAACCAGTCTTTCCAATTCAATTCAAATCCTTTGCAATCTGCCACAAACTACTAAAGTTGCCATTGATAATCTGCAAGATGTTTGCGGTAAGCATTTGTTTGTTACATTCATGGGGTTCCTTTAACGGGAAAAAATGACTTTAAAAACAAAACCGAAGCTTAGATAATCGGCCTAATTGGCAATAAACAGGATTGTTTAAGTTTAAGCAGTGCACTTAATTGTGTCACTGTAATTTTTGACCAGCCTTTAAGACGCATTTCTGATTTACCAAATTTGTTAATAACTGTTTAGCACAACAGAAGCTGTTAAAAGTTCTTTTCGAACAGGTAGCAACATTACTTTCTTACAAAACTGCATGTACTTTATTATCTCTCTTCTAATATCTAACCATCACAAAGGGGCCGTCCATAAAGTACGTCACGCTATTTTTGACGATTTTTACCCCCCCCCTCCCCCTGTCACAAATTTTGGATCCCCCCCCCCTTAAGGTACGTCACACTTTCGACCAAAAATGTCCTTTTTTATTAACAAAATAATTAAAATGTAATATAAAACACCGTGACGTCACACATAGCTTGACTCCCCCTCCCCCCTGTCACAAACTGTCACACTGTCTTACACCCCTCCCCTCTATGGAGCGTGACGTACTTTATGGACGGCCCCAAAGAGAAAAACGAAGAAACCTTGGGTTGTTCATCTTCTCGTTGGATCAACAGGTTTAAATTAAACCTTAACTTCATTAAAAATCATATTTAAAACCTCAAAACAACAGCGATCTTTCTGTTTTATGAGTTATGAAACAAACACAGGGAGTCGGTAGTGATTACTGGAGCTTTTTTTTATTGAAATAAGGTTAGCAGAGGCGTCACTAGGGTTGGTGTCACCCAGCGCAGTAGCTCATGGTGTCACCTCTTCACGACTTACCCCATAGACCTCGGAGTTTGCCAGCGCCAAATAACGGGAACATACAGAACTTTACATTTTGGTGTCACCCATTCTGATGGTGTCACCCGGTGCGGTCCGCACCCCCGCACCTACCTAGTGGCGCCTCCTAAGGTTAGGCTTAGTGTTAAGATAAGGGTTAACTTATTGGGAAAGCTTTCACGAAGAGTAAATAAATGTATTTTGTGCAATAACTTTGAACTTAGTTTTAAATTGTTTAAAAGAATAAAACGTTGAAGCAAAAATGCTTTGCTTTTAGCCCACTTGGCAGGCTTTCTCACTTGGGAGGTTTTTTTTTAAAGCCTCTGCCTAGTAAATGGCAGGACGTTGTTACTTTGTTTATATATAAAGGTTTCACTAACGAGTTGTGTCAGAGGCTTGGTGAAAACCCCCGACCCGACTCCCGCCATAGGAGCATACATACAACATTGCAATTTTTATGGCACTAACTTTACGTTTACCCGCCTTCTGCTGCCAGGTTAAGCCATGGAACGACGAAGCTTACATTTGCGATCTGCCATTATAAGTTTTGTTGTTGATTTTGTTGACAACATTCACGCTTACCCCAAACACAACCCAAAATGATAATTTTTTTAATGACCTTTTATTAAGTTAAAAGTAATTTTGAATAAGAAAAACTTCAAACGGTTTAATTTGAAATGTTCGTTTGGTTCCTCGTAGATCAGACTCTGCTGACGTCAGTTTTCAGGTAGTGATTTTTGTTTTGCACATCTATTCTTTGATTACACGCGAAGCCTCCAGAGGACTGCCAGCCTCTTGAACGGTTAATTACTAATGGTGGAAATGAAGCAGACGTTACAAAGCATGAGAACGTCTGCTGAAACTAAAGAGGGACGGGGCGGGTTTGGGGGGGGGGCTATGCACACAATCGCACCGGTGTGCAACGGAAATGCACGCACGGTGGAAGATGTATATTGAATATGTGGGGAGACCCGGATCAAGCACATTGATATTGGATAGAGCGCCAGAAGTTTGAATGGGACGATATACAAGTTTGTAGTTGCACCTGAGGTGATTACTTATTCCCCCTCCCCTCCCGCCCCCAAATCTTACAAATGATAATTTAGTTTTCTGCTTCCAAAATCCTCCCTGTTACCTTGAAGCCATTGATAATTAAATTGTAAAAAAAAAGGAATTGCCAGGTTCATTATCTTAGTTTATCTAATCTGTTACAGACGCTACTTCGGTAAAAGCAAAGAGAGCGGTGCGCTCCATATATGGTATTTTTGGCTGCTATTTTTCTTTCTATTTGAATTTTAAAAAATAGACAACTAAACCTAACCCAGACCCTAAACAAACTTAAACTACAACCTCAATTACTTTTATGTATAAAATAATTGCACTTATTCCCTTTTCAAGTGTAAAAATACAAAATGTCATTCCCGGAAGTACGCCTCGCTCTGCCATAACAACAATGATAGCACCGTTCTCTTTGCTTTAGCCCCGCTTTACTTCTACACAGAAGATTATTGCGTCCTACACTTATCTATGGTTTGTGTCTAGCCCTGCATTCTTATTGGAGTTTTAAATGTTGACAAAAGTGTTGGATTTCCTGGTTTCTTCAGGCAACCAATTCCACGCCCGAATTCCGGACGGGGAAAAAAGAGAATTTGTACGTACTTGTTCTTGCATAAGGAATAAGGAAAATTACTGGAGAATATTCATAATTGACGAGAGTAACACCATTAGTTAAATTTAATAAATTAAACATCGAAACACTTGCGGAAGAAGAACAAGGAGCAAAAATAGTAATAATACATCAGGTAATCAATTTTAACTTGAAAATACAACACAAATAAATCTATTAAAACCCTCAGATAGACTTAGTGATAAAAACACTTTTCTTTGTCCGTATGCAAGAACAAACACAAGATAATGTCTCTTTCGGGCGTAGAATGGCTTGGCTGATCAAATCAGCAAAACTAACACTCTATACTCCACAACATTTAAAACTAACCCTCTACAACATTTACATCTACAAGTCTATAAAAATACAAGACTAGACATAAACCATTGATAACGCAATAATATTCCGTATAGAAAGAGCGTCTGTAATGGATCAGATAAATTTACTATGATCTGCTTTATCTACATAGTTTATAATGGTGTAAATATTATTTTACAAAATCAGAAATGTGTTAACTGCGTGTCTACTTAAAGTAAGCGAGAATATAGGAGACAACATTAACGAACATTACATGTAATAGACGAGAATATGGGAGACAACATTAACGAACATTACATGTAATAGACGAGAATATAGGAGACAAAATTAACGAACATTACGTGTAATAGACGAGAATATGGGAGACAACATTAACGAACATTACGTGTAATGGACGAGAATATAGGAGACAACATTAACGAACATTACGTGTAATAGACGAGAATATAGGAGACAAAATTAACGAACATTACGTGTAATAGACGGGAATATGGGAGACAACATTAACGAAACATTACGTGTAATGGACGAGAATATGGGAGACAACATTAACGAACATTACGTGTAATGGACGAGAATATGGGAGACAACATTAACGAACATTACGTGTAATGGACGAGAATATGGGAGACAACATTAACGAAACATTACGTGTAATGGACGAGAATATAGGAGACAACATTAACGAACATTACGTGAAATGAACGTGAAAAACACCGAGACTCAAGAAGTCAAAAATGTCTTGTGAAAACTTTTTAAAGAAAAATATACACGTTTCTTATCTGAAAATAAATTCCATCTTATTTATATCCCAGAGATATGACCATATATCTAAGTATGTTTCATTTTGGAAAAACATTTATTTCACATTTTTACATTCAACTTATATCGTTTCTATATATTCTGCCTTTGAGGTGAACTTGCAAACCATTTTTCCCCCCACAAACTATTGAAAGGAACTTGAGCTTGTCTAAGATTTCCTGTTGGATGCAACGTTTCACTGACACTTGTGTGTGAAGGTTTTTTTTTACTGGCGGTTTAAAGTTTGAAGAAACCATACACGCTAAGGAATGTCGCTCGAGAACTTCTCGGCACGTAAGTAAAATATAACTTGGATGGTTGGAGGCCTTTGAGAGGAATGGCATGTCACAGTGACATAAACCGTAATAAACATTTCTTGGAAGGGCACATATTTTATCTTCAAAACCAGGGCACAATATAATCGTATACCGCATCAGGGCACATTCTAAACCTTTACCACACCATGAGGGGACATTCCAAACCTATACCAAAGCAGTACGGTTTAAAAAAAAATGTTATTTCTGTTTTAACATGAATACATTTTTTAACGGTTTTGTTTTGTCCGGTCTGTAGACCCGTCAGCAATGCTTCTGATAAGCGACGAGGAACGAGCTGCTCTGGGAAAGGTCAAGCTGGAGGAAGATATCTCCGACTCCTCTGAAAAATCTGCACAATCGACTCCAGCAGTGGGTATTCATGTTAGAACTTCAAAATTGATGGCGCCCATTCTATTTAATTTTATTGCTAGATGAAAAAGTCGAAACTTTTTAAGCGTACATAACCAATGGCACATTTTCAAACGAAAAAAAAATGCAAACTGACACGCTTTTTCAAATTTTGACATATTTTCGCAATCGTTAAAATTGCGTAGTTATTATAAAACTGCTTTGTAAATCAAAGTAGTTTGCTAAAAATGTTCATTTTTTACTTAAAAAAAAATTTCACAAACTCTCACAAGAGAATAATGGATTTTCTTTGTCTACAGGTTGTTGTCTTAAAACACAAAAAGTCATTTAAAGGGCCGCCGATACCAAGTAAAGTATAAATCTGAAAAAACAAGTAGCTGCCTAGTTTTAGGAAATTTAAGAACGTGCTGGGGAAGTCTATAAATTGTATAATGACCAGAGGCGTCACTAGGGGGGATGCGGGGTGCGCGGACCGCACCGGGTGACACATCACAAAGGGTGACACCAAAAGGTACAATTATGTATGTTCTCGTTATTTTGGCACTGGCAGACTAGGAGGAGGTCTATGGGGTAAGTCGTGAGGGGGTGAGACCACGAGCTACCGCACTGGGCGACACCAACCCTGGTGACGCCTCTGATAACGACTAAGTGAAAATGAGTAGCCTAAGGTGTCCAGTCACACAAAATCGTCCTTTTAAAGTTCAGTAGTTTCAGACATTGAAGATAATAGACAAAGTAACTGTGAAGCAGGGCCGCGCTCGTTATGCGTTAATCATTTGACTAACGATGTATCTGTTGGGACTGAACACCAAGTGATTGCAACATATACATGAAACCTTTTTACTTCCCAAAAAACTGTCTTTGGATTTTCGGGATCTACAGATCAACGCACATCTCCCGTCCGAAATGCGTCTCATCCAAATATTTGAGGAACTGATCTAAAAAAAATCATAATTGATTCACAATTCAAATCTCTCACATAATCACCGACATCCTAACACATATTGTTGACAGCCTTTGATAAAGTTATTTTGTGTATTGCCTAAGCTATACAGATGCTCCCTCTATACAGAAGAGTATAGGGTCCACAGACCATGTCAGTCAGTTCGCAAGTGACGCCACGTTTACTGGACACGGCTATGAGGGGTCCACGCGTTCCCCAGTCGCCTTTGTTTCCCTAACTAGTATTAGGAGCTGGGTGGACTCAGAGACACCCTGGGCCCCGGGAACAAATCCATGCGTTCACGGGGATTCGAGCCCGTGACCATCGGAACGCCAGCTGAGCGCGCATGCAGCTCGACCACCCTGCCTTTTGAGGTGCATTGCGCTAATAACCTTACTTATCTATTCTATATATATAATTCATCAAAGCGAGTATGTGCAAATGACCAAGACGAATGAACCTTGCTGGGGTCAACTAATCACAGTTAACGGTTGGCAAGCGAATTTAGTGGAGGGGTGGGGCATGTCTTGAGACAAGCAATGATTTTTGCATTCCGTTTCGTTGTTCCTTCAAAGAGTACATGTATTTCGTAGTGTATTGGTTATTACATCCGCTTGACATGAGAAAGGTCTTAGGTTCGAGCCCCAGCGGCTACATTTAAAAAAATTTTTTTTAATGTTTATGTTTATACCCGTTCTTTTCCCCCTAACATAAACAACCGCTTCGCATGTATTTCACGGGGAAAAAAAGCTTCGTTCAATGTTATACCAATTCCTTCATCGGTACTACGTCTGTTTCTATCGGTCGCATATTTTCTGGGAAAAGATCATAGACGAAGTTGTTGCTCTCCAACTTGGCAACATGCTGAATATTTGTTTCTCAACATTGGGATAACTTCGGCGACGTGCTATCTGTTGTTCTCAGTGACGGAAAACGTAGTCATACACTCTCCTCAAAAATACTTTCAGTACATGAATACTTCAGGAGTATATGATGGCGAGGCAGAAATTGTCGCGATGTCCGAAATACTTCCCAAAAATGCTTCGGCGGTTTCCCCCCAACGTTCACTCGCGTTGTTCCCATTTGTTCGTGCTACTGTTTGTGTCCGTTCCCCCTTTTTTCCCTCTTCTTTGCACTGTCTATGAGTAAGTCTGCGGCGTATGCTACGCCGCGGGTCGTATCTAGTAATTATTATTATCCTTATTATAGTCACCATTATTATAAAAGTAGTAGTAGTATTTGTAGTAGTACAAGTATTAATTCTCTGTTGCCAGAGCACCGAGATGGAATGGGCAGATACATCCCGTCTTATGAAGGAAAGCCACTTACAGCACAGGGTAAGTACACTTTACTAATGGCCACTCACACTACAGGGTAAGTAAATTTTACAAATGGCCACTCACACTACAGGCTAAGTCAATATACCAATGATCATTCACAGTACAAGGTAAGTCAGCTTTACTAATGGCAACTTACAGAACATGGTAGGTCAACTGTACTAAGGGCACACTCACGTTACAAGTTAAGTTAGCTTCACAAATGGCCAATAACAGTACATGGTAGGTCAACTATACTAAGGGCCCACTCACGTTACAAGTTAAGTTGCTAGCTTCACAAATGGCCAATAACAGTACATGGTAGGTCATCTTTACAAATGGCCACTAACAGTGCAGGGTAGGTCATTACAAATGGCCACTAACAGTACAGGGTAGGTCATCTTTACAAATGGCCACCCGCAGTACGGGATAAGTCAAGTATACTAATAACCACTTACAGCTCGGGGTAAGTCAACTATACTAATGTCCACCCACATGACTGTATCAGGCAACCACTTGTGACCACTGACAAGACATTTTTTGATGTAGGTGGCCGTCTGGGGTAATACCACCCTTCCTCCCCACCCGCATTCCCGTGTTAGTTCATCTGAACCAAACTTTAACAACACAGTGTCCAAGTTATCATCATAGGGGCCGTCCATAAAGTACGTCACGCTAACAGAAGGGGGAGTGGTGTGACAGCTTGTGACAAGGGGGGAGGGGGGGGTCCGACCATGTGTGACGTCACGGTGTTTTATATTAAATTTTAAATCATTTCGTTAATAAAAAACAACATTTTTGTTCGAAAGTGTGACGTACTTTGTGGTCCGAGATTTGTGACAGGTGGGAGGGGGGTGAGTTAAAAATGGTCAATAATAGCGTGACGTACTTTATGGACGGCCCCATACCTAATAATTAAAATCATGATCGTAGAACTGGCTGAAGTTTTCGTGTGCGCTCTATCGCCAGCTTTCCTTAAACTGAGACACTGACAACCAAAAAAAAACCAAAAAAAAACAACAAACAAACAAACCAATTGAGGTATATTTTCATGATTATAAAAAAATAAGAACACTGTGAATGTCTGACCAAGCTGGTGATCATCACGCCAGTTGCCAAGCAAATCGTTCTTGAAGTATCTCTTTCTGGTATAATTCGTTAGTTTGTCAAACACTTGCACCTCATCTCAATGCTTTCAATCTTCCCCATTGGTTGCTACGAACATGTTGTACCACAAATCATGCTCTCACATTGCTTCACCTATCACCTTGATCCCATATCCTGCTCCACAAGTCTTACTCAACAAATCTAGATCCAAAAAAATTTCCCACCAAAAATTACTCGCTACGCACATTCATCCGCCATCTTAGAGCTGGTCCTCCAAAAGGCAAATCGTGACAATTTTAAACGATTGTGCCGATGATGGTCATGAGGAGATTGTTTCATGATTAATCTCTCTTCCCTTTTTTAATAATTATTATTATTTTTTTTTAATTTACGATAATCACATGAAAAAGTGGAATTTGCGTCTATAAGAAAAATTACACAATGGTGATACACATAACCTGCTTGACTTAACAGATGAAGCAACGCCGGGACCCGCTGACTACGTTGGGGACTACACAATATTCTCTCACAAATACCCCATCTACTCACTCGGAGAGCGACCCGCGGAGCTAAAAAGAAGTAAGAGCTGAAAGGATTTCAAATCTAGCGATACACTAAGACTCGTGCACCTTTTTGTTCCTTCATATGTTGCAAATTCTGGTTGGAAATTATCTGCGTGTTTATCGTTTTGAAAGCGTTCATTGGAAACAATAAAAAAAATATTTACCGATTTTGTTAAAATATTTTGAAGGTTTTTAAATGTCCTATTGCGAATTACGACACATTCTTAGAAAAAAAGTTTTAGCATATCAACAATGTATGACTGCAAAGATATCATTATATTTAATATAATGCAAAATGTACCCAACCAAGTAGATTTATAACTATAGTTTGAACCATCTACATATAAGGGTGTATCATATTACAATAAAGTGTGTGGTCCACAGAGAAAGGTTACCCCGCCCCCAATAAGTACAACTTGATGAAAAGTTTCGAGTGGGGAAGATGCAAGCGGATAACCATCAAGAAGCGAGTTTTCCCCCCTGATAAAAGTAAGTTTTAATGTAAATAAGTATGCTACTTTCATTGTTTTAATTTCCATTATAAGTTATTTATATTGAAACCAAAAAACCGACTCAGCCAATAAAATATTTACTCCCTCAATGAACCACTTGTAATTCCTTAAGGTTTTTGTTTTTGTTTGCATTTAGGTCATCCAGACATCCAAGTGTATATTCACGGGCTGTTGAAATGTCATTGAATTTGTCCACTATTATAGTTGCCTACTAACGTAACAAGGCAGTGAAAGTTTCACTTCCAAGCTTCTATCGCTGCACTTACCCATACATCATCTCTTTAAACTCAAAGCGACCAATCCATGTTTATCCATATCCTTTTGTTGATGCATCCACACACTTTCGATTCATTGCAACCAATTTATGCCACCGATCTGCCTCATATACAAAGTGTGTCAACTTTCAGTGATTAACCGTGCAATCGGACATTTAAGGGAAAAAAAATCCTCTAGAAATATAAACGAGAGGGTAAACATGATTCTCAAGTTCCTGTCCAACACCTGATTACCAATGTTCTCTTCAAGCTGCGTGGCCGCACAAATATCTGACCTACGCCGCGCAGCCGTTTAAAATTACCGTGTAGTAAATTTTGATAAGGATAATATAATATCTGTGTTTGTGGGATGTAATATTTTTAGAGACAAAAAACAATAAGAAACAAAAAAAACAAAAAAAAACAACAACAAACAAATATGGATGCTGTGTATCTTCAACACGAGTTTGTGTTATACACACGGACCGACGAACCGTATAAAAACATCTCTTTATAATAATCTATCTATCTATATATATATAAAATTCTCTTCATGGGACCATGCGAGGCAAGAAGCTGCAACTATGTGCAACCGAGCATGACGAATGACCCTCCCTCGGGTCAACTAAACACTGTTGGCAAGCGTGGTGGGATGAAATGAAAAAAAGGGGGGGGGGTGGGAGTGGGTGGCAACAATGCACTTGCGTTCACTTGCTTTGTGCCTTCACAGTAAATGTGAGATTCGTATTGAACTGGTTATCACGTCCGCCTCATACTTCGATGGTCCTGGGTTCAAGCCCCAGCGAAAACATTTTTTTTAAATTTTTAAAAAATGTCTGTTCGTGCCCGTTCTTTTACCCCTTTATTGCCAACACTAGCTGAACCCGCGGCGTAGCATACGCCGCTAATTATTTAGTTACGGGTGAAGACTTCCTGAAAGACACAGTTTTCAAAATGGGATGGGTTTGGGCAAACGACTGTGAGTGCCTGAAAAGAAGGAACTCTGGAGAGACCCGCGGCGTAGCATACGCCGCAGACTTGCTCATAATAGACAGTACAAAGAACGGATTGAGGGTTCAGAGTACAGCCACAAAAAGCAGCACAAAGTAAGTAAAAAAACAGCGAGTAAACATGGAGACAAGCAAACTGAGGTTGTTGTTACCCGCCTCCCATTTAATACTACCATCCCTTAAACATAAACTGTGATTCGTCGACCCTAGCGAGGGTTAGTCATGTTTAGGGTTGTTAATTGCGTGTTGTTGTTTTTTTGTTGTTTTTTTTAAAACCGACTATCGATTATGTAACTCTGATTTTAAACCGATTGTCGTTTTATAGCTGACTTCATAGAAGTTAAGGGTGTACCGAATTTCGCCTGCAAACACCTCGAAACCAACAATGAGTTGGCAGTCTCACACCGACGTCCGCTCGGGTTGTTTTGATTTCTTCGTGCTGTAGTTTGTGTCCGTTATTTCCCAACTTTCTTTGCCACTCTCCATGAGCAAGTCTGCGACTAATGCTACGCCGCGGGGCGTCTAGTAATATATATTTCTCTAAATGGGACCATGTGAGACAAGCTGCAAGTATGTGCAACCGAGCATGAGGAATGACCCTCGCTGGGGTCAACTAATTACAGTTAACGGTTGGAAAGCGAAAGTATCGGATGGGTGACCAACAATGGTCCTTGCGTTTCACTTGCATTGTTCCTTCACAGAAAACTACGAGATTCGTGGTGTACTGGTTATCACGTCCGCTTCATGCGGGGAAGGTCCTGGGTTCAAGCCCCAGCAAATACATTTTTTAAAAAAAAATGTCTGTTTGTGCCCGTTCTTTTACCCCTTTATTGCATAGCCCACGCCGCAGACTTGCTCATGATAGACAGTGCAAAGAACGGTTTGGGGGTTGAGAGTACAGACACAAAAAGCAGCACCAAGTAAATAAAAAATAGCGAGTAAACGTGAAGACATGCACTTTGAGGTTGTTGTTACCCGCCTCCCATTTAATACTACCATCACTTAAACATAAACTGTGATTGGCCGACCCTAGTGAGGGTTAGTCATTTTTAGGGTTGTTAATTGCGTGTTTATTTTATTAATATTTTTGGGAAAACCGATTGTCGATTATGTAACTCCGATTTTAAACCGATTATCGTTTTATAGCTGACTTCATAGAAGTTAGGGGTGTACCGAATTTCGCCTGCAAATGTCTCGAAACCAACAATGAGTTGGCAGTCACAAACCGACGTTCACTCGCGTTGTTTTGATTTCTTCGTGCTGTAGTTTGTGTCTGTTATTTCTCCCCTTTCATTGCACTCTCCATTAGCAAGTCTGCGGCGTATGCTACACCGCGGGTCGTCTAATTGATGATTAATTTACTGGTGCCTTACCAAACCTATCTCTAGCCATGACCATATTCAATGTTCTCAACACACTAAGCGTTTTTTGAAACCTAACTCTTAACACTAACTCTTAACACTAACTCTTAACACTAACTCTTAACACTAACTATTACCTTAAGTCTAACTCTAACCCCGAACCTAAGCCCTTATCCATGTGCCTAATCCACTTTTGATCTTTGATTAGACACTAAACTGCTACCCGGACCAGCCAATTACGCACCATCACGTGATATCAGCACAGGTCCCAAGTACTCCATTGGACTTAAACAGGACAAGGTGATACCTGGCTTGATTAGCAGACTGGCTCAGATTTCAGGTACGTATGTAGTCTCTGGGTTGATCCTACAGAATACCGACGGAAACATATGACATGTTCTAAATATAGAAGACAAATCATATCAACAAATATGCTGAATTTTTGTTTTAAAATGTATGTCATTCCCCACAAATAAGAAACGTAATCCGATTGAAAATTACGAAACATTCACTTGCGTATGACATTCTATCCAATCTAATCGCAAAGGAAAAACGGCAAAGTAGTCAAGCACAAACTCTAAATACTCTCCTCCCCCCCTAACCACAAAAAACCACCCCTCGCATCGAGACCCGAATATTCCCATTCTCACGGGCCACGAAGCGGCTCTCTGTGCATGTTTTTTCTTGGGAATGCACCCACGCATAACCTCACCCCCCCCCCAATTGACTGGGCGAATGAGGACAATCTCAATCCAAAACGGCTGGTCAGATTAGTGGTACCGCAGAGGCATCCTCTTGAATTGGAGACCTTCCACGCCATCCCGAGGATCTTTCTTTGATTGGGGCTCCGGGTAATTAACGTTCTTTAACAAGTTCTCCCCTCTGCCCCGGGGTTTAACTGAGACACCCTCTGGGACGCCTGGACATTTTATCCAATAAAATACGCAAAATTATCTCAGTCCTGTCTGTTAACTATTGGGGGCTTTAAAAAAAAACTTTGTTCAAGTGAATTCGAGGCAGTATAAGAATAAATGGTCCAACGTTGTTAATAAAAACTGATAAAAGCGTGTCACCCGATTAATGGAAAATTGTCTGTTATTGGTGTCTGAATTGTGTTCGATAAACCATACAATAGCAACAACGTATTTACACTCGGGACTAACGCAAAAAATGTTAACCATTTGGGAATTAAGAAACTTTGGTAAGACGTAGTCGAGACGGTGTAAAAATTACCAATGTAACAGTTATGAATAAACTTCGATAAGGAATTAATCACTTGATTTATCAGTATACTATTGGCTTAGTATGGTGTCTCGATTGTTGATCTGGTCGTCATCAAAGAGGTTCAATAAAACAATCTATAATGTGATGTCGTGCTATTACTCAAAATTTGCTAGGCCGAATGCCTCTTCCTATCTACATGTATTCCGGGGATTATTCACAAACCAGCGAGTACCAGGTACGTGTTTACCCCCCTCCACGGGGCCAGACGAATGGAAAGCTCCTTAAGTTTTTCCACAGAACTCAAAATTTCAAATAATCTCACTGTGACTGACACGGCTTCCAGCATCTCACCCAATTTCGACAACAGCTGTTACTCACACTAGCGCACTCAACTATGGTTACGCTTGTCAATTAATTCGTTCATTCCAGCTTTGTTGATTTTAAGAACTTATATTTTAGGTAACTTAATTTGTTTTCCAATGTGTTGGTGGTCAAACCACTGAAAGTAGATCTCAATTACGGGAATAACGACACAGGTGTTCATTCATCAACACATTCATCAAAGCAACACTTTGATTCTAATCCCCTACCAATCCCCTAGAGATGAACCGCCATGTTGATTATTTCGTCAGCCAAACAATGTGTCGAGTCCCAGAAACTGATAAATATTACCGATGTTCTCATGGAAAATGTAACAATTGTTCTTTTAAATTATTTATGATATAGTACTCAACATTTTATTTTTGGAAGGTACTCGCCCATTATTTTGGAAAGTACGCATATTTTTAAGGTACTCACTCATTAGTTTGGAAAGTACTCATATTTTTAAGGTACTCACTCATTAGTTTGGAAAGTACTCACCCCTTTTTTTGAATGTACGCACCTTAATTTTTGATAGACGCCCTTTTCGTTCAATCGCTTGCCATGTTCGTAAGAGCGGCTACCTTCGGTAAGATTTGTTTAATCTATCACCAGAACCCAGATTTATCATTGCATTTTCTTAGATCCCAACAATCCGGGACCTGGTTTCGTGCCGCCAGAAGAGGACTGGCTGAAAAAGCCAAAGTCTTTCGGTATCCGGCCGACGGAAATCAAGAAACTGTCAGGTCCAGGTACGGATATTATTCTTCGAGTATTCCAAGTGTTTTTATAATACATCTTTTTAGTATTCGAAGTCTTTTTATAATCTATTCTTTAAGTATTCGAAGTGTTTTTATAATCCACCTTTAAGTATTCGAAGTGTTTTTATGAACCAAGTATTCCAAGTGTTTTTATAATTAATCCTTTTAGTATTCGAAGTCTTTTTATAATCCATTCTTTAAGTATTCGAAGTGTTTTTTTATAATCCATCATTTAAGTATTCGAAGAGTTTTTATAATACATAATGAAGTATTCCAAGTGTTTTTATGATTCAAGTGTGCCAAGTGTCCTTTTAATTCAGTCTCGTCAATTAAACGTGAACTTCCGGGCATGCATGGTCAGACTCAGCATCAAAGATTTAGTTAAACACAATTTGTCAAACTTAAAAAAAAATAATTGAATCCTTTAAAACATTATACGAGAATTTAAAATAGAAACATCAGAAAAATCACGTGTCCCATTCCCCCTTTTCCTCAGGACCTGGCAAGTACAATTTCCGAAGTCCATTCGATGGTCCCAAATGGAAGCATGGCTTGAGGATGCCCCCACCCCGAATTCAAGGTAAGTTCAATGTTTTCACTGCAATGTTATATGAATACTGTCATGGTCTGTAGTCTATGAAATACCTTGATAAACACAATCTATTTATATATAATTCACCGAAACAAGATCAAGAGCGAGTAGTGTGCAAATGAGCATGACGAATGACCCTCGCTGGGGTCGACAAATCAAGCGAAGTGGGCTCTAAAGTGTGGGGAGGGGGTGGGAATAATTCGAAATCCAAACAATGCTGCTTGCGTTCACTTGCGTTGTGCCTTTACAGAATAACATGCTGTTCGTAGTGTAGCGGTTATCACGTCCGCCTTACATGCGGTAGGTACTGGTTTCAAGCCTCAGCGGAAACATTATTTTTTAAATTTAAAAAAAAATGTTAGTTTGTCCCCGTTCTTTTCCCCCTGTTTTGCAAACATAGCTGACCCTCGCTAGGGTCGGCCAATCACAGTTTATGGTTGAAACGCATTGTAGATCTCAAAACATGCGCACTGCGGTTAGCTACCTGCCCCCACCTCACCACCATAGCTTGCCAACCATAAACTGTGATTGGCCGACAATGGCGAGGGTCATTTGCTAAGCTTCCGTGTTTGCTCTCGTAAATTATATATATATATAGATGGTGGATTGAAATTCTTCTGCGGAATCCGTTCGTTCATTAGAGTGTGTTCTGAAATGCGGTTGTACATGTTTATCAGGATAGTGGCAAGGTGACGTCACATCAGTGTGATAAGGTGACGTCACATCAGTGTGATAAGGTGACGTCACATCATTGTGATAAGGTGACGTCACATCAGTGTGATAAGGTGACGTCACATCAGTGTGATAAGGTGACGTCACATCAGTGTGATACGGTCGCTGTGCAATTTGTGTGGACATAACGACGTTGTCAATAAATGGCACACCAAAGTCATCACGTTTTAGAGAGAACAGAACTTCGTAATAGCCTTGATCGGAGCGACCGCTAAAGAGCAGGTGTACAGACAAACGTTGACCGGAATTGTAAACTCGAGGAGAGGTATGAGGACGATCTCAGGATGGTACTGGCGAGAAGTATTTTGGACATCGCGATAATTTCTGCCTCGCCACCATATACTCCTAAAGTATTCATGTACTAAACGCATTGTTGAGGGGATTGTATGACTACTTTTCCGTCACTGAGAACAACGGAGACCACGTCGCCGAAGTTATCCCAATGTTGAGAAGCAAAATTTACAGCCATTTTGCGATGTCAGGTTCGAAAAGAAAGGGGGAGAAAAGAACGGGCACAAGCATGCACATTCTTAAAAATTAAAAAATAACTTCTCATTTTGGGCTTCCGCGTGTTAGGCGGATGTAATAACCACTACAATACGAAACGCATGTTATTCTATGAAGGCACAACTAACGTGAATTCAAGAAGCATTGTTGGTCTCGATGACCCCCTTCTCCACAACCTTTCTTGCCAACCATAAACTGATTGGTCGACCCCAGAGAGGGTCATTCGTCATGCTTATTTGCACATACTCGCTCTTGATTTGGTGAATTATATATATAGACTAGATACGACCCGCGGCGTAGCATACGCAGCAGACTTGCTCATCATAGAACGGGGGGGGGGTGATAGAACGGACACAAACAGCAGCATGAAGTGATGGGGAAAAAAAGCGAGTAAACGTGGAGACATGTGCACTGTGGTTGTTGATACCTGCCCGCCCCACCCTTTACTACCATCCCTTGCCAACCATAGAATTGTGATTGGCTGACCCTAGCGAGGGTTATTCATGTTCGGAAAAAGGGTGAAAAGAACGGGCAAGAACGGAAAAAAATGTTCCCACTGTGGCTTAAACACAGTAATTTCCGCTTGCAAGGTGGACGTGATAACTACTACACTACGAATCACATGTTATTCTATGAAGGAAAAACGCAAGTTAGCGCAAGAAAAATTGTTGCCCCAACCCCTTTTTTTTCCTTTTCATCTCACTACGCTTGACAACTGCGATCGGTCGACCCCAGCGAGGGTCATTCGTCAGGCTCATTTCCACAAACTCGCTTTGGGGACATATATATATATATATATATATATATATATATATATATATATATATATATATATATATATATATATATATAAGATAGATTTTAGTCAGATGCATTCTTAGTTGAGGTCAAAGATCATAATTTGAATATTTCTCCAGATCTCCCTGGACCGGCATCGTATGGCATTAAGCCGACCATTGGCCAAGGTCCGAAGTATCACATTGGAAAGGCCATACCGATCTCCCAAAATAAATGTAAGTCTCCACGACGCTTTGTGTTCTGAAATAATCCAATGTCGCACTATGTAGATAAAACATCAGATGACATGTGCAAAAATTCAGAAAGTAATGTTATATTTCAATACACATTTAAATGATAATGTATCTTTAGCAGAGGCGTCACAAGTGGGGTTCGGGGGCGCGGACCACACCGGGTGACACCATCACAAGGGGTACAATTCAGTATGTTCCCGTTACTTGGCACTGGCTTACTCAGATGTGGTCTATTGGGTAAGTTGTGAGGGGGAGACACCATGGGCGTCGTGAGGGGGAGACACCATGGGCTACCGCACTGGATGACACCAATCCCAGTGACGCCTCTGATCTTTCGTATTATACAGCTTTCCGATTCGTTCAAAATACGAAAATTTGTTAAATTTTTAACGAACTATATTTTAAAGAAATATGTATTAAAATATTTGATCATTTAAATGTAAGTTACCAAATAACATCGCACCTTTATGAGAATATAATTCATTTATTATTTAGCGATTACTAACATGTCAGTGCTGTTAACTCAAGGTGCCAAATTTTCCCAGGCAGGAGTGAAAAAATTCCCAAATTAGACTAAAAATTCCCAAATGCATTAAATTCTGTTGGCGAAGCAATCTCAAATGTTCCCATATTTAGGGCCAAATCCGAATAAATTCCCATTTCTATAAATTTGCCTAATTTGGCTTTAAAAAAAAATTCCCACGATTTGGGAATTTTCCCAGGAGTTAACAACACTGTAACATGTTTCTTCAAACTTGAAGAAAGGAGCTTATTCGTTTTTCCTTATGAATGAACTTCCTCAGTTGTCACCCCTGGACCGGACATGTACAACAGGGCGGGGTTTAGGCTGGACGAGCCCGGGTACACACTCAAGTACAGGTGGTTCGACCCGACCCTAAGTAAGTGGAACCGGCCAACGGAGGTTGTTGTTGGAAAATGATCTTGTGGTACAGTCGTAGGGGTCGGGTTTTGGGCGGTTGGCAGCTGCAGGGGTGGGTCACAGGGGAGATTTTTTTATGGAAATGACCCTTCATCTGACCGGAAAACGTCATATCACAATATGTAATGTTAATACTTTTAGTCAAGTTTTATTTTTTTTCAATTATTTTTTTTTGGTTCTTTTTAAAAAAAAATATTATTATACTATTTCGAAATATATTTTTTAAAATGTTTGGGATCATAAGTTGTAGGCAATTTTTTGTTGTCTTGGCCAAGTCCAAAATGTTTATGTTATTATTTCATTTCTTTTTATTATCTGGTAATAAAGCCAACACTTTATTGTAGCGAAATTTAAAAAAAAATAATCGTGCACTGATGAAAAATAAAAGATGAATGTTTTCGCCTTATTAGAAGTAACTACGTTTTCAGGTAGGGCCATGCCATGTCGAGGGAGAAAGAAAAAAAACTCAAGAAACGATACGAGCACCCGTTAAATGAAAACTGTTCCCTTTGCGGCTGTCTGCCTCGGTAAAAAATATCGCGATGTCGTCTGCCGATGCCACTGCCCTCGACTCAATAACCCACATTTCACGGGTCATCGCTATTCATTTAAAATAAAAATATTCCCCAGAGAAGGCTCCTGCTCCAAATACCTACAGCCTCAACACCGACGCCGTCAAAGTAAAGAACCCGG
Organism: Ampullaceana balthica; assembly: GCA_944989445.1. Taxonomy (NCBI): domain Eukaryota; kingdom Metazoa; phylum Mollusca; class Gastropoda; family Lymnaeidae; genus Ampullaceana; species Ampullaceana balthica. The sequence continues at coordinate 2,602,784 of CALYLW010000014.1, read as the reverse complement.
CCTACAGCATCAAGCACAAGTTTAGACCGACGTACCCCAGCTTCATCTACGCCGGCGGTGAGTCGACTGCTAATTGTTGTCAAAGGTTGGTTCAAAGGTCATGGGTCAGCGCAAAGTTCACGGGGTACAAGTTAAGCCGACGTTATCCCAGCTTCATCTACGCCGGCTGTGAGTCAACTGGTCATTGGTGTCAAAGGTTGGTTTTAAGGGTCATGGGTCAGCGAGAAGTTGACCGGGTAACCGACGAGAGACGTCGGGTGGGGAAGGTTTTGAGGTTATGGTAATGGATGGATATGTAAAAATTGACTTTGTCCACTTTGAAAATAAAACATATGTAGCATATTGACATTATCAACAATGCATATACAGAAAATGAAAGGTATCGATATTGTCCACTTTGCTTTAAAGGTAATGTAAAATATTGACATTGTCAAATTTGCAAAAAGAATAGGCAAAATATGAGCACCATTGTCCATACTGCTATGAAACTTTCAAAATAGCACATAAATGATTGCCAGTAAAGACAAATCACTTTCTACTTTTAATTGGTTGATGCGCTCTATTCAACAATGTTGCTTCACTCTATCTATCAGATAAGTGTCGTTGCAATCTATCGGATGCATGGTGTTGCAATCTATTCGACATGTGTTTTTGTAGTCCATTTGATATGTGTTTCTGCAATCTTCTTGACATGTTTTGTTGGAATCTATTTAACATGTAGAATTTTGGTCTGTTTTAAATGTGTTGCAGCGATTTATTTGAAAATGTGTTGTTGGAGGCTTTTTGTCATGTGCAGTAGCTGTATTTTTTTAATGAGTTTTTCAATCAATTTGACTTTTGTTGTTGCAGTGTATTGGACTTGTGTTGTTGCAGTCTATTTGTCGTTTGTTGTTTCTGTCGGTTTGGCTTGTTTTGTTGCAGTTTGGTTTTACTTGGTTTGTTTCAGTCTATTAGACTAATGTTGTTTCAGTCTATTTGACTTATGTTGTTTCAGTCTATTTCACTAATGTTGTTTCAGTCTATTAGACTAATGTTGTTTCATTCTATTTGACTAATGTTGTTTCAGTCTATTAGACTAATGTTGTTTCAGTCTATTAGACTAATGTTGTTTCAGTCTATTTGACTAATGTTGTTTCAGTCTATTCGACAAATGTTGTTTCAGTCCATTAGACTAATGTTGTTTCAGTCTATTTGACAAATGTTGTTTCAGTCTATTTGAATAATGTTGTTTCAGTCTATTTGACTAGTGTTGTTGCAGTCTATTTGAATTCTTCTGTTTCAGATTTTTCCCCCGATGGTCCTGGGCCTGCTGAGTATGACGTCTCTAAAGACATCGAGGACACGGGGAAAACTTTCGGCGCTATTCATAATACAACCAGAGACGACCCAAGTAAGTAGCTCATCAGAACCAGTAACTAGTTGGTCGCGATAGGGAGAAGAACATGTTGTTAGGTATGGTACCATATGCAGTCATGATGTAGTAGGCTATATTATTTTCAAGATGTAGTAAGCTATATGATCAAGATGTGATATGCTTCATGTTCAAGATGTAGTAGGTTATATGTTCAAGATATCGTAGAAATGTTCAAGAAATCGAAAACTATATGTTCAAGAAATAGTAAGTTATAATGCTATTTGGTTAAAATGTAGAAGGTGATAAGGCTATTTGGTTAAGATATAATGTAATATATATACATAATTTAATGTTCGAACATTCCTGATGCTCAAAAAAAGTTGGAAAATTTATTTGACAAGTGACATTAATCTGAAACAAAATATGAGCATTTTGAAAAAGTTTTACAATTTTACAAATTTTGAGAGCAATAGCCAGGGGCTGCTCGCATGCCCCCCCCCCTTTTTTTAAAATCAAACACACCTGCGGAGGCCCCTGAAAGAAACAAAGTTGGGGGGGGGGACACGCCATTTTGAGAAAAGGAAAATAGAAATTCAAAAGTTTTTGTTATTTTTTAAATTAACACTGCGCAATTAGCCGCTCTTGAAAATGTGTTTCTCGGGAGTAAGCACCATCTTTGCCCTAAACTTTTTATGCCGCTTGCTACGCCTATGACTTTTGAAACTCCAATAATTACACAAATATGTGTAGCGCAAATGCAGTATATATTCTGAGAAATAAAGGTTAACACAACGCTAATTGACAATTTAATATAACTTAGGGGACGGTTCTATTTCAACCACGAAGACTTTATTTTAAAGCAAAGTCTGCCCCGGTGACCTTGCTTGAAATATACCCTCCGGGAGAAACCTCATGTTGAGGGAGACTTCATTTCGTAACACTTGGTTTAAAGGATAACAAGTTGGGATTTTAAAAATAATTTTTTTAGTAAATGAGCTGTGACAGAACACGTGCAGTAAATTTAAAAAAATAAAAATAATTTAAGTCATAATGTTTAATGACAGCGCCGTTTTTTATTTTAAACCTTAGGTGTAGCAAAAATATACCCGTTATACTGAAATCGAAAGAAGGACCGGGGGCTGAATGAAAGACTTGGAGATATCTCAGACGAGATAGAGAGAGTTATTTGGAAATGGGGCGGAGAGGAAATGAGAATATTTAGAGGGTGATAAAACAAAAGTAGAGAGAATATTTAAAATGAGATATAGAAAATCAGGTTGCTGATACAGAGAGAGAGAGATAGAGAGAGCGACAGAGAGAGCGACAGAGAGAGATAGACAGAGCGAGAGAGAGTGAGAGAGCGAGAGAGAGAGCAAGAGAAAGAGAGAGAGAGGGCAAGAGAGTTAGCGCGAGAGAGAGCGAGAAAGAGCGAGAGAGAGAGAGAGAAAGAAAGAGAGCGAGAGAGAGTGAGAGAGAGAGAGAGGTAGAGAGTGAGAGACATCGAGAGAGACAGCGAGAGAGAGAGAGCGAGAGCGAGAAAGAAAGAGAGCGAGAGAGAGTGAGAGAGAGACAGAGAGAGAGCGAGAGAAAGAGTGAGACACAGTGAGAGAGACATCGAGAGAGAGAGAGCGAGAGAGAGAGAGCAAGAGAGAGAGAGAGAGCGAGAGAGGGAGAGGGAGCGAGAGAGACAGAGCGAGAGACAGAGCGAGAGTGAGCGAAAGAGAGTGAGAGAGAGAGCGAGAGAGAGAGAGCGAGAGAGAGAGAGAGGGAGAAATAGAGAGAGAGAGAGAGCGAGAGAGAGAGAGAGAGAGAGAGAGAGAGCGAGAAAGAGAGAGAGAGAGAGAGAAATAGAGAGAGAGCGAGAGAGAGAGAGCGAGAAAGAGAGCGAGAGAGAGAGAGAGAGCGCGCGAGCGAGAGACAGAGAGAGAGAGAGTGAGAGAGAGCGAGAGAGAGTGAGAGAGAGAAGGAATGCACGTGAAATAAACAAAGAGGAAATTAGGGGGTTAAGAGAACAGCTGGGGATGAATGATGATTGTAAAGGGGCGGGGAGGATGTAGATTGTAGATGATTGGAAGCTGAGGAGTGAGCTCATGCCAGCGAGAGGCGAAGAAACGGAACTGCCAGACGCGCATACCTGGCATAAATCACCACCGAACGTTAAATAGAAATACTTCATTACTCCTGAAGGGAGGGCTGCTTTTAAAAATAAAAATATATATACAAAAACAAGACAAACTCAACAGGTTGTCGAAAAAAACAACCCAACCAACCCGGCAACAACCCGTGGCTTCTGCGCAGCTACCACACCGCTCCGACCAATAATTACCTTTCCCCACCTGACCCACGTCGAGACCATCTCAGAGAAGATTTCAGCTCGCCCTATGCTTACAGCTAGACGCCTGAAAGAGTCATTATGTTAGAATGATATGTAATGTCATGACGCCTGAAAGAGTCATTATGTTAGCATGATATGTAACGTCATGACGCTTTTGTAATGGATCAGCCATGATATGATACAGCATCCCTCGTTAAGGTCGTCAAATGTGATTCTGTTGTGTGCGGTTCCAGTGCTATAGAGCGAAGGCCAGCTTAACAACGTGAATGAGCTTTGCACCAAACTTATATTGAGTTTCAAAGACTTGGGAATATGGACACTGTGATTACCTAAAGTGCAGTTTCTAAAATAATTTCCCGATCTATCCACAATATTTATATGATAATAAAATGAATAAAAAATAATAATGACATTTTAAAAAATTACTTTGAAAAAAAAATCTTCACATCATGTAAGCAATTGATGTTTACGCCCTGCTAATTCTGATTTACATTGGAAGTCGTCGCCCTCTTCATATTCTTAAAACCTTCAATGTCTTTTGGTGCGGATCTAGCTAGGGGGGTGCGGATCTAGCTAAGATTTCTTGAAGTACCGCTTTAATCATTGAAGCCATGAGTACACCAGGATGACACGAGTAAAAGAAAGAGTATAAAAGCGTTGGAGAGTATTTGAATTCCTCAATGCCCATTGGCTGTGTATGCAAGTAGGGGTTGTGATTGTAGTGGGGAGAGGGATTTAACGAACGATGATAACTCGATTGATTTATTTTGCTAGCGTAAGCTTTCGGTGATATCAGTAAACGTTGCCAGCTATGTCAAGATTTTTACAAGAATTGTATTTAAAATATATATATATATATTTTGTATTTTAAATATTTTTATTATTATATTTTATTTTGGGGAGAGGCATTATTTTTGTTAATCTTTATATTTTTCAAAATTAAAATTTAAAATATAATTCAACATTCAGGATGGTTATTTTGCAAATGAAATTAAGCGTCGTATTAGCAGTTGTATTGAGAAAGTTGATGCTTCAATAAAACAAATCTTGCACTATTACAACTGACACAGAAACGAATTTTCTAATCTCAGAGATCTAATGACCCATGCGACATCCATAGTCTTTAATAAAGATTGATGCCTATAGTTAAAATTACCAGCTCCTAAATATGGGAGTAAAAAAAAATCGATTTCTGTTTCCGACCAAACACGTGGATGGGGGAAACACAGTTTAGGAACATCTCCTGATGTGATTTTTAAAAAAAAAGCTATTTATTTGAGAACGATGAAGGTGGGGTGAAGGTGTGAAACCAGATACGACGTTTGTTGATGATTTGTTTGTAGATATGTGCAAGACAAAGCTGGGACATTAACATGGCGAGTGATAGTGTACTTAGAACCTGGCAGGGTAAGCTTCATATTAGGTGAGGTTAATATCAGTGGCTAATCAATATTGGAAAAAGTATGTGGATGGAGGAGTGTCAGAATCAAAGGCGTTAATTTAGCGAGGGTCGCCAGAAAAATAGAAATCCGAGGCTGACTAATAGTGTGAATAAAAGTGTGAACGATAATTTTTGATAGCGATAGTTTACCGTTGTTTGTCTATATAGCGTAGGAAAACATCCAGTCATCAGATGGACGTAAATAAAGATACAACATAGCGTTTAAGTGCTGGATACAGGCGCTCCGCTCACTATAATTGCAGATGCGCCACTGAACTACGAGCTCCCCAGAATATGCCTCTCTTGCGGAAATGTGGGGGAATTTTCTTTTCTCTAAAGAAAGAGAAAAACAAATTCCCGAACGCACTGTTAAATATATTTAAAAAATATTTGTACTTTGCTTTCAATTGTTTCTTCTGGTTCAACGACTGGGTATAAATTCCAAAGAGTTGGGTTAACAATCAGGTATTTTTCAGTTTGCAGAACTTCGTCACGCCTATACATTTAGCTACATTTTTGTTTTTTGCTTACAGACAGTAGAGTGGTTCCTTTTTTATATATTTTTAAAAAAAGAGTTAGATGCTGGTCTCTTCCAAGCATAGTTTGGAGTCAAGCATATGAACAGGAAGGCAAGGAAAGATGCTTCATCTTGATTTAGTTTAACCCGTAGCCATTTTAAGATTAATCAGACGCAGGTGCATCACTGCGATGGGGGAGGGGGGTGAGAAAGACGCGGACCGCACCGATTGACATCATCACAAGGGGTGACACCAAATGTATAACTCTGTATTTGTCCGTTATTTGGCACTGGGAGATTCGGAGGAGGTCTACGGTGTAAGTCGTGAGGGGGTGACACCATGAGCTACCGCACTGGGTGACACCATGAGCTACCGCACTTGGTGACACCATGAGCTACCGCACTGGGTGACACCATGAGCTACCGCACTGGGTGACACCATGAGCTACCGCACTGGGTGACACCATGAGCTACCGCACTGAGTGACACCATGAGCTACCGCACTGGGTGACACCAACCCTAGTGACGCCTCTGATCTAACGATAATAATATCGTAAATGCCATAACTTCGAACTAGAGTTTGGCTAGCGGGTTATTCGAAATCAAGAGGCTGTAACTGTTAGTGGTGAATATCTTTGCCTTAAGTTGAAACATGACAAGTCGGTGATAATTAATTGCCCGAAACCCCAAAGTTTTTTTGTTTTTTTTTGCGCCTGCACCGAATCTTTATTCCCATGGTTTAAAAATAAATAACATTTGGTTCCCAAAAAAAAATATTTAAAAATTTACAATCTCGTTTCGTCTGTAGTCAATTTTTCTGATCTCTTACTGACAATGAAAATCAATGAATTATTTATTAATTTGTATTTTCCAATACTGTAATGGTGAACACAAAAAGTGTAATAATAATGTTCTTGATCCTTGGTCAACTTCTGACACTAGCTAATAGTCTTGAGGCCTCCTTACGCTATGTAATGGTCTATCTATCTATCTATCTATCTATCTAACTGCATATTAACACTGCAAGAAACAAGGCAACAACAGCGTGTGGTCTGTGTAACAACTAGCCCAATTAATCACCTGAACATTACACTTGTGCCCACTCTCTCTGAGTTCACAGCACACGCACGAGTTCACTTCACAATACAAATCACGAGCTCCATACTCAGTCAAGTCACGTGCTCAAACAACAACAAACACGTCTCTTTGAGTAAGTACAGAGATTTCATGTTGTATCTCAGGTTCAACAAGTCATCATCAGCCTCACCCCCACCCCCATCCCCACCCCACAGTCCTGAACGAGATAACTAAACGTTTTAAAAGTGGTTTACTTGAAATCACGGCATCCTTTTAATGCCATGATGGTGGGGGAAAATCACATCGGAATCCTTTGGTCCTGAATGTTCAAACTAAGACAACGAAAGATTTGATGCGATGTTCTCCAGAAAATCAGTTTAAGCTACAAAATGAAACAGCGAACACATTGGGCCGAAGATAAAGAAAGCAGAAGCCTTTTTTACCCTTTTAAAAAATTTTTGTGTGTGTCTCCCATAACCTCGTGGTCGTAGGGGGCTCTAATGTTTTCATTAGAAATATCTCTGGCTTGGAAGACCATGGCGGCGCCCATCTCCTCTCCAGGTCAGCTGAGGACTTTTTAGCGATAGTCATTCATCAACATTTTTGTTAGGCTTGAATGTGGGCTAGATCCTACGCCCCTCAGCTTGTATAAATAAAACATCTCAGGGTGAACGTCTCCAGCTCCTTCAGTTCCGTACATCTGCGTCTTGCCACCGAACTACAGCCTCAGGCGATTAGATGCCACTCTCTCTTATAAAGTTTTACTTGATGTTTATGTAGAGCTCTCCTCCTATAGTTACAGGCCGATCGTTTGCTTTCCTCCAACAACAATTCATGCAGTGCAACCTTGGAGCGTCGCATATCGCCGTCAATCAGAATATTTGGAGATTTGGAGATGTTGGCATGCTTTTCAAACTTCTATTAAATGAGGAGTTTGAGCACAGAGGTAGCAATTCGAAGTAATTTATATAATATGTATTTATGTGTATATATATATATATTGTTTTCCATCTTTTATTTTTAGCAACTTCGATCTATCTTGATTTTCTTAAGAAACCCGCCTCGGTCAATATAAACAAAAATGTTCACCATTCGCCTTCCTGTCACGGCATACAGATATTATGGCAAAACTGGTCCGTTGAAATAACCGAGCCACGAAAGACTTCCTTTAAATTGTGTTAAAATTCCATAGCATCTGGTGATTAGGCATGGAAGCGATGGAGGGCAAGCGACGTCATATGTTCAAAAACCGTTTCCCTCTTATAAAGAAGTATTTTACACGCTTTTATTTACGTCACACTGTTTGTATGTTGTATCCATCCATCCTTCCTTTCAAATCTTGTAACGTAAAATTAAACCACTTCTGATGGCCCTAGAGATCTCAAAATTTTACCACTTATAGATCGTGGATGACAATGCATTGTATCAAAATTTCAAATCGATCGAATGTACCGTAATTAAATTAATCAATTTTTAGTGTATCTCTATTTATCACTATTTAGAATGTATAGTCGTCTGCTAGAGTTGACCTCCACGGCTCACTAGTTTCACTCCAGCCATCGTTTAACAAATTCCCGTGTTTACATCAAGATCAGGGGAGATCAGCGCGTTTCAGTCTGTAAATGTTTGTAAATAAAAGCGTGTCCTTTTTAAAAAAAGATTTTTTTACATTTTAATTATTTATGAATATTTTTAAAAATCAATGATAAAATGCCTATTTTTATTTGGTTTTACTTCTATTTCAATAATATCTGAGTCGTACTGATGAAGAGAACCAGATAGATGTGTCCCAAACATATATTGTGTCTCAGACGGATATGTCTTGGATAGATAGATGGTTCATCACAGATGCCTCCATTGCTGTGTATCAGATAGATAGATATGTTTGTTTGTTTTCCAAACAAATAAATGTTTTGTCTCAAACAGATAGATGTTGTCTCAGACAAAATAGATGCCTCTCAGAAAAATATACTATTTATCCCAGATAGATAGATGGTCTGTCTAAAACAGATTTATTTTTATGTCCTAGACAGATAGATTTCATGACTAACACAAAAAAAATGTGTGGCGTCCGAGAAAGAGATAATTGCCACCAGGTATAAAAGATGTTGTGTACAACAGTGCTTCTCAAAGTGGTGGTCCGCGGACCGGTGCCAGTCCGTGGGCCATCCGCTGCCGGTCCGCAGATGTTCTCAAAAAAAGGACATAAAAAATTGTCAGTGCAGGGAAAATAGTGCACCGGTCCCTGGTGCAATTGAAAAAAATCCTGCCGGTCCGCCATAATAAAAAGTTTGAGAAGCACTGGTGTACAAGACAGATTCATGTATTGTCCCAGTAAGAAGTTTTTCCCCACACAAATAGAGGGCGTGTCCCAGATGAATAAATGTTGTACCCCAGACACCTGCGCGACAGTCTCTTGATGATATAGTTTCAATACGTCATGATCTAATGAACCGAACAATTGGGGGAAAAAACATTTTAACTGCTGGTGTATTTGGCTCTATGTCATTTTTTATTGCTTGTTAAAAGCCAAGTCTTTCCATTAATAAAATAGCATGCATACCATTACGCCACATGTTAACAGCCAAGTCTTTCCATTAATAAAATAACATGCATACCATTACGCCACATGTTAACAGCTAAGTCTTTCCATTAATAAAATAACATGCATACCATTACGCCACATGTTAACAGCTAAGTCTTTCCATTAATAAAATAACATGCATACCATTACGCCACATGTTAACAGCTAAGTCTTTCCATTAGTAAAATAACATCCACAACCATTACGCCACATGTTAACAGCTAAGTCTTTCCATTAGTAAAATAACATCCACACCATTACGCCACATGTAAACAACAGTCGTGATGACCTAATAACAAATATTTAAACTTCGAAATCATCAAAACAGAAAACAAAAACCTCATTTTAATATTTTAAAATATTTCAATTGCTTATTTAATTATTCATGTGTTTCAGCTGATCTGATTGAAGACTTAATACAAATTTTGTTTAAATTAAAATATTTTTTGTGGTGAACATGAAATTTATGACATAGCAACGGAGTTACACGCAAACAGCTGTAAAAGAGGGCATGTGTTTGAAAAGTGTGCGTGTGTTTAGGGGGTCGGTGAGGAGAGTTTATTTCAAGACCGCGGAGATAATCTCAGCCGCACACCAATTCTTCTGCACGCGCTTTGAAATGAACGGAAAACATCATGCCTCTGCCGAGTGTAGCTAAAAAGAAACAATTTCAAAGATAATTAGCTTTCAGCTGTTTTATGACGAATTATATCTCAAATGAAGATTGACAATTCCATTTCGACAGTTAAAGTGATGATAATGTTTTGAAAACGGTGTCACAAACGAGGAGTTTTAACTTTCAATTTTTTTCAATTAAAATTTCAAACTTATATGCCCAAGTACTATGATGTAATATGACTAAAAACGTGGGCGGTGGCTTTTTAGGCGTTTGGCTAAAATGATTAGGGTTAGCAAATGACGAGTAAGAAAATGAGTGAATTGAATTAGTTAAGCCTGAGAAGCGCCCGCCCCACGTTTTTAGTCATATTACATCATAGTACTTGAGCATATAAGTTTGAAATTTTTATCAATCCAGAAAAAAAATTATTTTCTTCTTTTTTAGTCCCCTTATAAAAACGTGTTTTTAAAAAAAATCTTTTTTTAAACTTATATTTATTAACAGTTAAAAAACAATATATATTGTGGACGGTGGAGTTTGCGTATGATTACCCCAGTTTGAAGAACGAGAGAAATTCAGAGGAAGTACACGTCATAAAGTCTTAGAGCTGGTTGTCATGGGAAGGCTGGTTAAAGGTATACTTTCGAAATAAGAAGAATTGAAAGTATACTCTGCCACTCTATTCTGTATAGAAGGAGCGTCTGTAAACAGATAAGATATTCAGTTATTTAATTGCTTTCCCATTCCCAAGCTATTGTTTAATGTGCGGATGTTTGTAAGGGTAGGGGAGGGTGGGGGTGAGTGGGTCGTGGGTAAGACTTCACTCTGTTGATGATAAAAGACGGCAGGTAGATCTTACGGGAGAGAGAGAGAGAGACAGAGACACACACACACACACAGAGAGAGAGAGAGAGAGAGAGAGAGACTGTTTTCAAATACGCAACAAAACAACAGCAATATTTCAAGTGCCACTAGTGAATGGGGTTTTTAGTTTTTACATAAAGATGGTTGAGATTTAGGTACTGCATATACCACTGGTATCACATATAAATATGGTTGACATTTAGGTACTGCATATACCACTGGTATCACATGAAATTTAGCTACTGCATATACCACTGGTATCACAAGACATTATTATTTTTTTTAAGGAAAACTTTATTGGAGTTAATGTCACGAGTAGACAAAAATTTTGATGTTGAAAATACTCAAAGACATACATAAGATGGGTAATAAATTATTTGAAGCAATTGATATGTTTGAAGCTGGTTAAATGATGTGGAAAAAAATAATTCGGTGACATTATTGCATAGAAATGTGAAAATTACCCATTTGCCATTTGCACCACTAAACTGGTTGTAACAAATCTGACTTTTCTCAAGTCCCCTACAAAAAACATGACATTATTTACAACACTCTTTTTACCACGTTTTTATGAACTCGCTTTCGTTCCTGTGGCATTGTTTGTTGGTGGTTTGTCTGTCCACAATTTTTCAAATCTGCCAACGTAAAATTAAACCACTTTTGATGGTCCTAGAGAGCTCAGAATTTCACCATAGACAGATCTTGGATGACAATGCATTTTATCAACATTTCAGATCGATCGAATGTACCGTTATTAAATTATTAAACTTTTTAATTTATCTATAGTTTATTATATACTTGCTTTCGTGTCAGTCTGTCCGCAATTTTTCAACTTTGCCAACTTAAAATTAAACCACTTTTGATGGTCCTAGAGAGCTCAAAATTTTACCACAGACAGATCTTGGATGACAATACATTGTATCAAAATTTCAGATCGATCGAATGTACCGTAATTAAATTAATGCATTTCTTAGTTTATCTTTATATAAGCCTCTGTACCCGCCTGTCGTAGTTTAATTGCACGTGGCGAGTTCACCCCGTGACCTCATCGCTTTGTTATTAAACGTTGGGCGGGCGCTGATGAGGTGTTTGGTAAAATAAATAGAGGTAAAAAAATATTTTTAAAAACAACCTAACTCAAACAAAGGCAGCTACCCATTGACCTGTGAGGGGTAACCCCCCAAGTGGTTGTGCGCAACCCTGCCATGTAAAAAATCATACTTACAAAAACACCGAAAAGAGTAACAAAAGGCATTTCAGTCCTTGGAGAGAATGGATTCCTTGAGGAGGAAAATATGACGCCTAATAGTGAAATCCAAAACCTGGAAGCTATTAGGCCTACAACCATCATCTCTAACAGGACTACCACCGTCATTGGAGCTTGGAATGTCCGCACCATGTACGAGGCTGGTAAAGCTGCACAAATAGCCACTGAGATGAGGAGCTATAAGCTCAACATTCTCGGAATTAGTGAAGCAAGATGGACTGGATGGGGACAGAAGAGATTAATCTCAGGAAAGATGGTGATATTTTCGGGACACGAAGAAGACAATGCCCCACATATCCTGGGTGTTGCTATGATGCAAGGGCAGATAAGGAGCACTCATTGGATGGGAGGCACATGGACCTATAATTCTTTTAGCAACCTTTCGAACAAAGAAACGTAGCATCAACCTAGATGTTATACAATGCTACGCATCAACTAATGAAAGTGATGAAGGAGACAAAGAAGAATTCTACAATAGAGTAATGACCATAGTCCAGGGTCGCCCACGGAGGAACATCGTCATCCTCATGGGAGACTTTAATGCCAAGATCGGCAATAGCAACACAGTGTACGAAGAGGTTATGGGACAGCAAGGGATAGGCGAGATGAACGACAATGGTGAGATGTTTGCGTACCTATGTGCCACAGCAGACCTGGTCATAGGGGGGAGTATTTTCCAGCACAAGAGGATTCACAAAGCTACATGGGTCTCACCGGACATGAGAACGATGAACCAAATATACCATGTATGTATTTGTAAAAAATTCAGGCGATCTCTCCAAGACGTACGTGTTAAGAGGGGAGCTGATGTTGCCTCAGATCACCATCTTCTTGTGGCCAGGATGAAATTAAAACTAAAGAGACATTATACCGAGCAAACAGCATAAATGACTCGGTATAATACCTCCCTCCTGAAGGATCAAGCCAAAAAGGAATAATTCAAAATCTCACTACTCAATTAGTTCCAAGTCCTACAAGAAATACTTGAAGATGAAACCACCGAAGGAAAGTGGCAAAGCATGAAAGACACAGTCCAGTCAACATGCCAAGAAGTGCTAGGAAACAGGAAACAGGCACACAAAGAATGGATGACAGCAGGTACGCTGAGTAAAATAGAAGAAAGGAAAAGAAAGAAATCAGAAGTGAATAACAGCCGCACCCGAGCATAGAAAAACAAGTCCCAGAAGGAGTATGCAGATGCAAATAAGGAAGTTAAGAAAAGCATCAAGAGGGACAAGAAGGAATTTATTGATAAACTTGCTAAAGAAGCAGAGGATGCAGCTCACCAGGGGAACATGAGGGAACTGTTTGATACAATTAAGACGCTGTCAGGGAAATTTAGCAAGGTAGAGAGACCAGTGAAGGACAAAATGGGAAACGAAATACCAAGTGAGGAGCAACAGAGAGGGAGATGGAAGGAGCACTTTGAAGAGCTCCTAAACAGGCCTGAACCAAGGAATCCACCAGATATCCAACCAGCCGATAATGACCTGCTAATTGACAGTAAGAGTCCCACCAAAGAAGAGATTAGCAGGGCCATTAAACAACTCAGAAATGGAAAGGCTGCGGGACCTGATGGCATCCCCTGCAGCAGAGGCACTGAAGGCGGACTTGGAAACCAGTGTGGAAATGCTACACCCTCTGTTTATGAAGATATGGGAAGAGGAGCAAGTTCCTTCCGATTGGAAAGAGGGATACCTTATCAAGATCCCAAAGAAGGGAGACTTAAGCTCCTGCTCGAACTACAGAGGGATCCCCCTGCTGTCCATCCCAGGAAAGGTTTTCAACCGTGTACTACTTAACAGGATGAAAAACGCTGTAGACGTTTTTATAAGTGGACTAAAAAGAAGAAAATAATTTTAAAGTTATAAGTTCAAGTACTTTAATTTAATATGACTAAAAACGTTGGGCGGGTGTTTGGTATAAAAAATAAAGATTTATAATTGAGTAGGCAAAAGAGGGATCTATAAGTGAGAGAATGAGTGAACTGCATATGTAAAAACTCATAAGCGCCCGCCCCACGTTTTTAGTCATATTAAATTAAAGTACTTGAACTTATAACTTTAAAATTATTTTCTTCTTTTTAGTCCACTTATAAAAACGTTTTTTTTTAAAATCTTTTTTTTAAATATTTATTTAGTATGGATACAAACTTGAAAATCCGGATAAACGGGTGTTCAGGTGAGGGTCAAAGAACATGACTGTACGGATTATCGACGTTTACCTGGATTCAGTTTGTGTACGGTGTGGGTGACTTTTGCTGTTCTCGGACAAGGCGTGTCGAGACTTGAGGGTGAACAATGTTTGCGGAAACAACTTTAAAAAAACACTTCTTCCTACACTTTATTTTCTCTGAAGGCCGTCAGCTGCGAAACGGGCGAAGGGCGAGGTAATCTACTATGTGCGCGTGCCTCGTTTAGATCAGCCCTGTATTCCCGTTCCGAGCACTAATTTCCCCTCCGCACCCCGTGACCAGCTAACCGTAGCACCTGTAGGAAACACAATCTACTCCCCCCCCAGCCCGCCCCCACGTTTACCCCAAGAGAGCACCCGCAAACTGTCCCACGCAAAGATAATATTTGGGCCGCACAGCGCAAGGCCAGATAAAAGGCAGCTATCTGCAGCGCTGTTTGTTTGCGTTATCCGATCGATTACGTTTTATCTTACGGGAGTCGCACTCCTTAAGGCGTCATCACTAATTATTGCAAGTTATTATAGGGCTGTAAGTGTTTGCGCTGGGAATAATTGAAATAATAAAATGATAAGTATGGTTTTATGAAGAGATAATTTTCAAGGGAGAGAAGATAATTCACTTAAAGGGTGATAAGCAAATTCATATAGATAGAAATCCTTTTAATTATGAAAGAAACTAGGGCTGTACAGAAGAGGATAATATGTATTTATACTTTAAAAATCTATAATTTTACTTGGTTTACAATTAGTTTTTTTTAAAATTAAAAATTCTTCTTGAACAAATCGAGACATGTATAATGAATGTTACCGTATTTAATATAGCGTTAGTCCTAATCATTGGAAATTACGTAACAGGATTTTTAGTTTCTGTCTTAACTCATGGTACGTACATCGCAGTAATAAAGAATCCTTAAAATGAAAATTGAGTTTTGAAAAAACATTTAATTGGTGGTGGGCGCTATAAATGATTTGTAGAAAAAAAAACTAAATTTTTATAAGGGCATTATATTTAGTTGATGAAGAAAAACAATTAATATATAGTTTATTCTGCTTATTGATATTTTTTTTATAGGACTATTAATTTTTTGTTGATATAAATTTCTTTGATCAAGTTGAAATTGTAAATAAACAAGATTCAGGGTAAATAACAAGTAAATTAACATCACTAACAAGTAAATTAACATCACTAATAAGTAAATTAACATCACTAACAAGTAAATTAACATCACTAATAAGTAAATTAACATCACTAATAAGTAAATTAACATCACTAATAAGTAAATTAACATCACTAATAAGTAAATTAACATCACTAATAAGTAAATTAACATCACTAATAAGTAAATTAACATCACTAATAAGTAAATTAACATCACTAATAAGTAAATTAACATCACTAATAAGTAAATTAACATCACTAATAAGTAAATTAACATCACTAATAAGTAAATTAACATCACTAATAAGTAAATTAACATCACTAATAAGTAAATTAACATCACTAATAAGTAAATTAACATCACTAATAAGTAAATTAACATCACTAATAAGTAAATTAACATCACTAATAAGTAAATTAACATCACTAATAAGTAAATTAACATCACTAATAAGTAAATTAACATCACTAATAAGTAAATTAACATCACTAATAAGTAAATTAACATCACTAATAAGTAAATTAACATCACTAATAAGTAAATTAACATCACTAATAAGCTATGGTAGTATCCGTGTCTTCGTGTTCTTTCGTACACAGCCTAATGAGTAGTGATAAACTCATTTATTTGTAATTTACCAAAGAAAAACAAAAGGGGGGGGGGATAATTGCGGTAAAAGAAATATTTTAAAATGTTTTAGACATAGTTTCATAATTTCCTCCCCTGTCTTATGCAGCCTTTTATTTAACTTAATACAACGAGGGAGAAACAAGTCAAAAAGATATAAATAAAATATCAAAGAGAGATCATTTCATCATTATCACCCTTGTGACTTTAAGTGGAGTTTTACTCGTGTTTATTAGAAATTGATCAAAGAGCATTAGTTTATTTTGGTACAGACGCGGTATAATATATATATATATATAAATATATATTTTAAAATGTCTCCTCACATAATAACATTTCCGCCACATGAGATGTATTGAAAAATCAAATTGGGCAAGTAGGTTAAGGATTTAATATTTTTCTAAATTATCCACTGCTCGCTTGCAAGGGTCTGTCTAACCACACCACCACCCCCCCCAAATTGTGTCCACCAGCCACACAAACATTTATATATATATTATTTTTTTTTGCTTGCTACTTTGTTTTGAGCCATTGCCAGAGTCCTGCGAATTCCAAAGGCATTTGACGGTTGGGGGGTCCAGGTCGAAAAGGTGAAATTGGGTTAAAGGGGTTTATGGGGCAGACTTTATTTTTACTTTTACATGTGCACTTTGAAATTTAAATATGTAATTGGATAAATTTGTGTGAAAAAAAACATGTATTTACATCACGCCTCCAAATGAAATAGTAATCTTTAATAATATTTTTGATATGCTTATTTGAAGGACGAAGATGGAATTAGCTAGAGCAAAGAAACATTTTTAAGCCTTTATTTATGAAAAAAGTAATAAATAAATAAAGTAATAAGATACATAAATGTTGCCTTTCAAAGTTCAAAGATTATCTCTTACTCCATAGAATAGATAAGAAAAAGAGCGGCGAAGTGGGCACATGTTTTCTACGCCATTGAGCTTCAATTAAAGAATATTCCATTCAATGCAGGAAAATATTAACCTTTTTAAACTGAGGATTAAAGACGTAAAATGTAAATTGATGCTCTTTAAAACATTAGACAACTTTGTTAATGATATAAGTCCATGAGACTAATTAAATTATTCGCCCGACGTGAATTCATAAATCAGAGACGCAAAAGGTTTATCAGTGTCTCGTAGTCTAGCTGTGTGGTTCCATGGTGTAATGGTTAGCACTCTGGACTTTGAATCCAGCGATCCGAGTTCAAATCTCGGTGGAACCTTGGTGAGAACTTAGTTTTTTACTTATTACTTTGCTGTTTTCTACGTTACAGTGTACAAACCCTTATTAGAATACAGTTGTATAGTACTTGGTGACCCGTCAAAAGGGACCGGGATAAAACGGCCCCGACATAACGCTCCGGTCAAAACGGTCCTAGACAAATTGTTGACATTCTTAAACAAAATGTTTATTTTTTTTGCATTTAAAGTTTTTTTCAAATTTTTCACCCTTAAAAAAAGTGGTAAAATTATTTCTGGTGATGTTATTATATTATTTCTTGTTAACAAACAACCGTGACTTGGTACCATATCGAGTAAAGGATATTAAATGCATTATTGTGATGTCATTTATTATTGTTTATTGTGAGCTAAACCTGACACTGAATCGGTGAGTAAAAAATAGATGGACTAATAGTGAAAAATACAATCAAATATTATATTCGTATTTTTACTCACCGATTCAGTGTCAGGCACAGATTTTATTGAAGCTATTTGACTTACTGATGGCAAGCAAAATATGTGTTTTATATAACTTGCGTTATAATCAAAGAGTTTTGTAACATAAATTAAATTTAAAAAAAAACATTTTTGGTGACAAACATACCAACCCTTCCTTTCTTCTCACCACCCAGCCGCCTTCTCAAAGAGCGAAAACCCACGCCCCCTTTTTGGGGGAACAAAATATAATATTGTTATTTTAGAATAATTGTGCCGAAGGTTCCGTCTTAAGCCTAAGAGTGCGGGCAATATATTAAAGAACAATCACACTTGTCTTCAAATGATAAACGCAGCTTATGTGCACTGTAATATCGCTATATGTGCAGGTTAGGATATTAGTGTTTTTACATTGAATGCAGTGATAATTTTAAGTGTATAACTTTTTTTTTATTTGGGGCACTGTACGTCCAACTGCTTGCTGGGTTACTGCACTATATACATTTTCAAATAATTATTATTACTAGTGGCTGAGGTTGAATGAATGACTGGCCGCCACTCAAGATAGGCGAATGTGAAGATGGTTGTCTGTTGATGTGTTCATGCGCTGCGCTCCCCCTCCCCCCTCCCCCCTACCCCCTCCCACTACCCCCCCCCCACACACACACACCGACCGCAACGGTCACGGGACTGACGATGATTATGATTATTTAAGCCATGCAATATCAATATATTTCTATCTAATTGTTTGTACCATTCGTCCAAAATTAAAACTTAAAATTAACACCATTACTTCTTTCTACAAAGGCATTAATTTCTGAGACTATTTTCTGTAATTAAGGGAGAAATAGACTTTACAACAATGCTTAATGCTATCCTGACAATTAGATATCTCACTATTATGGTATATGTGAGTTTTTTTTGTCTCAGTTTACAGTGTTCCACATTTTTATCTTTACTTGACCTACTTTTAATTCATGTAATCTCGTCACACCCAGTGCCTGGCCCAGCAGACTATCAAAGTATTGACTTCAAACAACCCGACTTACCTGTGGTCCCGATGTACTCCTTTGGCGACAAGCTGGTTCCTTGTCCAGGTAAGTAACAGCAGAAGATTTGAAGAGGAAAAATAAAACGTTGTTGTTTTCTTCTTGTTCCTGTTTGAATAATTGATTTCTTCTTACACAAGTTCATAGTTTCCAGTTGTTGTTTTTTTTTAAATTGTTAATTCAGTGCATATTTGTCAAATAAGATTGTCACTGAAGTAGATACCTGTACATCGCATGACAATCATATCAGGAACATGTACGTGTAACACTATCGGCGTTGTTTTATAACGCTGCGCAGATTGTGTCGTCTGTACTTATTTATCTTCCAGAAATATCCAGGAATCACTTCAGACGACACTAACACACGTCAGGCGGTCACAACCTTACAATGACTGTACATGAAATGACAAGTTCTCCCGTTAATATAACCGTGAACAAATTCTTACCTATAAGAGAAATTTGAAAGAAAAAAACGCAATTTTATGAAATGATTTTCGCTTGTCGTGGTTATGACTTTGAGAGTCAAATTCACATGAGTAAAGATGTTTTACACTGTCAAGTCATCAAATGTTCGTAATACAAAGTTCAATAATTTTACTCTATATAAAACTTACACTTTTCAGCAGTAAATACTCAACCAGCTTCTAATTTACTTAAATAATTTAATTTCCTAAGAAAAGAAAAACAACTATTATTATCTTGGTGATTTTTATAACAAATTCCCCAAGCATTAAAAGAGTTAAGAAATACGTCTAGTTAGATTTCCAGAAAATTTAATGAGCGTGTGCGGAAGAAAACGCCGAGTCACGTCCCCTTGTGAACGCGAGTACTGTCCCTTGAATCATCGGGCTTTTAAAAAAAATGTCATCCACCTGAATTTAGACACGGGCTGAATTCTGGGCCAGAACAAATTTACATTGAGACAAAAAAAACTATGGGGGCTAATGATGACATCGTAGTTAATGAACGACAGGGGGTACGGGAACAGGGAGAGAATGGCCATTGTCACAGCTTGATTCGTACTAGGTCACTGAAGTACTCCAGAACGACTTACGGGTTTGTGCGACATCTTGTGCATGCTGGCACATTCAAGCCTTTCCATGAGTTCGACTCGAGCTTAACAAGCACATGAGATTATCTCAGTTAATAATCAGATTAACGGGACAAATAGACATGAGGGCCCAATGTGTTGAAAAAACAATTATTTTTTAAAATTATAAATAAAAGTTTGAATTTTAATTTTAAATAGGGCTGTATCGGAATCAAATTTTTGAAATCTGGCAGGAATCAGCTTTGGCCGGATTTATGAAGTGAAATCCTGCCGGAGCCGGATTTTAACAATGTTCGCAATCCGGATTTGCCGGAGCTGGAGTCAAAATCCGGTACACCCCTAATTTTAAACTAATTTTTTTTAAAGGTAAAAGAAAAGCTAAAACTTTCTACTTTTTCCTTTCCTGCCGTTAGAACTACTGACTGCGAATCTGCACATAGAACAAATTAAATAAATATTATTCTTTGCTACGCATTTCAGGACGCCATAATATTGTAGCCACTGGGTCGTTACGATATCCTGCGCTATATACCGGCGCGTTTTTTATTAGTGCCGAACGAAAAGACGCTTTCTTGACGTAATCGACAAATACAAGACTCATAAACATGAAGGGCATCAACGCTACTTTTGGCCGCGGCCAATTAACGTCCTAAAATATGTCAGCAGCAGCATGGCACTAATTTTATCCAAACTTTACTCTATAGAAGACGTTGTTTACATCCCTGCACTAACTTTATTAAACGATAACAGACCGCACGCGCAAACAACACGTGAAGAAGGTTCATTCGGTAACTTCATTTAAAAAAAATTTTACAGGCTGAAGTCGGTTATATACTCGGTCTTTCTCGTGCATTTGTAGTTTGCGAAAATTGTACTGGAAGGCAATAATTTTTTTACTCTTATCCGCAGAAACGATAGAAAGAAAATTTTGAAACGAATGATTGATATAAGGAAATTCGGTCAAAAAAACGGAAATTCGGTCAAACGGAAGCTTTATCAAGCGAAAACTTGATCGAGTGGAATTTCGATGATATTTAAGTTGCACCTACTTCCTTTTTAAATCCCTTATATTAACTTCACCGCCGTCTCTGTCTCTCTGTCTTGGGCGGGCACCGAGGAAAAACACAGACCCGTGTCACCTAACAATGCATCGTATCAAAAATTCAGATCGATCGAACGTACAGTTATTAAATTAATGCATTTTTATATTCCATATAAACTATATGTAGCGGTCGCTATCGTTTACATTTTACGGGTCACTTGACTTCACCCCAGCCACAGGTGAATACATCTCGAGTTTTAACCAGGTGTACCGGCATGCTTTTGTTTCCATTTTGCGTGTCACGCTGAGCTCGGTCCAGCGATCGGTGACAAGACCTTTCCCCTCTCCTACCCCCCCGGGTTAAAGGCAAAGGGGAATTAAGACAGATGTGCAGTGGATAGGTTCACGGATTTCACCTTTATCATAGAACGTTTTTTTATTTTATTCTTTTTAGTGCCCTTTCTATATGTAAATAAAAGCGTGTACTTTAAAAAAAAAGATTTTTAAATATTTTATTTATCAATAATATCCGTCGTTCAAATTTCGATCTGCCGTATCTCCGGTATTCTTTTCTTTTGTGTTTTTCTACACCCATTCTTTCCAGTGGTATGTACCGCTTATCAGTATTCTTCTGTAAAACTTTGCTACGTAGAAGTTCAAGAATGGTCGTTAAAACCATCAGTCATCATTAGGGATGCTCTGCTTTCCACAACCCCTCCCCCGCCCCCTTCCAACAACAATCCATTCAGGTGGTCCCGCAGAAACCTGCAACTCATGATCAGGTTTATTATCTCTGACATGCTGTCATTAAGTGCCTTAAGGAACACTTGTCTTGAGGATCTTTGAGGAGGAACCCTCCCCTCCCCCTCTTCTCCACCTCCCCTCCCCCACCCCCGCTGTCGAGCGACGCATCGCAGTCAAACTAAATCATTTCTGTGCCTTAACTAGGATCTGCGAATGGATTTTAAACTTAGTCTAGACTTTAACCTTATCTCGGAACTCCGTCTACAGCACGAAATAGTCATTAATAATAAAAAGAGAAAATAAGTTAATCATGAAATAAAATATTTTATTTTTTAAAACAAATTATTTTTAAAAAAATATCATTTTTCTAAGGCTAAGATAAATATAACTTTTATCATTTTAAATAAATCAATGGGGCTCTGAATTTGTATTACCGGAACCAAAATCTTCAGAATCGAACCTAATATGACGGTTTTCATTAACCGAGTATAAAGCATTAGGAAAAGTTGCCAGAAGACGTTTTTATTAAAGACTTGAAATAACCTTTCGGAAAAATACACTATATGATAGAAACAAAACAACTAATAAGTTTTAGAAATTCGAAAAATACAGTGAGTGATGCAAACATACAGTGAGTGATGCAAACATACAGTGAGTGATTCAAACAAACAGTGAGTGATGCAAACATACAATGAGTGAATCAGACATACAGTGAGTGATGCAAACATACAGTGAGGGATGCAAACATACAGTAAGTGATGCAAACATACAGGGAGTGATTCAAATATACAGTGAGTGATGCAAATTAACAAAGTTTAAGAGAGTTTATTCTTTCCAGTTTTTTCCCCATAATTTTAATTCTTCACATTTTAGCGAGTAATAATTTGGTTGCGTTGTCAATATCTATATTTTTTCCCCATTAACTTCATAAGTTTAAAGAGGAGAAAAAAAAGTATTTCGCTTTTTCGTTTGAGTTGTTATATGGAATCGGAATTTTAAAACCTTTCTGAAGGGATTCTCAAAATACTCGTTTTCAGTGTAATAAAAATAATTTAATGTCATATTCTTCTTTAAAAAAAGTTATGCTTTTTTAAAATGACAGCACCACCCTTTTGGGAATTTCTTGAATATACCCCTACACATTTCCTTAGAACTGAGTTGACCTAACTTAAGTACAAAAAAAATAGTCTCCGATAAGAAAGACTGTGCACTATAAAATAGCACTGTCGATTTGCTACTTGCTCCGATGTGCATCAAGTTCGTCATCATTGCGACACAACACATTCAAACTGTTACTACTTTTTAAAAAACAACAAAAACAACATACAATGCATTATAAAGAGTTATTTGAATTCATACGAAACGGTCTTGTCAACAACACACAACACATTATAAAGAGTTATTCGAATTCATACCAAACGGTCTTGTCAACAACACACAACACATTATAAAGAGTTGTTTGAATTCATACGAAACGGTCTTGTCAACAACACACAACAAATTATAAAGAGTTATTTGAATTCATACCAAACGGTCTTGTCCCGTGTTGGTTTTAACAAATCCGACCTAAACAATGTTTCCAAAGTTCTTGCACCGAGTCAATCCTATCCGCCTTTTCGATAATCACAGTGAATGGTATCGTAATACGTGAGGACTTATACAAGTGAACGCGTCTCACACCGGTTGAACAGAGAATTGACAGAAGCCGCAGACTCACTACAGACCACACTAAAGTCTGAGTGACTCCGTACAGGTATATGGGTTTGTGCGCATAACTTTTAGTTTCTCGTGCACGTAACTATTCCTGTATCACTCTTTAAATATAACCGGAAAAAAAAATTACCCCACTAAAACGCCACCAGAGAAAATTTTCTTGGAAACACGAGTGGGTTTTTGGGGTGGAGGGGGTATAATGGGGAGGTTATGGGGCGGATGAAAAAAAACCTTTATTTTTTCAGAGGTTGGGGGGGGGGAAGGTAGCCCCTATCGAAAATGTTCCCATGGCACTGCACATTTTTTTTTCTACCACAAACTACGGATACGGCACAGCAGTGAGCTCCAGGATTGTCTAGAGCAACGCCTGAACCCAACATCACCACAACCGCCGCCGCGCACCCCAATCAGGTTAATGAGTTGTTGCCGAGAGGAGCTGCATGGGGTGAAATTCTATCAATGCCCAGGAAGCCATGCTGAATGAAATGTTTGGTTTAGAGATTACAGTAATTGTTTGGCTTAAATTTTCTTGTACATATAACATTGGTTACTGAGGTTTGGGGAGATATTAGTTAACGGAATTTTTTTACATTACTCAGCGGCGAACCGCATGGTGATAGTGGGCCATTTTAAAATATTTTTTTTTACAAGATTCCCCCTCGATCTCACAGTTTGTGACTTGCGATCCAGAGGCGGACACAATAGCACATTTGCGAGGCACGAGTTTCTCGTTGTCGGTATTTTTGGTGACTTAGAGCATTCATCTATGACTCAACCAGGGTCAGTCTGCATCTGTCTGTGTTATTCTGTGTCATCTGTGTCTACTATTCCCGTTCAGTTGCCAGGGTGGCATATGAGAGTGTTAGTGGTGATTTAAAAATCAGTACATAAGCTGCCGGTCAATTTCGAAATTGTGACATAAGCTACATATGGTCCGTTACATAATATTTGTTACGCTAAGAAGTGGGCGCAATTAAGTATTTAACTACTATACTTTATTTTCGCTGTTTGGGAACTAGATCATAATTTGGTATGGTCGGTTACCTTCAAGTCAGATGATTTTTTTTAAATTAAAAAAAATAATTTAGATAATGGTTTAAGTATGCTTCGAATGGTAATAAACAATATAATAGCCCAAGTCACATGTTGGAAGGAAGGATCCGTAGCGCTATGACGTTTTTTTAAATTTTATATTTAAGTATATATACAAGGCGCGCATCAAGACGTGTGCGAAATTCTTAAAATTCTAAAAGACTAGCTGACCCGCGGCTTAGCATACGCCGCTAATGATTTAGTGACGGGTTTGGACTTCCTGAAAGACACAGTTGTCAAAATGGGGTGGGTTTGGGCAAACGACTGTGAGTGAATGAAAAGAAGGAACTCTGGAGAGATCCGCGGAGTATCAGACCCGTCAAAAATGATGGATGTTTTCAAAATAAATACACATCAGATTAAAAAATAGCGTAATGCAGAACTTTCATTTATTTTATTTATTTTTATTTTGATAAATTAATTATCATATTGAACAATTTTATGCGGAACGTTCGAAAAGTGTTATTTTTGGTGCAGTAATTTCGTGCGCACAATTGAACAAATCGATCGCAGCGCCACCTAACAGCATTATTCCATACATACAGACAGACAGACAACGGGAATTGTGTATATTGATTCTAAAAAAAATATTATATGACGTCATAGTTTTAGCTTATATTTTAATTTTGGAAAAGAGAGTGATGTAAATAGAGGATGTGAGGATTTATAATTAGAAAATACTTTGTGTACATTTCAGGAAGTTTAATATTTCGGGGCGCTAAAACCCCTAGTCACATAAATATTAAACAAGATTTGATATTTAATGTTGGAATTTCTCGTATAAACTAAAGTACATGTAGTTTACTTTTGAACCTTGCAATACTGGTGCGTAATTTTATTTCCATTAATAATATTCTTATTTCAAAATTGTTTAAAAGAAACATCACTTAAATTTAGAAATTACTTGTTTTATAAAGAAATAAAAATTCAACACTGGCTGTGGTCCGCTGTGATCTTTGCTCTTAGTTTTAGTCTCTGACGTGCTGCTTTATAACGAAAGGAGCTGCTCATCCAATTACCATCGTTGCGTTATTTCCCAATTATGTTTACTTAGACAACTTAATACGAATGGAGAAAGGACGTTAAGAATTCATTTACATGAAAGCACAGCATGCCGCGTCTTCTCCACTAACTCCAGTCAAATCTTTGGTTGTATCAAAATCAAGTTTTATGGTTACGATAATGGACTCATTTAATAAACTGCCAATGAAGGACGCTAAGGATTCACTGGCCTGAAAAAAAGCAGCAGCCTGGAATTATGGCATGCAGCGGACAAGGCAGAAGCCAGTGGATCAAGGGATTCTCCCGAGGCGGTGGCGTTTGATTGGCCGTACGCTAACGAAAACCTGCCTACGACAAAACAAGGCAAGCCTCGAACTGGGACCCTCAGGGAAAGCGGAACCCTCAGGGAAAGCGGAAAAGTGGTCGTCAAAGTAACATTTGGCGCCGAAAGTTGTAGGCAGACATCAATAGACTTGGCCATACCTGGAAGCAGGGCCGTCTTAACGCATAGGCCCGTTGGGCATTTGCCCGAGGGCACACGAGCATAGGGGCCCATTGGGAATATGTTTATTTATATATATTATGTTAATTTATTTTTTTATTCCTGCGGGGAGGGGCCCAAAACTATTTCTTTGCCTGGGGGCCCACAATGGTGTAAAGACGGCTCTGCCTGGAAGATGCTGGAGAGACTGGCCCAGGATAGGACTGGTGTAGGCGGCCTTTGCCCTTGGAAGGATTGCATTCGTCGACGATGATCGACTGTTTTTCCTCGTAGACAAGAAGGCTCAACAGCAACAGCTCATTTAAAAGAACTTTAAAAAAATAAAACATTTAAAAATATTTAAAATACTGGCTATATGAAACAAATACTGAAATAAGTTCAACACACTTTAAGCGCACACCGGAAAAGCAACGGTCGAAGAAACATTGGAAACGATTGGAAAATAATAAAAACGAGCAGAGAGAAGGAGGAAAAAAGGAGAAGCGTTAATGGAAAATAACACTAAAGCAAATTGGCAGAGAAAAAATAGAAAGAAAAACTGAAGTTTAGAATAACCAAACTAAATGTTCCAGATGTACACAGCTGCCGGACAATTGTCCGAAAATCTCAAGTCACCTGTAAACTTGAAAAAGGGATTATCTACGTCCCCAAAATACAATCCCAGGACGTCTGCACTAAGTCGGTGAATTAATTCCAAGCGGAAATTACGTAGGCCTAGGTTTTTCCAAGTACCAGTAATTAGGTGAGTGTGTGTACGTGGAGGTGGTCGGGAGAGGATTTGGTGCTACACACCGGGCACTGGATGACACCGTCTGGGGTGTTGGGGTACGGCTGAACCCAGGACCCCTTTTTTTCTCTGTTTCTTTCAACTCTTAAACTCTGAGGTTTATTATTATTGTCTTGTCGACACTCGAGCGTGGACGGATGAGACGAGAGAGGTTGATCGTGTGGGCCCCTTGGGATGGGCGTGTGTCTGACAATCTGACGGAAGGCAAAAATAAACACAGCAATCAGATGATCGAGTTTCAGTTCACTATAACGGAAAGGGGGGGGGGAAGATCCATTATTGCAATTACGCATCAAGGTATAACTTATAACTCCGAGGTCCTATTAAAGGGGGTCGTTTTCAACATGAATTTAAAAAAAAATATTCTGAGAATAATTTTTGCCATACAAACAAGTTTTCTTGCAGATGTATATGTATATATTGTTGGGGAAAAAACAACCAAATAATTTCATTGGTCGGCTTCTGACTTCCTGTTTAAATGTTCATTTTTTTAAAACACCGAGTACGTGGACTTTGTTCATGAAATGATTTCCCCCCTTTTTGTTTCTACAAATTGTGAAACGGAAGTTCTGCGATTGGGTTAGAGGCAATGTTGTGTACACAATAGTTTACGATTTGGTTCGGACAATAAAGAGATTGAGTAGCGTCGTAAACAAGATTTCACGTTGCGGTGTACACAAAAACTTTAACGTGGCGTATTGATACGTGTTCTGAGTCATCTGTTATTGTGCTATCTTCGTTTATTCCCACGCCTTAACAAACGTGCAATATAAAACGCTTATCTGGTGGTCGAGTGGTAGCGAGCTGGACTGCCGAACCGAGACAGAATAGAGTCACGGGTTGTAATATCGGTGCTGGCAAGGCCCCGGGGCATTGTGCTAGCCACACAATCCCCTGCTCGTTAGTGGTGGCTAAATAAAACTCGTGAACGCTACTTCACATGCCCCATAGTCCGTCATGGACTGGAAAGGGGGTTATTATTATTATTACAAACAAGGCTCCCGAGGTAGCTTTAACTGTTGGTGTTGCATCGACTTCAAGACTGCTCTAAAATCACAGTTTTCTTGGCGTTTTACGGGGAAATGTTTTTTCCGCGAATCCCATTTAATCCTATGATATTTAAGATTCATATACAAGTTAATAACTGGTCCGTCATAACACTTTTTGTATCGTGTCGTGTCGGCCAAGGCCGTACCTACACTTTTTAATGGGGGTTCGCAAAGTTGTCGCGAAAGCATTTCATGTTAAGATAGCTACAGTATATGGTGCTATGACTTCAAATTTTTATGATAATGTTTAATCAATAATTATGTCCCTATGATTTATTGAGGGCGTTGATTAAACTTCTCGTCTTTTTTTCTCGTTCTGGAAAAAAAAGAGAAATTATTATTTTAAAAATTCAGTGCATACAGTAACCAAAAAAGTAGGTTTTCATGCAATAAATAATTAACACTGTAAATAAAAGTTTTCCAAAATAGTATTTTATTAAAAACTGCAAGTACTTGATCATTCATTTCTTTTCTTGCTAATAATGAAATCTGCAGCCGCAAGCGATAAAGAATTTGAATTACATAAATTATGGTACAGAACTGACAAGGCGGAAGACCACGATGCTATGAGGTTTATTTGAGAACATCTTCGATGTAAACCTTTCTTGTGGTTTTTGTTAACAAATATCTGTAAAACACTGTTTTAGTTGACATGGAAAGCGTAGTGATGCATCAATGCAAGCTCGGTAAGTCTTTCCTGTCCCATTCAACATCTCATGTAATTGTGCAAACATCGGAGTGCACTGAACCTTCGCTCACACGCGCAGGAAGTCACAGGAATCGCACACGTGATTTTCAGTAAGCAATAAACTTTCGGATACATCGATTCATTGCAATGTTTTATAATAATAGCTTCCATGAAATGTTTTGGTAGCTTTGACTCTTCCCATTGGCTGAACCTCAATTTCCACCCACTGAACTCTTCGGGCAGCACCTCTGGTGAAGGCATATCTTGCTCATATAAATCCACAGCGCCTTTCAGATGTTCATACGTACAATTTCTAACAGCACTTGGCACAAGAGCTAACAGTTGTGAGGATTTTCTGGTTAAGCCAGAGAACCGCATATCTAGTTCAGCAATGATGTGCTCCAGAAATGGTTTAATTAAGTTTCGCAGGTAATGTTGCATTGGCGCTTCTACGCTCACATTGCTTCAGTAATTTGCCCCTTAGCAATTCTGGGCATTGAAGCTTCACCTCCTAGTCCTACAGACTGCACCATAATAATGATATGATCATAAGTGTTTTGAAAATAAGAATCTACATTTGTTCTATCTCACTAAACTCTTGCTTGACGTTTTCGATAAGTGACATAGCCTGAATAATGTCAATCGCTTCTTTCTGAAATTAGACTGTTATTCCTTCCAGCCTAGATAACAGTTTTTACGTTACAACAAACGTAACAATAAATGTAAAGTTACACAAGGAATGAAGACGTGACTTTGCTCGAGAGTTACTGTCCGTGTCCCAATCACCATTTGTAGTCAAACTTGGATAAAATCCTTGGTCGTTGTGTTTTCCACGTGGCAGTGAAATTATCTCAAGAGTGTGAAAAATGTAAACATACGATTGATAGAAGTGTTTGTATGCTTCGTGGTGCTCAGCCTATCTTGTTTTGCACAAATCTGTTAGTGCCTTCCGTTCAGCACTGTCAATTGGAACACTTGTTTCTATGACGTTTTTCAAAAAGGCTCCGCGTTTTGGGCTGTTGTTTAAAAAAAACATGCGGGTTTCTTTTAATTTGTCAATCATATTACGCACATCGGGGAGTCTGCACGAATGCGTAATCACTAGGTTTGAAGCGCGATTGCTGCAGTGTGTGTATACCGCCAAAGGGGCCGCATCTGGCCCGCGGGTCGTAGATTGGAGACCCCTGCCATAGGATATCCATGACTGTAAACAGATTTAGAGGGTTGATCCACTAAGTTGCTTACACCCCTTCAAACCCCTACGACAGTCTTGGCGACTAGGTCATAGGTCATCAAACCTTGACTGAAAACTACCATTAACGACTGTGTCCGTGGAGCACCTCAAGGAATCCCCAGAATGTTACACCGAAACTAAGGCTTTTAAAAAAAATATATCCTTAACAAAACATCTTACCTGTAGTCCGTCAATCTCCCCCCCCCCTTTTTCCCCCACATCGCACCACTACCGCTGAGGTAAACATTTACCATTTTGATGATGTCAACAGCAAATCCCAATCTTTGTTTACCGGGATTTATGAACATTGCTGCGCGGCCCCAGTGAACAAACCCGTACAACGTTGTGACACGGCCGTTACAATAAACTATAAACTCTTTCCTGGCTCACAAGTCGTTCCTGGAACTCGGTGCTGGGCCCCAGTCCTACCTATCGCCCTGATCTAAAGCGGCCGTCGTCGTCGCCCAAGGTCTGGAACTATATTTACCTGCCGCCGCCCCTGTATACCCAAAGCGGTTATGTCTGCTTTTTTTTTCCTCTCAAAAATTCGTGCGGATGCACCTCATTTCGTTTCGTCTTGAAAAAACTTACAGATAAATTCATTCCTTTTCAAAGTATCAGGGCAACAATATAATGATGATGAAGAAACTTAGAAATAATTTCTTAAACTTGCCTTCCTACGTTGCTACTAAAAGTAATCGCTAATGTTTGTTCAACTTCATGACCTTTCGACCCTACAGTTCGCACACGCCCCCTCCCCTCGCCCTCACACACAAAACACACAAATATACTCAACTAATGTTATAACGAGCATCGCAGATACAATCTGCCAAGGGATATTTCTAGTACGCAAGAACAGGTTTAAATGCACAACCGGGGTGTGCTGGGTAGGGTTAATTGTTCATTTGTAGGGAGGTAATTTAACGAATGTCATTGGACGAAAAGAACTCTTTTCGAACAAGTCCCCGAAGAAATAACTTTCCCTACCATTCCATCTGTTACCGATTTTTGCACTCACTATGGTGCGTCTGGGTGCATCCGTTAAAAATATGATTTCTTTCAACCAATATCCTTGTTGTGTGCCGTTTTTACAGGCAAAAAAAGTTAAACGCTGGTGACAGTTACATGGACAGATTTAAAGTTCAAGATTATTGAATTCACAGAGGTAGGTTAGGTGGTGTTTACCTTTGTCTGGTCGAATGGTCGCCTATGGGCCACAGAAACAACACCGATGCGCGGCCTCAGTCTCCGCTCTGACAGAGAGTCGTGATCTATAGTCTGGTCGAATGGTCGCCTATGAGCCACAGAAACAACACCGATGCCCGGCCTCAGTCTCCGCTCTGACAGAGAGTCGTGGTCTATAGTCTGGTCGAATGGTCGCCTATGAGCCACAGAAACAACACCGATGCGCGGCCTCAGTCTCCGCTCTGACAGAGATTCGTAAGCTAGTGTCCGTTCGTTGTTTGGTTTTAATGTTCGCGTTGACCGTTTTCTAGAACTTGGTTTTCTCCTTGCTAAAGAATGTTCGGTTTGGGAAACTTTCGAATGTTTTCTGTGATTTCGCTTCTTATGTAAGTTTAATTACTTAACAGCCGTAACTTTTACCGAAACTTATACAAGTAGTATATCGAGACCGGAATAAAACAATTCGCATTTATTAATAAAACAATTAATTGCGAAAAATATTAATTTCTGGAAATATTTCAAGGATTTTAGAGTAATTAAGTACTGTAAAATATTGAGTATCATGCATCAGTTGAAATTCATCAGAAATAAAATTCTCTTTGTAGTTGGATTCAAAGAGATTTAATGGGTGTTGCTGTTTTATGGTTGATTTTAGAGTTTAAGTTTTGTTTTACAGCTTTATGGTGGTAATACAGTTTTAGGTATGTTTTACAGCTTTTGATTGGTTTACAATTTTAGGATAATTTAAAATTTTAGGTTAGTTTACAATATTAGGTTAATTTACAATTTTATTAACACCCAACTTAAAACTGTTAACTAGCATAGTAAACTATAATACCAAACTTAAAATGTAAAACAAACGTAACACTAAAAGAAAACACCCTAAAACTGTAACACCAATCTTAAACTATACAACCCACCCTACATTTGTAGAGCTAACCTAATGCTGTAATACCAACCCTAACTAAAACTGTTATATTTAACCCAAAACTGCTAAAACTAACCTAAACCCGCAATATTAGCCTAAATCTAGCAAAGCACCTACAACTGTAATACTTCAACTCATGATAAGTGTCACAACCATCTAAAATGTCACTAGCACCCCCTCAAGCAGTAACAACACTCTAAATGTAGCATTGTATTCTCAGTTCGTTATAATAGGGATACTTAGTACTAGTGATGAAACAGAGAAGAGGGGCTACATACATATGTGTAGTAAAAAAAAAGTAAGTCCCATGACCGATGGTCGTAGGGGATCCCTAATGTTTCCATTAAAGCTTACTCGGGGCTTGTTTATACCTGGTGGGTGCCCCGATTCCCTTCCAGGTGTCAGCGGAGGACTTTCTTAGCGTATCATTTATACTGTGGCTTTGCGCGGGCTCGATCCCACGTCCCTCAGCTTCGTTAGGCGAGCGCACTACTGACTTCGCTATCCAGCAGCCTTACATATGTGTAAGTCCTCTTAAAAGTGAGATTTTTGTATACAAAATGACTTAATACTATAGAAAGAATACATTTATCAGCTTTAATGTTCTTTTCCTATAAAACTTTGATTGAAAGATTTAAAAAATGGAAATGAAAACTCTGGTAGAGACAGTCCAACATTTAAATGTGCTAAATACAAATTTCCTTTATTTTTAAACTCGAAAATGGTCAACGCACCTGACCTAAAAGATTCCCTCCCCCCCCCCAAGATAAGTCGTACACGAACTTTCAGGTCAAACTTTCATTTTTTTAAAAGAAAACGATTCGCTTTATAATTATCTCGACTCGTACCTGCAGCAGCTTGTGTTAAAATGTTTCCACGTCCCAAACCAGATGGCAGGCGACTTCCAGACATTCGCCAGCAACTGGCGTGCATCCTCTCCCCCCTCCTCCCACCCCCCATCAAACAGACACAAACACTTCTCATTAGAGTAATTAGATTAACCAACACAACCCCACTGTTGTATTTCCACGATGTAAAGTTATTTTAAGACTGGTGTGTTGGTCAGAAGTGTACCCACCATTCATTTTACCGCCGGTGCCTCTCGGGGGTGTATATATGGCTGGCGACCTGGTAGGGAAAAACTCGACGGCATTTTGACGTGTAAACCATAGTAAACGGTTGTTGCACAAGCTCCACTGTTTTGTTTTTATAAGCCATGGCACCACTAACGCATGAATATCAAGCTTCCTAGGCGATCGGTGCCAGTTAGTAGTGGTAGACGTCATGCACCTTCACCGATGTTTAATCAGGTGTCCTCAAAGCTCGTCGCTGGACCCCTGTTTGTTCTTAGTATACATCAAAGACCTGCCTGAGAAACTGGACTCCCTTGTTAGACTTGTATTTGAATCCATGACAGTGGAAAAATTCGATCATCAATAGTCCTGACCAGGAACAAATTCACAGGATCTCAATCGATTAGCTGAGTGGTAGAAGAGCTTGGGTAGTATTTCCTCGTGCCGAGTGCAAGACCCTGTCAATCTCGAGGATTATAACCTTTCTGCACTATCTGTACGAGGTGAAGAGCCATATCATTGAGCCAGCTCCCTCCGTAATGAACCTGGGTGTCACTAGCTGAAGAGAGGTTTTCTGGCACGAGCATGCTAACAATATATGCAACAATACAAATCAGAAAGTAGGAAGCCTAATTCTACGGACTGACAACTTTGTCTAAAATAAAACAAACGCGCAAAAACAAAGTTTTTGACTATGAATCCCTTATATATGAGACATAACTAACAGTATTGATTATTTTCAAACATTTACAGACTGACACCGAGTGATGTCCCTTGTCTTTAATAAATGGGGGTGGGATGTGAGGGGGTGTCGCCACGACGGTCGGCGTCAACACGACGGTCGGCGTCAACTCAAACTCACGTGGAAGTGGAAGAAAAAAACAATAACAAACAGTGAATTTGAATTACATACCTCATATAAGGATAAACTAAAAATGCATTAATTTAATTACGGTACGATCGATCGATCTGAAATTTTGACACGATGCATTGTTAGGTGAGTCGGGTCCGTGTGCCAAATTTCAGCTCGATCGGATCACACTGGAAGTGGGTCATTTTCGACTTTTCTTTTTCCGCCCGCCCAGCCCATGAGATGATGAGAGAGATGATGAGATGACGACAGACAGAGACGGCCGCGAAGTTAATATAAGGGATTTAATAAAGGATCCATTGAAACTTTCGTCCCGGCGCAACTAGATTACGTTTCTTCAATATGAGACATTTACCCGGAAGAGAATCAACAGGTTGGAGGCTGGTCCAGCGACGACCATGAAGCACGCCATGAATAAAGGAACACGCGAAGTTTTGGAAGAACGCTGGAAACACTGTGCTTGTCACAACTGAAAGAGTGATGACAATTCTAAAGACATTTCTTGTTGAGCTAGTCCAGCGGTGGGCAAACCGCGGCTCGCCAGCCACATGCGGCTTTTCTGTGTTCACATCGCGGCTCGCGTACAATTTATGAAAGATATGTTAGAAGGATCAGTGGAAGATTTCCAAACCAGGTTTATTGACCCAGAGTGCTCCAATGCGGCTCTTAACAATTTTATAACTTTTAAAATGGCTCTCACTTACTTCAGGTCTGGCCACCCCCTGAGCTAGTCACTACATTACAACAGCAAGAAAAATATAAGAAGAAAAAAACTTCATCTCTCTCTTCTTTGGTCAAAGGTGAGACCTTAATCAAGCAGTATGGGCTAATAGCAGCAAAAAATGCAGCAAGGAAACAGCTCACTCATTACAAGGTAAATATGCCTGGATCATGCATTCACAAGGAACAGTTGAGGCTATAAATAACTTGACATATTTTTCTATCGCCTACTTACTTTTAAAATCATGTTTCTGATATCAGTGCAGAGTAGAGAGTAGAGCAATGAAATATCCTCGTCATTGTCACAGAAACACTGCCAACTTCTTATGAAAACGGGAGTCGGTGTGAGCAATGCATGGATCGTGGGCCATAGAGAAAGTTAAGGAGAGGAAGAAGAAGACGTCGCAGCAAATTAAACACATAGCAGCTTCATTTAAACACATCGAGGCTTTATGTCAAACTCATATTAATCAAATAGCGGCTTCATATTAAACACAATGGCGGCTTCATATTTAACACATGGCGGCTTCATATGAAACACATCACGGCTTCATATTAAACACAAAGCGGCTTCATATTAAACACATGGCGGCTTAATATTAAACACATAGCGGCTTCATATTACTCACATCCCAACCTTGCATTAAACGAACAACAGTATCATATTTAACACATCTCATCCTCTTTTAAACTTTTAACACAGCACACGCTTATATAATAAACAAACCAAAATCTCATATCAAAACAAACCGCAGCCTCATCTTAAGACATTAAACATTACAGCCACTCGTTAATCGTTAACGATTTCAAAGCTTTATGTGAAGCATACACCAGTCAGCTGGCTTACGTTAAACACTTCTTGTCCAAACATTAAACTCTTAACAAACTTACAATAGACGCATAACATATGTTCCAGTTGAGTTATTGAATTAATGACTATACGCTCATCATCGATGTGATCCGATTGTTATAGCGAAAAGATGAAATGCAAATTTTTAAAGGTATTCATAATTGTACTCATAAATGTTAAATAAATCTACAACGCCACAGCATATTCTTATTCCGCATGCAAGAACAAACACATACAAGTTTTCCTTCTTCCCGTCCGGAATTCGGGCGTGGAATGGGTTGCCTGAAGAATCCAGGAAAACCAACACTTTATCAACATTTAAATCTCTAATAAAAATGCAGGACTAAACACAAACCATAGATAAGCGTAGGACGCAATAATCTTCTGTATAGAAGGAGCGTCTGTAAACAGATGAGATAAGATATAGGTGAATTTTTTTTATATAACTAAGGAGTATATATAATACTAGCCGGGTTACCCGGCGTCGCACGATTAAAATAATAGTCAACAGATTTTTAAAAAAAATATTTCAATTCATTCATTGAAAAACAATTTAAAAAATAAATTGAAATGTAATTAAAAATAAGTACATGTAATTTATATATTGCTTATATTAAGGCTTGTCGATAGACTATATTTTTGGTTTTTCCGTCTGGTGCAAAAATGAAAAGATTTGTTGGTGACCCAACTCTAGAACATGCCACATATAGCTGTCCGTGGGCAAAGCATGCTTCCTCAAGTACAATGCCTGCCACTTTTAAAGACTGTCCCTGTGCCTTGTTGATAGACATGGCAAATGCAAGCCTGATTGGAAACTGGAGGCGCTTGAAATCAAAAGGCATATCTGTTGGTATGAGTGGAATTCTTGGGATGAAGACATCTTCTCCTTTGGCGCAGCCTGTCAAAATTGTGGCTTCTATTACATGAGGTAAGAGATGCTTGATGCTCAATCGTGTTCCATTGCATAGTTTAGGGGGATCCAAATTTCTCAGAAGTATGATAGGAGCTCCGATTTTAAGTTCCAAGTTATGTGATGGCATGCCAGGAGGATCTAATGAATTCAAAAATTCTGTTGGATAGTAAACAGCTTGGGCCGGATCTGTAACCGTATCAATAGATTTGTAGTTGTTTGAAATGCCTGGTAGAAAATTTTGAATTTGAGAATTGATGCTGTTGACACTTGAATTCTTTGGAGCAAGAATGGCCCTTTCGCACAACCACTCAGGATTTTTAAACTGGTCTTGGATGTTTGGAAAAACGGCAAGTTTCAACTCTTCAAGTGACTTTGCTACAGTGCAAAAATTTGATGGGAAAGAAACTGTTCCTGATGCTGGGTCTACCTGCCACTTTCCATCGCCAAGTTGAAGCAATTGATGTGAGAAGTAGCCTGCTGCATTATCTCCATGTAAATGGACTCTCATGTTGGTGGTCAGAGTCATTTTCTTGACCTGTTTCCACAGAGTTGAAGCTTTGAGGAAGGCATTCAACTCATCGCTTGGTGTTGACCTTGGAATGACAGGCAAAGTTTGTCTAAAATCTCCAGCTAATACCACAACTGTTCCTCCCATTAGTTTTGTGTTTCCTTTTAAATCCTGAAGAGTGTTGTTCAAGGCTTCAAGAGCTCGCTTGTGTGACATTGTACACTCATCCCAGACAATGAGAGAACACTGTTCTAGTACCTTGGCCTTTCCTGATCCTTTTGATATGTTGCAGGTTACATTCTCAGAATGGTTCATGTTCAAAGGTAACTTGAAGGCAGAATGAGCTGTTCTACCCCCGGCAAGCAATGTTGATGCTATGCCAGAAGAAGCAACGGCTAGAGCAATACCTTTGTCTCGTCTGATTGTAGCCAAGAGCAAATTGATCACAAATGTTTTACCTGTACCTCCTGGAGCATCAAGGAATATGATTCCACCTTTTTTTGAGGTAACCAGTTCTAAGATGTGAATGTAGGCAGCTCTTTGATCCTCAACTAAACGTGGTTGATTTTCTGAGACATAGGCCATCAATTCATTTGTGTTATAATTTTGTTCTCGTAGAATTTCACTATTCTGAAGATTGTTTTCATTTCTTTGAGGCGTTGGTAACCCAAACTGGTCAAGGTTCCTTCCTGACATTGATACACACAAATCCTCCAACAACATAAGACACCTTTTGTAAATCTCATTAGAGAACTCAATTAGCAGTGTTTGATTCTCTCTCTTGGTTTGCAACATAATGTCCTCACTCAAATATGTTTTAAATGTATCCCAGAGAGCAAGTGGATTAGAAACAGAGCATGTTGTCAGCAAAATTGAAAACAGATGTCTCAAACGGGTAGGTGATTGAGATGTACACGCCTCCTCCATGGTCAAGACCCAATGGTGATCGTTTTCTAGTAGCCCTTGCATTTGGCAAGCTTCCCTAAATGTAGCACACACATGACCATCAACAGTTTTTAAGTCAGTGTAGGATGTTGGTCCTCTAACAACATGAAGTAGCATCCTCAAAAAGAAGCATTCTGCATTAGATGGGTGAACGGTGTACACACGTCCCAATGCATCTGAAGATTTTATCCCTGGATGATATTCAACATCTGCTCCTTGTTTTCGGCGTTTAAATAATTTTTGAGAAGCATTCCAAGTATAGTACCTTGGAACAACACAATAGAGAATGGTTTTTGCAAAGTCGTCTTGTTGGCACAGTTGAAAAAAAGCTGTCAAAGTTGTTCTTGGTGGCTCCAGAATTTGATGATATATATTTTCTTGGTTGAAGTATACTCTTTGCCCATTTTCAAGATGAACACTCAAGTGAACAACTGTTGGATACCGTTCATGAATTTGGAAATTCAAAATTCTCCAGACTGCTTCATTACTGCTGATGTAACGACCCATTAGAAATTTTTGCACCTCATCTGGATTCTCTTGGTTTCCTTCAAGACCAAAAACGGCCTGGTCACTTCCTTTATTGACGTACTTGCAGATGTATTTGATGGCCTTGACAGATTGGCAAGATTCGACATTTATGTGAGCTTGAAACATTTTTGTCAAAATTGGAGTGTAGGGAACCACCCATCTGTTGTCCATTTCTATTTCTTGATATGTTGAACCAACCTTCATTTTGATTTTTGCAGTAAAACCACCATCTCCTGGTTTACGGCGTCTGTACACAGGATAGCCATCTTCACCAGTTTTAGTTTCTTGTATCAAATTCCTTGGATATTTTTTTGAGCATTTCCCATCAACCATGCAAGCAGAGTTTCTGTTCAAGTTTCCACAGGGTCCATGCAGCATATTTTTCACAACAATTTCAAACAAAAAATTATCTTGTGTAGAGTTTGGTATTTCTGCTGAGATTACATTGTCAATTTGATTAGGTCGTAATTTTTTCATCAGCCAGATTAGGATGTGTGCATGGGGTAAGCCTCTCTTCTGCCATTCAATTGAGTACATCCAGCATCTCGTTTCACCATAGACATGACTTTTTGTAATGACTCCCATTAATTTTGATAGTTTTCGTTTGAAGACTCTAGCAACCAAATCATGTCGATCCACTGCTGATTGGCCAGGTAAAAGATGAGCCTGAATTTCTTGCCATAGTGGATTGCATGTAAAGGTGATAAACAAATCTGGCCTTCCATAATTTCTGACATAAGTCATAGCATCTTGAGTGTACTCATGCATGTGTCTTGGACTTCCTGTAAATGTTGCTGGCAAGATAACCATTTTCCCCAGATCATTTGGATTGGCATCATTTGCAATGGCATCTCTGAGGTGAATGTAGTCTTCAACTCTCGGCTTTTGATTTAGACGGATGTAGAGCAAGCGTTCACTTTCAATTTTCGCGTACATATCTACGATGAATTGATGGAACAGCTGTCTGAATTTCAAGAGATGGTTATCTTCACCACTGCGAATCATGATTCGATATGCATAAAAGTCCATTGCTGTAACCTTTTTACCCAAAACATTGTTTCCCGTGTCTGGGTTTGTCTGAGGAATGCCAAAGGAGTACCCATCTTCACCTTGCCAAAACATTAGGGGGTATTGCAGAGCATCATAAGAGCGATGAGTTTCTGCAACTCTTTGGAGAAGGTTGTTTCGCTTTTGAAGGACAATGTCACGTCTGTCAAATTCATTTCCTACCATGACAATGACCACTTCATCAAATGTTGGTACATTGAACCGCCTTTGGTGTTCATGTCTTGGTGCTTTGTCAGCTCGTATCACAACTTTGTATTCATCAGTTGGCATTCTTTCTAGAGCTGTCTTAAAAATGTGAAGGTAGGCATTGTTTGCATGTAGGAGTTCTTGCAACTCCAAAACAACATTTTGTTGCAAGTCTGGAAAGTTTGCACATCTTTGTTGGACTTCTCTAGCTTGGTCTCCCATGAAATAGATCTGCAGAAACTGAGGTTCGCCTTCAGCTGGCAGCAGAGATCCAGCCCTGTGATAAATTTGGCCTTGAACTTTAAATGTTGGCATGAATCCTTGTTCACGAATTTCTTTGCTGGCACCAAAAGATGTCATTTGAAAGCATGAGTTGTATTTTCTGATGTTGGCTAGGAAGCGTTTAGACGTTTGAGATACACCTTGAAGCAAATGATCAAGTGGCTCAGGTGGATGTTGCAGAGTCTCTAGTTTAACTTTGCCATTGGAACAGCACATTCCAGGGTGCTCATCTTTCCATTTAAATGCACTGCAATGCTTGCAGATCAAGTTCATCTCACCAATGTTGACCTTTTCATGTTGATGGTATGGAATATCTGGGTCATATTGATGAGCAGCACCTTTTAGGTCTTGCTGCATTTCATTTCTTCTTCTGTTTAAATTTCCATTTCTCTGGTCTGCAAGTCTTATTTGGGTTTGTTTTTTTGTTTCATTTGCTCTTCTCATTGAAGATCTGACTCTTTTTTCATCAAGTCTTGCCTGTGTTTGTTTATTGGTTTCATTAGCTCTTCTGATTGAAACTCTTTCTCTCTCATCATCAAGTCTTGCCTGTGTTTGTTCACTGGTTTCATTAGCTCTTCTGATTGAAACTCTTTCTCTCTCATCATCAAGTCTTGCCTGTGTTTGTTCACTGGTTTCATTAGCTCTTCTGATTGAAACTCCTTCTCTCTCATCATCAAGTCTTGCCTGTGTTTGTTCACTGGTTTCATTAGCTCTTCTGATTGAAACTCTTTCTCTCTTATCATCAAGTCTTGTCTGTGTTTGTTCACTGGTTTCATTAGCTCTTCTTATGGAACCTCTTTCTCTCTCATCATCAAGTCTTGCCTGTGTTTGTTCACTGGTTTCATTAGCTCTTCTGATTGAAACTCTTTCTCTCTCAACAGCAAGTCTTGCCTGTGTTTGTTCATTCGTTTCATTTTCTCTATGTAAGGCTTGCTTCTTTGCCGTTTTAGAAACACGACCTAATTGAGTTTTTCTTTTTGGGGGCATGATTTCTCTGAAGAAAGATTGGAACATAATAGCTTATATATTGTTTTAGTGTACAACTGCTTTTAAGTATTTCCCTTTGTTAAAACTTTCTTCTTAAATACCATACTGAAGGTTCCCCCCCCCCTTTTAGCATCAATAAACTTATAAGTAACTTAGATAAATAAGTAACTTATAAGTAAATTATTAAATTAGTTTAAATTTTGCTACCCCATGACTATTTGTTTAATTCGGACACATCAATTGTGTTTAGACATTTGTACAACAGGTGAAGTGTTAATTTAAGTTTTGGATATATAATTTGTTTAGTGATA
The DNA here is from genome assembly GCA_944989445.1 of Ampullaceana balthica. Classification (NCBI taxonomy): domain Eukaryota; kingdom Metazoa; phylum Mollusca; class Gastropoda; family Lymnaeidae; genus Ampullaceana; species Ampullaceana balthica. Next base: position 2,561,771 of record CALYLW010000014.1, on the reverse strand, counting down.
TTTTGTATTGATTATAAGATCCAAAAAAAAATATTCAGAAGAGATTTATTTAATTTAACCTTCACAAGATCAATAAATATATGTATTTAATTCATCCTTCTTAACATCAATGAACAGATGAATTTAATTTATTCTATTAGCACCACTAAATGGCTGAAAGGTATTAGATAAGCTAATATATAAACTTGTTTACTACTTCAAGTTTGGTTAGGTAGGGTTAGTTATAGTAAAATCTTAAAAAACACATTCTAAAGAGATTAATTTCATTTGTTCTTCTTAAGAATGTCAAGTTCTAATGATTTTTATGACTCACAAGGCTTCAACTCAATAAGTAAAAACACCATCAGAAGAATCAATATTTTAATTGAACAAAGAAATCCTTCAAGGCAAAATAATAACAACACTGTGCGTGCTCTCCGCTACAAAATCGTCCCTCTAGCATATCTCTCTATTGACGTCATCCCACACCAAACTACGTCACACCAAGCATGTGTCAAAATAGTGCGCACTGTGCAACAGTCAAACATTGACATTCCCAAAGCGGGAAAACCCCATCTAATATATAAAGATGAAAGTTTGTTTGTTTGTTTCTTTTGTTTGTTTTGTTACTCATAGAATGCCACACCGTTGGACCTAGGTGCTGAAATTTTGCATGGGACCCTCATTTGACCCGGGACAGGTCATAGGCTATGTAGTTTTTTTCTTATATAAAAAACTGACTCATCACTAATTGAATTCTCCAACTTCGCGTGTAGGTAGAAGCATGAAACTTTGGGAAGTTGTTGAGTAGCCTCTCACGACGATCATTTGCGTAAAAAAGTTGCAATTCAGTCATGGGGGCCGGGGGCACAAAGACGTTTTTTTCATTATATGGGCTATATGAAAATTGATATTTAAATATTTTTTTTGCTCGTTACCACCACGGAAGTGTACTTAACAACCACCCAGAGTTTTATGCTTCTAACTACACGGAATTAGTGATCTTTAGGTTCACTTGTGTTAAGTTTAATGACTTTCTTAATAAGTTCGTTAGCTAAAGTTTAAATAGTTAATTTGTTTAGCTTATGTAAACATAAAATTATGTAAACATGAAATGACAACATAGGTCCTAGGCCTTTATATGCATGTCAAGATCATTGATTCTTATTTTTAATAAGTAAGTTTATAGTAATGAGCAAGTTTTATTATGTTGTTGAAAATATTCAAATAGTTATTTGTTAAGTATGTATGTGTATGCAACGATTTACTTTCTTCTTATTTTTTTGTATTTCTCTTGATTAACTTCATTTAGTGCCCTCCCCTTTTCTATACTAATAAAAGCCTAAGCCCCCTCTCACTAATGGTCCAACTTCCCATTTGACTAAAAGTCTGTAAAATTTACGAATCATACTAAAAACAATTAAGCACGACTCAACTCTGAACTAAAAGTAATTAGTAAAAATCGCCCTTTATCTAATTTCCAGAAACAAAAACAGGAATTTTTTTTTACAAAATATAATGTCTTATCTCAAAACGGGAATCAAAAAAGAATTGTATCCCTTGGTGAAACAGCAACATATAAGATTTTGGAATCCATCGCTAAATGGACCGTTTTGTAGAAAGGGACAAAAGTGAACAAATTATAGTCAATTTTTAGTCAATTAAAGTTAATTTAAAGGCGGGCGCTTAAAATGAAGTCTTATAATGCAGTACTGCTCCAAAAATAAATTGTATACTTTTTGATAGTCTTTATTTATTAGTGTTTTAATATGGAAATGATATATAATGCTTTTTTTTATATTTGTCTCTATGTTATACGATTTAAATTTACGGCTTTTATGTAATAGGTATAATTTTAAAAAAGAATTCAAGTATGTTTTGGACCATGTTTCCCGATGGGACATCATAGTTTGTAAATTATATTTCAAACAACAGATTTAGTTTCTGCAAAATAAATAAATTATTTACGAAATAGGAAAAAAAGATGCTATGTTTGACTAAACATCTATTTTTAAAATGGCTTTTGTTATTCCGCAACAGCGTAATGACCATGGCATATTCAATTCGCCGCCCAACTTAATTAATTGCTTATAGGTTCACTTGTATTGAGTTTAATATGCTTATGTTTATAAGTCCGGTAGAAAGGTTTAAATTGTAAATTTATAGAGCGTATGTAATAAAAAAAACACAGCATTGGTCGTAGGCTTTTATATGCATGTAATATTCCTTGATGATTTACGTTAATAATTAAATTTAAGGGATTGAGCAAGTAAAATAAGCAAGAAAAATTAATATAGAACACGCATCAAATTTTAAGAAAAACAAACGTATAGTTCCTCTAAATTACGATTAAGCTTTTTTGACTTGGGCAATTTCTTTTATTTGTTTAAATTAAAATTTGAGTCATTAGAAACAACATAATAAAACTCTTAATTTAAAAATAAATACCATACATCGTGTGACAAATGTAATGAAATAGTGTTAAACAGATCTATACTATCAAGAAAGTATTTGTATAAAAGGCCACTGTTTTGTACCGCAAGGCCAAAACAAATATGAATGTTATTATAATAAAATTACACTGCTCACTTTTAGATGCGTGCACGAAAAGGTGCGCACCGTAATTTGACAATAAAAGATTTTTGAAAGCGCACAGCTAAAAATAAAGTATTGTAAAAAATAACGCACCAAAATGAACTCGTTTTGAATGCCCGCATGAAGCTGTTCAATATCGAAATGAGAATTTATTTTGTCTTTATTTGGCTCTACATTTTCTGATTATGGGCCCCCTTACCCTAGGGGTGGTCACCTGGGGTTGAAACATAGCCTACGACCTGTCTAGGGTCGAATGAGAGCCCCATGCAAAATTTCAGCATCCTGGGTCCAACGGTGTGGATTTCCATTGGTAACAAACAAACACACAAACAAACAAACACACAAACTTTCATCTTTATATATTAGATAGAATATAGGCATAGATCATAAGACGTTTACACAAAACAAAACAACGAGATATTTTTTGTAGACAAAGAAAAAAATGCATCTCGTATTATCTGCTGGTAACTTGTTCTTTGACAGTTGTAAGTAATAGAACTTTTTTGTTGTTGTTGTTTTGGTGTCAGAATGCATCCAGCTCTTCGCGGTTAAAAAAGGAACACAACAACACAACAAAGTTAATGAGATATGTGATAGATTAGACAAGCCATCACTCGCCGAAACGAGATTTGTTGGCTTTTTAAAAAAAAACGTGGCAAACACAAATACAAGCCGATGTTTAGTGTGGGTTATCAGACATAGTAACCTGACTTAACGGAAACCCTCATAGAGCCAGTGTAACACTCATAGAGCCAGTGTAACACACATAGAGCCAGTGCAACGCTCATAGAGCCAGTGTAACACTCATAGAGCCATTGTAACACTCGTAGAGCCAGTGTAACACTCATAGAGCCATTGTAACACTCACAGAGCCAGTGTAACACTCATAGAGCCATTGTAACACTCACAGAGCCAGTGTAACACTCATAGAGCCAGTGTAACACTCATAGAGCCAGTGTAACTCTCATAGAGCCAGTGTAACTCTCATAGAGTCAGTGTAACTCTCATAGAGCCAGTATAACTCTCATAGAGCCAGTGTAACACTCATAGAGCCAGTGTAACTCTCATTGAGCCAGTGTAACTCTCATAGCGCCAGTGTAACACTCATAGAGCCAGTGTAACTCTCATAGAGCCAGTGTAACACTCGTAGAGTCAGTGTAACTCTCATAGAGCCAGTGTAACTCTCATAGAGCCAGTATAACACTCATAGAGCCAGTGTAACTCTCATAGAGCCAGTGTAACTCTCATAGAGCCAGTGTAACACTCATAGAGCCAGTGTAACATTCACAGAGCCAGTGTAACACTCGTAGAGCCAGTGTAACACTCATAGAGCCAGTGTAACACTCACAGAGCCAGTGTAACACTCATAGAGCCAGTGCAACACTCGTTGAGCCAGTATAACACTCACAGAACCAGTGTAACACTCATACAGCCAGTGCAACACTAACACATTTAGGAAGCAGTGGGTAACAAATTTGAAGGCTATTAAAATATTTCAAGCCTGTGCGCCATTTCTCAACATGTCGTGTTAAAAATATTTTCTAAGACACTCGCTCAATCTATACCGAGGATCATTGCTTTTTACGCTCATCTATTGTTCATGTATAGTCTTGCATTTTTATGACAGTTTTAAATTTTATAGCGTGTTGGTTTTACTGGTTTGATCAGGCGACCAATTCCCCGCCAGACTTCCAGGCGGGAAGAATGAGATTTAAATTTAAGATTAAACACAAAATTGAAGTTAAAAAGCTTGCCAATCCAACACTATAAGTGGAATATAAAGTCTAATCATGTTCTAAAGTTAAAAATCAGCAGGCTCAATCATGGCGTCATTGTGCACACATTAACGTTGGCGCTTGGTGTATCCAATATGAACTCTAACCTCTAACCTCTCAGCTTTGTAAAGTTTTAAACATGTTAAATTAAAAATCAAACCACGTACTAGTAGTTATTTCGGTCTGCTACTCTCCCCCCCAAAAAAAAATATTGTGTTTTTTCGTGGTTCCTATATGAATGCTATCACTGTTGTTTGTTTCCCCCCCTTTCGATCATTGACAGAATTCATATGAAGCCCATTGTAAGACAGGGAAAAGGTGACAACGTTGTTTAGCAAATATATAGACAACGATTTTTTAAAGAAAATTGTAAACTCCCCGCGTTCTTTTTGTCCCACGTAGCAGCCACGGTATCTTACAGCTCATAAAGAAAGATAGGTTCTAAACCTCTTATTTACGAATGCCCCAATGTTCCCTTTAAGCTGCGTGGCTGCGCGGCCGCGCATATATCTTGACCGAAGCCACGCAGCTGCTTAGAATTACCGCGCAGCAAACTTTTGTCAAGGATAAATTAATGTCTGTGTTTGTGTGGTGTACAAATTTTGAACCAAAAATTTATGCTGTGTCATTTTTGCCACGAGTTTGTTATTTTCACACGGACCAACACACATTAAAGGGAACATTGGAATGCACTATTCCTATATAATAAAAGGCAATGTTCTGTCCGGTCATCGATAGCGATTGGTCCCTCAAACACACATGACTCCTACAGCCAATCATATTGAACACGTTTACGCGGACGTTCAAAATGAGTTATGTTTGGTGCAATATTTCTTCCTAGACTTTATTTTGAGTTATGCGCGTTGGGATTTATAGTCAAAAGCTCTTTTTTACGAGTTATTTATTTTAACTATAATGAATAGTATTTTTGACGCGATGCACATGTATGCCGGTCGAGACGGCTGTTGGAGGGGAGTTACAACATGCCACCGAACGGTGGCGGAACGTCCTTGGGCGGGCTTTGTTGCTCGATTTTAATAAAAAAATTAAGATGAACTGCTCCCTATTATCAAACTTAAGAGGATTAAGGGAGCAATGTCTCAATTTCGAACTTTTGCCCCATCAAACATTTTACTTTTAAATATTTAAAAATAATACATAATTACAATAATTTTAGAGCAGCCCCCCCCCTCCAAATAAAAATGAAATAAAATAAATACTTTCCGTGGAGAGAGCAAATTGCTTTGAGTAGCTTACTTACTTGTTTAGAACAGCCTACTTACTGTTTCTCCTATAATGAAGCCCCGCAGGGTTACCTTCTCCTTGCACGAGACTTTTGGAATCTACCTTTACACTTGAGACGTTATTTAGTTATTTAGGGAATGCCTTCTCCATCAGAGGCACTTTTTATTTATACTCGACTCTTAAAACAAAATAGGAAAATGTTTGAGCACATAGACAGCCAGCCAGCTCATCCCAAACCAATTAAAGCACCAAGTAATTTGTGCACTTTTAACATGGGGAATCAAGCCAAACGAAACACCGCCGCTTCGTGAAGAACAGTCGCTCAGTACCGGTGCTCCCAAACTAAACAGCTATATTATATATATTGTTGGTTATTTACTAATTGTTGAAGAATTCTTGGCATGGAAGCCAGTTACTTACAATTTGTCAAGGACAGCAACCATATGAATTAAAACGTTTAGTGAACATTTCGGAGGTGATTGAAAAGGAGCTTTTTTTTTATCTTTATCAATAAAAAAGACGCTCCTTCTAAGCAGAAGATAATTGAGTCCACAGACCATGACAGATGATCTGTTGGCAAGTGATGCAGCGTTCACAGGCCACGGCTTTGTGGGTTCCACGCATTCGGAGCTGGGTGACTCAGGGACGCCCTAGGCCCCGGGAACAAATCCTTGCCTTGACATGGATTCGAACCCGTAACCATCAGTACGCCAGTCGAGCGCGCTGCCACTCGACCACCGCGTCCCATACTGCATACATTTGAAAATTATCAATCAGCAATTAAACATATATAAAAATAATAAATAAATAATAAATAAATGAATATATAAAAATAAATAAATATATAATAAATAATAAATTTATAAATACATAATTAATTCATATGCTTGCTGTCGTTGACAAATTGTAAGTAACATGCTTACTTGCCGTGAATTCTACCACTATTAGTAATTATGGACGAATAGAGTTTCTCAGATGATGCTGGAACTATTTCGTACAATGTTGTAGTGATATCAGTGTTGAGGATCTCATTGAGGGAAAGTCTCAAATAATCTCTTTAGCCAAGACAATGTTCTTCCTATAACAGCCGTGAAGCTGTTAGGCTACATCAACAGAACTCTCAGCTGTAGAGATATGACTCTAATTTTAAAATAAAAAGGCTGCAGATATATGGCTGAAATGGTCCAGATTGGAAATTGCGCGCTAATGATCTTAATGAAATAGCAATGGAAATGAATTTCTAATTATCTTGTTAAATAGCTGTGGAAAAATGGCTCTAATAGTCTTATGAAATAGCTATGCATATTGTTTTAATGGCCCAGTATAGAAGTCACGGAAATATGGTTCTAGTACACTTTCGAATGGACCGGTGAAATACTTGCAGAAATATCGGTTTCATTTCCATCAAAATGAATGTGGAGATTTTAATCTTATTCAAATGGTCCAGTAAAATAACTGTGTAGATGTGACCAATTGGTCCAGTAACATAGCTGTGTAGATGTGACCACATGGTCCAGTAAAATAACTGTGTAGATGTGACCACATGGTCCAGTAAAATAACTGTGTAGATGTGACCAATTGGTCCAGTAACATAGCTGTGTAGATGTGACCACATGGTCCAGTAAAATAGCTGTGTAGATGTGACCACATGGTCCAGTAAAATAACTGTGTAGATGTGACCAATTGGTCCAGTAACATAGCTGTATAGATGTGACCACATGGTCCAGTAAAATAGCTGTGTAGATGTGACCACATGGTCCAGTAAAATAGCTGTGTAGATGTGACCATAACGGCCTAGAAAAGCAGCCGTGAAAATACTTCGTTTCGTTTCAGGTGTTGTTTCATCCAATTAATTGTTATAATACGAGGCGAGAAAGTTTGATCTAACGGCCGAGTGCAGTAATTAAATCATTTTTTTAAAAAATAAACCAACTTTACATAAACATTTTTCACAATAAAATTTATAACGTTTTTATTTTTAATAATTTTTTTAAAATATGTTTATTTTATTATTTATATATAAAAAAATCTACATACACTTTGGAAATTTTTTTATTAAAGTTATTTCTATGCGATCAGATTCGAAATATTGATTTTAATGAATGTTGTGGTTCCTACATGAAACACCACCTTCCTTAATTGTATAAACTATCAAACATTATTTAACAATGAAACATTTCTCGTCAATATCACACTAGAGACAGAACGGACTCTTATAAAGAAGCTTGTGTTTTAGTTCGGTGCTTCTCAAATTGTTGGTCCGCTGACAGGTGCCGGTCCGTGGGCCATCCACCACCGGTCCGTAGAAGTTATTAAGAAAGGACAGAAATTAATAATAATCCACCATTTGCAACATTTAAAACTAACCTAATAGAATATGTCATTTTTTCGGCATTAAGCACATACAATGACACATATAAAATAAAATCAATTACATTTCGTTACAACGTCAGTACATGTAAAATTTTGAGCCAGTCCCTGGAGCAATGGAAAAATTCATGCCGGTCCGCAAAACTAAAAAGTTTGAGGAGCACTGTTTTTGTTCACCGATTGAAGGGCTATACAATGGTACAAATTCGTTCAATACCTCTATAACATTTTTTTCATCATGTTCAGATGAGGACAGCCCTGGCCCGCAGTGCTATGACGTCAGGTATGACTTTATGAACAAATCCGTCGGGAAAACGATAGCTGGAAAATCCACGCTCAAACCAGGTGGGAAAATGTATTTAATTTGTCTGTTCTCTGTCTACCCTCCTCTTTCCCTACGTCTCTCGCTGACTCTCACTGACTCTATATTTCTATGTTAAGGTAGCTCTCTTATTCCCATTCTTATATTTAATGCGTATGTTGGAGGTATTTCAGGCCTTCATGAGTAATAAATAATGAAAAGAAACTTTTAAAAAAATATTTAAAAATTGAGAAACTTGTCAAGAAAGATAATTCATTATTTTAAAGAAGTATTAGATTTTACAAAGTTGTTTCCCTTGCTTCAGTTAAACAGTTTTTTTTTGGTGTTAAAAATAGGGGGAGGGGATGGGAGGAGGCGCTGGGCTGATTTGTATTTCTCTCTGTGCAACTAATGATACACCACACTGTATCACATCTCTCGAATCACGTGATCTTCATACACGATTCCTTCATCATCATCGTCTTTGGCGCTACAGCCCATCTTTGGCATGCTCTCCTTCATTCCGACACATCGGTGGCCTTTCGCCTCCACGTCCGAACACCCAGGAGCTGTAGGTCTTTCTCATACAGTATCCTTCCATCTCATTGCCAGTCGACCTGTCTGCCTTCCACCTCTCGGGTTGTCTGCCTAAACACTGTCTTTGCCGCCGTGCTGTTTGTCATGCTTTCCTATAATTATCAGAGACACAAATGTGCCCTTAATTTTAAACTACATCAACCAAAGCAATCGATCGCCCTCTGTTATATGTTCGTGTATTTTAAAAATCATTTCAGAGCTCTCCGACAGCCCTGGTCCGATGGCTTACAACGCCACCTACATCCCCAAGCGTTGCGCCCATTCGATTGGTCCGTCTGTCAGCAGCCGACACACACCCCACAAGTACACGGGGATGAAGAACTCGGTCCTCATACCCAAAATGCCAAGCAACTTTCCAACAGCGCCTCTCTTGGGATGAGCTACGTCGTCACCGCGATTTCTTATATATCGTCTTAATATCAATTTGTTTTTTGTTGTTTCTAAAAACAATTATTTATTCTCGCGTCAAGACTTATTCACGAATGGGTCGTGAGAACTTACAGATGTCTAGGAAATAAAGCGCTCAAGTCTTCAAACACAATATTTTCAGAATGGATGATAATCTGTATCTGTTTATAAAGCAAGCTCTAACTCGATGTTATATCGAAGACTATTACGCAGTTCTGCCCTGCTATTAAAAATATATACATTTTGTACAGCTTTTTAGCTAACAACCATATTTTTTTTCATTATAGTTTAAAAATTATTATAATTTGTATATAATATTTTGATGCATTTGTTATACTACCTTATACAACAGTCATGCGTTTGTTATACTACCTTATACAACAGTCATGCGTTTGTTATACTACCTTATACAACAGTCATGCGTTTGTTATACTACCTTATACAACAGTCATGCGTTTTGATCAATGTTTTACACAACCATTACTTATAAAAACATAATTTAAAAAAAAAGCTTTTCGTGTTTATTATTTCACTTTATGTCACGTCTTAAACAACATTTTCTGTGATTGCGTACAATGTTTTCAAAGTTGAGCAGACAATACATTGAGACAATTTTGGGGCCATTTTGGGTTCAAAGAGTCCTAGATGTCAACAAAGTCTTAAATTATTTATAAGACAAGGAGTATACTTTTCAATTGTATCCACATTAACACCACACAATGTAACACATCAAAACCACATGAAACCACTTCCAAATTACATCACTTTTTGTAACGATATTTATTATTTTTAATTATCACGTTTAAAATTATTATTTTTTTAAAATTTATTAAAAAGTATTGCAACCTAACTTATTCAAAGACGATCAAATTCCTACATAGACATTATTGATGTAATGCACTGTTGTTTTTCATTCCTTCCTGTGATGAACATTTGTTTTCTTTGAAATGTACAATGACTATAGATCCGCTACAGACTCATTCACACTTAATGTGATCAAAACTGCAAAAATATCATTTTTAATGTTTATATTTTAATGTTATTTATTCAAGATATTATTTTTCTGTAAAAAATGTCTATTTTTTGTTTCATTGTTTTGGTGGATTGCGGCCCTTGGGTTCAGGGAGATACAAATCGCTACCTAATTTAGTCCTGTTTTAACAAAAGGAAAGATGTTGCCAGACTATCAAGCTTCAAGCACAGTTCTCGAATAATTATATATTTTATATATAATACGAAAATCAAAGCCCGTCCAAGGACGTTCCGCCATCGTTCGGTGGCATGTTGTAACTTCCCTCCAACAGCCGTCTCGACCGGCATTACATTTGCATCGCGTCAAAAATACTATTCATTATAGTTAAAATAAAAAAAACTCGTAAAAACATAGCTTTTTGCTATAAATCCCAACGCGCATAACTCAAAATAAAGTCTTGGAAGAAATACTGCACCAAAAATAACTCGTTTTGAACGTCCGCGTAAATGGCGTAAACGTGTTCAATATGATTGGCTGTAGGAGTAGGAGTCATATGTGTTTGATGGACCAATCGCTATAGATGACCGGACAGAAAGGACAGAAACTTGCCTTTTATTATATAGGAAGATGTATAATATGATAACACAGATTAGGATGTGGCTACACTGCAGCCGGAATTCGACACTGCAGTATACGGGCGTGCGCGCTTCGGAAAAAGTATTTTTGAGGGTGGCTACACAATCATCATATATATATTTACGCTCAATTATGTAGCCTAACGCTAAGGGACATCACTCTGCTTTTTTAAAATTTTTGTGTTGTGAGCATTGCTGATTGACTCAAATAGTTATTTTTTGGTGCAGTAATTTGGTGCGCTGTTTTCTAAAATTAGTTTAAAAAATCGTGTGGTGATTAGCACTGTAAAAAATACAACCTCTATTTTAAATTACTTTGTGTACATTTAAGGTAGTTTAATATTACGTATCTATCATACAAGGACAAGTTTGTTGGGCTTTTGAAAAAGTGGGCGCCGTAAGTGCCTTAAATAAAAGTGGGCGCCGCAGCACAACCTATATTATATACATACTTTATGTACATTTCAGGAATATTTCGTATTTATCATACAAGGATAAGTTACTTGGGCTTTTGACATAAAAAATTAAAAATATTTTTTTTATAAAATACTTTGTGTACATTTAAGAAATTTTAATATTACATATTTATCATACAAGGACAAGTTAGGGAGCTTTTGAAAAAGGTGGGCGCCGCAGGCGCCACGGCGCCTTAGCACAAACTAGTATATACATATTTTTATCCCGATGGGCATGCATGACCGTGCACCCCCGTTTTTCACTGTGCAAGTGTAGCCATGCACACTATACAATGGCATTTGGTTTTTTGTATACGGCAGTGTCGAAATCCAGCTCCAGTGTATCCACAGCCTTAACTCTTTGCCCGGAGATGTGCCATGCATCTATTTGAACATACTGTACAATACAATTACGTGGAAGAATCGGTCTCATCAGCCGTCTGCCCACACACAGCAAAATTCAGAACGATCAGGAACGACCTTACATTAAAATTAAAATGAGAGATAAAATTTAAAAAAATAAATAAATAAAAGACTCATAATATTCTGATAAAATGTATTTGAATACTTTACTTACAGCTGCATATATGGCACATATTTTACATATAAAAATATTTATTACAATAAAATATATACTTTTTTATTCACTTTAAATGAAATACTGTCATTTTTTCATTTAAAAAAAAATTCTTTGTGCATAGAAAGAAAACGAAAGTCATATCGGAAGACTTGCATATCTTCTATGTCGAATCTCGGACTGTCACAAACGCACTTGACCCAAAGTCAGATAACTAAACACACATGATACAAAATAACCACTGAAAACACACAGCGAGTGCTTCTCCCTGCAACTGGAATTACATACATTTTGTTTAATGTGTGCAATGCAATACAATTTATGTGTCAGTTGAAAGGCGAAAAATATGGAAAACATTTTTAAAATCTTTTAAAGGTTCTGCTGTAATAAAAATTTAAAAAAACGTCTATAATTTTTTTCTTAAATTAAAGCGAAATGTATTTTAGTCAAGTTAAATAGTTCATGATATGTAAATCTCTGATTCGGCAACTTTGAACTGAAAGGGATGTGTCAAGGGAGGAAAGGCCGGCCGTTACGTTTTGGGACAATGATTATTTAACGGTCAGTTTTCAATCTCCTAATAAGAAAAGCTCCCCTCCGGGATTTAAACCCACTAAACATTTAATGACCGCCCTGAGAACTCTTTTTTTAAACCTTCTGCCCATGACGTATATCAGAAATACCAGAGGCGTGACTTGTAGGGGGGATCAACGATCCGCCATCTCAGCCATCACGTCAACTATGTACTTGTCCACACAGAGGCGGACCGATGTCTTAATGATCATTATCAGATTACACACTTCGTCCGCTCTGTAGACCCGTGTCGTAATCAACGAAAGCATTGACCAAACCACGACCTTCTGTTATGTCACGATGGCCTTCTGTTATGTCACGATGACCTTCTGTTATGTCACGATGGCCTTCTCCCTTTCCATGCAACTCAAGCTCTGGTCATACACAACGACCCGATTTCTCAGGCGGTCATACAGCTTCTGGAACCCGAAGTTCAGCGCCCACATGAGCAGGTGCACCATGGGGATGAAGATGAAATTGCTCAGCGAGGATACCGCGAGGGTCCGGCCGGGCTTCGACCAGTCGAGAATGGAGTAGATGTAGCGGTCGCCGTTTTGGTTGGTCCCGTCGAAGCAGTAGTAGACGGCGCTGAAGATGGTGTAGAAGACCCCGAAGGCCACCGGGTACAGGAAGTGGAGGAGCCGCAGGGGGACTCTGGTGACGACCATGTTCAGGACGATGTAAAGGGCCGTGACTGCGTGCGTGTTGAATCTAATTGCGGTTAACTCCCTGCCTGCAAGTAAGACCAAAAACAATGCCGTATTTACAAAAGATGTTAAAAAAACAAAAAACAAATAAATATAGTATTTTTGTTGTTGAGATATTTGGTGAGTGTAATCAATGTAAAAACCTAATGTCTACTTTAAATTATTTTTTGTTGTTGTTGAAAACATCTCTACAGGACGATCACACCTCAAAATAAGGGCAGTCCATAAATAACGAAATATGTTATAGAAAATTAAACTAAAATACTTTGCTATTTAAAAAGTTTAAAAGAAACAACAACAAGTAATGCTAAGTTTAAACTCATTTCCCTACTATGAATAGAACTAAAGAAAAGTAATTCATTTTAATGTTACTATTAAAAGAAGAAGAAAATGTAGTCTTTTCAATATTATTTTTCAGGAAATTTCGTATCGTATTTACATAAATGTACAACTAATTTCTAGTTAGTCAAAATAAAGTGTGGGAAAAAGAAATACAAATGTTACTGAAACTATCAGTGATCCTTTTTCATTCAAAGAAAATAATATTGTCCTAGAAAATTTCGTTTTTATTTTACGGTCCGAGGAATATACCAATGAAAATGTCACAAGAAATTTTTATGGTCAAAGGGAAATAACTCTTAACTTATTATTTGATTAAATCAGGAAGCTTAACTGTTGCAGTCTTTAAAAATCATTGACTTATTACAAGATTGTCTCTCTTTGACCGTAAATCAGAAAAAAGCTTTTAAATTATTGGAGATATAAAAGAGACAATGTTTAAATCCTTCATATTAACTTGGATGGTCTTGCGCTGCATATTATAATGAACATTCTTTTAGTTACTTCTCGTACATAAAGGATTTATAGTCAAAATTTTGTTTTTTAAATCCTTTATATTAACTCGTGATGTCTGCACCCTTGATTGCTTGACTGTTTGATTGCTTGATTGCTTGTCGCCAAAACTTTTGATCGATTTTTAACCCATTTCCTCGTAAGCTAGCGAGCTGAAATTTTGCAGGCAGTTTTGTACCGATAATAAAAACAATGTGTCAAAATTGCAGATCGATCGCATGTACCGTAATTAAATTATTGATTTTTTAGATTATTTTATTTATTCCCATGTATCATGCTATTTTTTGAGTTAGAGTGTCGCGGTGCGTATTATATTGAACAACCTTTCTGTCGCGCAATAAGGTGCGTATTTTATTGACAACTCTTTTTATAAACATATTCCTGATCGGTGCGCATTATATTAAACATGTTTTACGACACAACTGCAATTTTGTATTTTTGGATGGTCTTGCACTGTGTATTATAATGAACATTCTTTTAGTTACTTCTCGTACATAAAGGATTTATAGTCAAAAACTTGTTTTTTTACTGGTTTTTTTTATTTACGGGTTTTTTAATTATTAAATCCTTTATATTAACTCGTGGTGTCTGTTTGCTTGCGCCCTTGCTTGTCGCCAAAACTTTGGATCGATTTTTAATCCACTTTCTCGTAAGGTAGCGAGCTGATATTTTGAAGGCAGTTTGGTACCGATGATAAAAACAATGTATCAAAAATTTCAGATCGATCACATGTACTGTAATTAAATTATTGATTTTTTAGATTATTTTATTTATTCCTATGTATCATGTTATTATTTTTAGATAGAGTGTCGCGGTGCGTATTATATTGAACAACCTTTCTGTCGCGCAATAAGGTGCGTATTTTATTGACAACACTTTTTATAAACATATTCCTGATCGGTGCGCATTAATCATGTTTTACGACACAACTGCAATTTTGTATTTTTGGATGGTCTTGCGCTGCGTATTAAAATGAACATTCTTTTAGTTATGTCTCGTACATAAAGAATTTATAGTCAAAAACTATTTTTTACGGGGTTTTTTTTATTTAAAAAAAGCTTGTACAGTGGAACCTCGGTATACGTCTGCCTTGGTATAAGTCCAACTTCGTATACGTCCTGTTTGGACGCGAAACATTTTGCTTGGTAAACGACCTTTGTTTGGAATACGACCTATTTTTATGGGGTCGTCCATAAATGACGTAACGCGATTTTGGCCGCGTCCTCTCGTCACACGTCTATCAACAAGTTTAAATGTCGGCGGATAATTAATATTATGCGTAGTATCCCCTGCCACCTGCTTATAGCATGACATCTAATCTCAAGATGCTGAGGGATTATTGTAAGTGTAAAGCTCTTATTATAATGAAATTCAGAAACTTCAGTAAAATGATAGGTTGTAGTTATGGGGGAGTTGCATTAAAATATAAGAACATGAGAATTCATAGAGACAATGTGCTTAAAAATAATAAAATGTAAAGTTATCCATTAAAAGGGAGACAAACGCCCATAAGATATAAATATAATAAAAGCCACCAATAAAATACAATGTTCATAAACTTTAAAACCACCAATTTTCTACAAAGGATCAAAAATACCCTACAACTAGTGCTTAAAATGTAACTAGCAGTGTCACTTGTTAATCTTGCCCGATTTTTCACCACCCTTCCCACCTCGTTACACGTCGTCACAAAAACTCATACCACCCCCACCCCCCCCCCTTTTTTTTTCCAAAAAGACGTCTCAAACACCTTATTTTATTTTTGAAAATTATCATGTTTCATATTACCTTTTTGTCATTTAACTATTAATTTAGTGTAAGACTGCATTGTGATATCGTAATGCGCGTCAAGCCATGTAAAACGACATTGTAAGCAATTAAATAATTAAGTGGAACTTTTATTTAAAATTGCGCGTTTTGATGTGACATCAAATTTCTTTAACACCCCCTTCCCCCCATCACACATTATCACAAATGTGTGACCCCCCCCCACCCACTAGGAACGTGACGTCATTTATGGACGGCGCCTAATACTAATAATAATACCTGAACACAAAGTGGATCATGTAAAATAAATTAAATAACTAAACTTAATAAACTTTTTATACAATTTTTATACTGTGTTTAAAAAGAAACCTTTGTTGAAAGTTTGAGATTAACATGTCAAAACTGTGACAAAAATAATGAATGTTAAAAAAATGTGTAAGGGGTTTAAAATAATTTGAAGAGATTAAATACCCTCCCAAACCGGAGCTTACAAAATTTCTCACCACCTTTTACTTTGCTTCATTTCTAGCTTGCAAATATCTTCTTTCTAAGATTTTTTTCTGTCTGCGCTTAATTCATCAGCCCCCTCTCCCCAGCGCCTCCCGTCCACTCACCTACTTTTTATTCTCACCCTCCTGTTTCAACGCCACTCTTCAATTCTTCATTTAAGCGTTGTATCTTATTTGATATATATATTTACATTGAATAATCTTATTTGTTTATTTTTTATATATATTTACACACACACACACACACACACACACACACACACACACACACACACACACACACATATATATATATATATATATATATATATATATATATATATATATATATATATATATATATATATATATATATACATATATATATATATACAAAGTTGATATGAAACCAACTAGTCACTAGTCCATTGGTGTGATTGCTGTGGACATAAGCTTCATTTATCATAGCTTTTAAAGGGACTTTTCTTTATTTCATCAACCTCTTACCAGTTTTGCCAAACATTCGAAACGTCAATACATGATGCGAGACGTTAGCTTCGCCGACCCAACGTGTTTTAGTATGGCAGAAATTTCTTCATTTTCGTCCATAAAATCGAAACCTAGAGTACAGTTGGAGAGGGAAAAAAAAGATTAGTTCGTTTACCTTTGTGTATGAATGTCCAGTACCATATGCTGACCATGACGGCCCCAGTGACGGACAGCGTGTAGAGGAGCCACATCAACTGGACATACCAGGGCAGTCGGGTACCTGGGAGAAACATTATGTCCAAGAGTTGGAATTAGCCAAAGTGCATGGTGAAGATTGGGGAGAGGGGAGGGAACGCTAAATTGGGTAAGAATTGGATGAGAGAGGTGAGCCCATAGATGAGTTTAGTCTAATATTGTGGTGTAAAGCTACACACAAAAAATTTTATTTATAAGTAATGATGAAATTATCTTAAATTATCGAAGAAACAAAAATATTAGCTAAAGGTCATGATGAAATTATCTTAATAATCGAATAAATGAAATGTATTTAATAACTCACGCAGAAATTATCTAAATAATGGAATATAAAATGGAATGTTCCTCAATATGAATTAACTCGAAAACACAAGCAATCAACGTTTATAAGCGAATGACATTTGTGGGTGGACAGAATTTACAGCGGAAAGGCGGGGCATTAAGGAGACTCGCTACAATAAATTGGCCACCCAAGTTGCCTCCAATTGATGTGCAGGACGAGACAAGATGTCTTTACAAGGCAGAAACGACGACACGGCGCAATAACTGCCACTTTCTAGAAATTAGAGCAAGGTTATCCGACCATTTTATTTCCATGTCCATTAATTTCACGAACTTGTTCAGTTCAGGGTTAGTCTGGGTAAGGGGTAAGACATTGAGGTTAGAAAATAGGATGTGGTATTACGGTTAGGATTAAGATATTCGGATAAGGTATTAGGGTTATGTTTGGGATGGTATAGGAATTAAAGTTAGGCTTATTGTTAGGATTCAAGGATAAGAGATTAGGATGAAGATTAAGGTTGAGTTGCAAGTATAATGGAAGATGTGTTTAGTAGTATATATTTTATTTCGTTATGGCTTTATATGTTTATTTCAAATTCTCAGTTTAAGACAATCATTTCGCATGATCGTTTTGTTATTGTTTTTGTTCCAAAGTAATTACTGGGCTAGAGGTTTTTAAAATTTTTATTTGAGTCCGTTCAAGGAAATACCAAGGCAAGAGACCAACAAGCTCTATTAGGATTGTTGAGGCTTCATAATTAGGAACAAAGATCGGTCAGTTCAGTGTAGCAGTGGGTGTGACATGTTTTAAACAGATTTGAGATTAAGTAATTAACTGATACTAATAATAAAAAAATAAAACGGACACTTGTAGGCAGCGGCACTTCAGATAAATATACTGAAAAACAAATTAAATTTATTTAAAAAGTATGCATTTAATAAAATAATTGTTAACTTAAACTTTAAAAAAAATATTAGTTTCATAGGTTATAGTTATACCAAATAAACGCTTTTAAAGGTCGAAAGTCAAGGATTTCACACACAACGCCTATATGTAATCCTGTATATCAAGTGGGTAGCTTCGAAATTTGTGATTTATAATTGTTTTAAAAAATGTTAGTGTGTCGCAAGTTGAATAATAAATAAATTGAAAAAAAGTAGTTACAATTACTGTATAAAAAATAAAAAAATAGAAGGACCCGGTGTAATGAATGGTTGTGGTGGGGGGGGGGTATGACCCGGTGTAATGAATGGTTGTGGTGGGGGGTATGACCCGGTGTAATGAATGGTTGTGGTTTGGGGGGGGGGTAGATATTGCAATTGGGACAAACGCCTGACAGGGAAAAAAAGGAAACAAACAACAACTTGGCATTGAACGGAAGCAGATGTGTTTACCTGAACTTCTGCTCACCATACTTGTTGTATGTTTGGCCAGACATGGTGGGGATTGCTCAACTTGTTGGTCTGGCTAATTCTGTTTGTCGGTTTGGAATAATTGTTCAACGGGAATAACAGATTTAACGAGCCGATTCAGTTTAACGGCGTCACCGCATGCATGTCAGTTATTGGACTGGAGTAAGGTTTTGCCGCTAAGAATAACCACCGCAAAGTCTTTTTTTATCGCTTTACTGTTCTACAAGTCTTTACTGTTCTACAAGTCTTTACTGTTCTACAAGTCCCTGTTGAGTCTAAAACTTAATTATTGGAAGTCAGCTCTAAGGACTTAAGTCACGAACCGTAAGTGGTACAGTGGTATATTGGTACCTCGGTATACGTCCTTAATCCGTTCCAGACCATTGTACGTATACCACATTGGACGAATACCAAGTTGGACGTATTCCAAAGCAGACGTATCCCGAGGTACCACTGTGTATTTGTAGGAACATAGGGTGAAATAACCTGTGCATCATTCATTATAGACACATGCGTGGCTTAGTCAATAGAAGGACAGATAAAAGCAGAGAGAAAAAATCTAAATGGATGAATGTGTCGATGGAATTATGAATCAACGGAAATATATTCAGAGAGTTGGGGAGAGAGAAAGTGAGGTAGAGTGGAGTGAAGCGATGCTTGGATGAAATGATACGTGAAAAGATTTTAAAAAAATAATGTTAAGTGGAGATGTTGATTTTTTTGGTCTTCTTTGAAATTCTGTGTAGGATGATAAAGTGATAAATTTGAGTGAACTGTAGGCCTTTAGTCTATTCGGAAAGGGGTGAATGAATAGTGGACTAATGTCTACAGTGCGTAGAGGAATGACAAATTTCTGTTTTAATGACTTTCTGTAATAGTAAGTAGATGTATTGATTAATTGACATGTTATTTGATAGAATCATATATGTGGTGATTAAATTGGTTTACATTTTTATTGTTTGATTTATTCGAAGCTGCATATTATAGATAAAACACACAATTTTCCAGATAGGGTTTTAAGTGTATATTTTAACGCTCCGTTAAAAAAGTCCTAAGCGATAATGAAATTAGTGAGAATCATTGATCTAAATTTACTACGCTATAAGTCATTTATTATCAATTTCATGAATATAAATTCAAAGAATGTATTTTCGCTTGAAGAGCTAATTATTTTTAAAATTAGTATACTCGTTGCGAAATTCAAAATTGACAAAATTGTTATTAAGAAATGGGAAACAGTAGAGACAGAACCAACCGGATGGCATCCCCATTTTGGTTTTCTCCCAATCAGCGGGATGCAAATGTTGTGAGACGTGGCTGTAAACACTGAGACCATCGATGACGCAGATTTACGCTGATTTATCCCCCGCAGTGTTGTGTGTTCGTAGTAACGTGGCCAGAAGCCGCAGACTTCCTGTAGTTACGACAGCTCGTGCTGTTGATGAACAGCCAATCGCAGTGATTGTTTTGGATTTGCGTGTCTGGGGTTGGCGGAGTTTGGCGTGGAGCGAGGCGCTTGGTGGGTGATTCACTAACTAGACTCAGTGATCGTTTTAATTATACACCTTGTGACCCCTGCCATTAGTGCAATTTGAGGGATGTTTTATAAGATTCACGTTCAAATCAACTTAGGCCCGTAAGTCTGGATATTCTGACCACTTCTAGCATACATAATATTACATAAACAGAATGTAATTATTTTTAAAAAAATATCCAAATATGACTAAAAAATAACGGCAATCATAATTTGATACTTACAATGTCTAGCGATACATTAATGATACATTTGAGAGTTTAAAATGTTTTAAACGACTTGAAAATCGTTAATTTTAACCTCTGAAAACTGTCCTTTTTACCACGTTTTTATTAACTCACTTTCTTTACTGTTTGTCCACAATTTTTCAAATCTTCCAACGTAAAATTTAACCACTTTTGATGTTCCTAGAGATTTCAAATTTTACCACAGATAGATCTTGGATGACAATGCATTGTATCAAAATTTCTGATCGATCGAATGTACCGTTATTAAATTATTGAACTTTTTAGTTTATCTATATATAAGCCTATGTATTATCCGTCTGCCCTTGTTTACATTACTGTCACGTGTAAATAACGAGTTGGATGACGGAGAGGTCACGTGAGTTAAAGCGCGGGAGATTATTAGAGTTGTCAGAATTATGGTGTGTGTGTCATGGCGGATGTGGCACAGGACTCCACGTTGTATAACCTCAAATTGTATGTTATGTGCATAGTGTAGATATTAAAGTTGTTTTATTGAAACCAGTTCTTCAGAGGATTATTGTATGCAAGATTATATATATATATATATATATATATATATATATATATATATATATATATATATATATATATATATATATATTGAGAACGCCTACAAGATATATTAATAAGTAAACCATTTACAATTACATTCACGTACCGAGTTCACAACAACCCCGACCACAAAAACCATGTTTCACATCAAGGGGAGATCAGTCATTTCCAGCCTGTAAATGTTTGTCGGGCAATGCGTATTATATTTCAACATAATCAATACTTCAAAACTCACCATAGCATACACTTAGACTAAAAATAATAAAATAAATAGAAGTAAAAAAAAGATTGTTAAAAACCACGTTTTTATAAGCGGACGAAAAAGTACAAAATTATTTTTAAAAATTTTTAATTTAAAATAAGTACTATGATGTAATATGACTAAAAACGTGGGCGGGCGCTTTTTAGGCGTTTGGCTAAAATGATTAGGGTTTAAAAATGACAAGTAAGAAAATGAGTGAATTGAATTAGTTAAGCCTGAGAAGCGGCCGCCCCACGTTTTTAGTCATATTACAACATAGTACTTATTTTAAGTTATAAATTTTAAAAATTTATTTACTTCTTTTTAGTCCGCTTATAAAAACGTGGTTTTTAAAAATCTTTTTTTACTTCTATTTATTGCTCCAAATATTGGCATATGACAGAAAATAATATCCGCGATGTATTCTGGAGGTCGCCGACAAAAAAGATTTGTTTGTATTTATTTTTCGTCTTCTAAATTATCTTTTGTTTTTTAAAAAAAATGTACGTGATATTAGGATTTAAATGCTAACAAATTGTTTTTGATTTTTCGAGAATAGATTAACGTTATTTTTTTTTCTTTAAATGTACATACTTTGTGGCTGGACTAAACTTGTCTTACGACACAAGGGATATGTTGTATTGTATTTTGTTAGAGTAGCTATGCTGGCGAAAGTTAGGTTCAGAACAGAATGAACCACCTGCATGATCACGTGATGTGGCTGCCGTGCTGTGGCTGCCCTCGCGTGGCTGCCTTTGTATGGCTGTCGTGGTGTGGCTGCCGTGCTGTGGCTGTCGTCGTGTGGCTGCCGTGCTGTGGCTGTCGTCGTGTGGCTACCGTGGTGTGGCTGCCATGCCGCGTCTGCCCTCGTAGGCTGCCGTGGTGTGGCTGCCGTGCTGTGGCTGTCGTGGTGTGGCTGCCGTGCTGTGGCTGTCGTCGTGTGGCTACCGTGGTGTGGCTGCCGTGCTGTGGCTGTTGTCGTGTGGCTGCCGTGGTGTGGCTGCCGTGCTGTGGCTGCCGTGGTGTGGCTGCCGTGCTGTGGCTGTCGTCTGGAGGTCGCCGACAAAAAAGATTTGTTTGTATTTATTTTTCGTCTTCTAAATTATCTTTTGTTTTAAAAAAAATGTACGTGATATTAGGATTTAAATGCTAACAAATTGTTTTTGATTTTTCGAGAATAGATTAACGTTATTTTTTTTTCTTTAACTGTACATACTTTGTGGCTGGACTAAACTTGCCTTACGACACAAGGGATATGTTGTATTGTATTTTGTTAGAGTAGCTATGCTGGCGAAAGTTAGGTTCAGAACAGAATGAACCACCTGCATGATCACGTGATGTGGCTGCCGTGCTGTGGCTGTCGTCGTACGGCTGCCGTGCTGTGGCTGCCCTCGCGTGGCTGCCGTGCTGTGGCTGCTGTGCTGTGGCTGTCGTCGTGTGGCTGCCGTGGTGTGGCTGCCGTGCTGTGGCTGTCGTCGTGTGGCTGCCATGCCGCGTCTGCCCTTGTAGGCTGCCGTGGTGTGGCTGCCGTGCTGTGGCTGTCGTGGTGTGGCTGCCGTGCTGTGGCTGTCGTCGTGTGGCTGCCGTGGTGTGGCTGCCGTGCTGTGGCTGTTGTCGTGTGGCTGACATGCTGTGTCTGCCCTCGTCGGCTGCCGTGGTGTGGCTGCCGTGCTGTTTCTGCCCTCGTGTGGCTGCCGTGGTGTGGATGCCGTGGTGTGGCTGCCGTGGTGTGGCTGCCGGGATGTGGCTGCCGGGGTGTGGCTGCCGGGGTGTGGCTGCCGTGGTGTGGCTGCCATGGTGTAGCTGAAGTAATGTGGCTGCCATGGTGAGGCTGACGTAATGTGGCTATCTTGTGGTCGCGGTGGTGTAGTTATCGTGGTGAGGCAATCGTGATGTGGTCGCCGTGGTGAGGCAGACAGGATAGAATAAGGAAATCCAACTAGACTCGGGCAAGCCGTGTGAGCGCCACCTTCGCCCGTTTTTTGTTTTGTTTTGACAGTGAGATAAGCTGGTGCTCCCGGCCCCATGGAAACCTTCCCGTGTTTATTGTTACGTCAAGCCGCTGTTTCTTGTCATATCAGGCGTTCAATTTGTTTCGAGTTGCGAGTCCCTAGTTTTTTAACGACCCCGTGGCTTTTCTGTTCAACATCTGTGTAACTGGAGGCGAATTATTGTATATTGGCGGATGTTTTGGGTGGCTTGGTGGAGGGGGCGGGCGGGGTGGGGAAAGGGATGGCCCTTATCTCAAACTTGTCATGTTTGTTTACACCTGAAAGACAGAGGGACAAGCTTCTTTGTAAATGTGAAGAAGAAAATGGGTGTTTTTCTGTTTAAATGGTACAAGTTCAGGTGGTTGCGCGAAAAAAAGTGTCTCGGTCTGTGAAAAAAGGTTGTCAAATCTCCCACCGGGAAACGTCATATCACTCTACGTGAAGTCAGTATTTAAGATAGGTTTTTGTAAGGTAACACTTATAATAATAACATGAGAAATCGTTAAGGGCGGTTCCTAAGGCTGTGGACTCATCGCGCTTCACATAGAAAACTTGTGGAAAAATATACATTCATTAAAATAAAAATTTAAAAAACAACATTTATATCATAATTCAACAAAACCTACAAAAAAATGACATGTATGGCACACATAAGAAAAAAGGTTCATCAGCGTAAAAATAGAAGTGGCAATACGTTTCCAAAATTTTTAGTACAATAAAGTTGCAAATAATAATAATTATTTTTGTATTTAAAAAAAAATTCTACAAAGCTGACTAGAAATGAATGTAGGTTAACAAAGACCTTTTGAGCAAAAACAGAATACACGAATACGCCAATATAATTTTCTTTTTCTTTCATAATACCCTAATGAATTGGTCGTACCTGGAGATTTCTATTAATATATTTCCACCATGATATGACAAGCCTATAATGTGGATGGTGTTATATGAGATGACAAGCCTTATAATGTGGATGGTGTTATATGAGATGACAAGCCTTATAATGTGGATGGTGTTATATGAGATGACAAGCCCTATAATGTGGATGGTGTTATATGAAATTACAAGCCCTATAATGTGGATGGTGTTATATGAGACGACAAGCCCTATAATGCGGATGGTGTTATATGAGATGACAAGCCCTATAATGTGGATGGTGTTATATGAGATTACAAGCCTTATAATGTGGATGGTGTTATATGAGATGACAAGCCTTATAATGTGGATGGTGTTATATGAGATGGCAAGCCCTATAATGTGGATGGTGTTATATGAGTGTTTTCGCAAAGCTCTTTAAGCAGTATAATCACGACAAGATTATATAGTGTACAAATCTAGGCTTATATCGGTTAGAGCGGTGCTTCTCAAAGTGGTGGTCCTCGGACCGGAGCCGGTCCGTGGGCCATCCGATGCCGGTCCGCTGCAGTTACCAAGAAAGGACATTTCGCTACTACATCAGTACAGGGAAAATAGTTCACTGGTCCCTGGAGCAATGGAAAAAATTCCCGCGGTCCGCAATACTAAAAAGTTTGAGAAGCACTGGGTTAGAGGACCACCACCATATGCTTTGGTCTTTTTATAAAACTGAAATGCTACTTAGCTTTGGTGAGACCTGTAGTGGAATATGCATCTTCTGTATGGGACCCATCCACCAAAGAAACATAAAAAAACATTGATAAACTAGAACAAATTAAAAAAAGAGCTGCCAGATTCATTACTGGAGAATATTCAAAAATGACAAGAGTAACACTATTATTTAAATCATTAAACCTAGAAACACTAGAGGATAGAAGAACAAAGATCAATGTAGTGAAAATACATAAGGCAATTAATTCTAACTGGCAAACTTATACAACACAATGATAATCTAATATAACCCTGAGATACACATAGGGATAAAAACGCTTTTCTTATTCCGTATGCAAGAACAAACGCATAGAAATTCTCGTTCTTCCCGCCCAGAAAAATCGGATATGGAATGGGTTGCCTGAGGAGGGCAGGAAAACAAACACTCTATCAACATTTAAAACTCTAATAAAAATGCAAGACTAAACATAAACCATGGATAAGCGTAGGACGCAATAATAACCATACATTTGAGGAGATCCTTTGGACTTGTGAGATACCGAATCTCGGCGTTGAATGAGAAGGCTGTCATTAATACGCGAGGGCGGACATCCAAACTAAATCGAAAAAACTCTAAATGATAGGCTCAATAACTGGAGATCAGTTTAAGGAGTTAAAGTTGCCTATTCTTGGATCCGATGCAGCACAAGCGGTAGGGACAATAAAAAACGTAGCAATGGCAAAGGCATTACTGGAGATACTTGGAAGGGCAAAGCGAGCAAAAATATCAGTCGTTTATGTCCAGGTTGCAAGACTAAACTAAGGCGTTATGTTGTTAAGGGAGGGATGGACCAAGTGGCGTACGCCTGCTTGGAAATCTTTGCCTTAAAATTGAAGAGTGATATTAACGTATGTTTAAAGAGTTATTTTTGACCCCACCCAGAGGCCCCCCTTGAGGGCCACTCCCCTGGTCTTGCATTAAGTCCTGGACACTACATTAGGGTAATAATTTCAGATCCTTTCGTATTTATCATACTTGAACCGGATAAACGCCGGCCTTGGATGTAGGTGACTTGGAGGACCTAGATTATCTAGTTTAGTTTGGGGGACCTAGATTATCTAGTTTAGTTTGGGGGACCTAGATGATCTAGTTTAGTTTGGGGGACCTAGATGATCTAGTTTAGTTTGGAGGCCCTAAATGATCTACTTTAGTTTGGAAGACCTAGATGATCTACTTTAGTTTGGAGGACATAGATGATCTACTTTAGTTTGGAGGACCTAGATGATCTACTTTAGTTTGGAGGACCTAGATGATCTACTTTAGTTTGGAGGACATAGATGATCTACTTTAGTTTGGAGGACCTAGATGATCTACTTTAGTTTGGAGGACCTAGATGATCTACTTTAGTTTGGAGGACCTAGATGATCTACTTTAGTTTGGAGGACCTAGATGATCTACTTTAGTTTGGAGGACATAGATGATCTACTTTGGTTTGGAGGACCTAGATGATCTACTTTAGTTTGGAGGACATAGATGATCTACTTTAGTTTGGAGGACCTAGATGATCTACTTTAGTTTGGAGGCCCTAGATGATCTACTTTAGTTTGGAGGACATAGATGATCTACTTTAGTTTGGAGGACCTAGATGATCTACTTTAGTTTGGAGGCCCTAGATGATCTCACTATAGTTTGGAGGACCTAAATGATCTAGATTAGTTTGGAGGCCCTAGATGATCTAATTTAGTTTGGAGGACCTAAATGATCTAGATTAGTTTGGAGGACCTAAATGATCTAGATTAATTTGGAGGCCCTAGATGATCTCACTATAGTTTGGAGGACCTAGATGATCTAATTTAGTTTGGAGGACCTAAATGATCTAGTTTAGTTTGGAGGACCTAGATGCCCTAGATGCCCTAGATACCCTATAGTTCAGCTCGAAATCCCCGTTTGAACTGGTTTGGTGGCAGGCCCCCTCCTGTGTTTAAACATACAGCCTTTTTTACGTGCCCTGATTTGATTGATTTGATTAGCAAGCGCCTTGTCAATGTATAGAAGACTCCTAGAAGACTCCGTATAGTCACATACACAAATGTTATTCCCGTAAAGTCACACAGTTTGCAAAAGGAGTTGTGTTACGTATATAGCCACACAAAAATCTATTTATAGCTTTCATAGACACAGCTGGAGAGGGTGCATAAAACGAAGTAGGGCATTGATTGAAGCACCAGCTCTAAACTGTAGAGAACCTCTTGAGATTGCGAGAATTGGAGTTTCAAGTGAGAGGGCGTAGGTCAAAGAGAAACTACGTGCCTTATTTAATGATAAATTGGCGGAAGTCGACCTTTTAATTTGATCCGGTGATTCTGAAGCCAGGCATACCAATATAGCTGGGTTTTTTAAAAATGTAATTTATATATATATATATATATATATATATATATATATATATATATATTATTTTTTAATTTAAAAATATTGAATAGAAAATATTTAACTGTAAAAAATCCATGTACCAAAATTTAATATAAAGTAAACACTTTTTTTTAACCACGTTTTATTAACTCGCTTTCGTTCCTGTGTGTTTGTCCAACAATTTTTTTTCAAATCTGCCAACGTAAAATTAAACCATTTCTAATGGTCCTAGAGATCTCAAAATTTTACCACAGCTAGATCTTGGATGACAATGCATTGTATCAAAATTTACGATCGATCGAATTTACCGTTATTTCATTTATGTCAAAAATGTTGGAGCTTCTCTTTAGACTTGAGCGTGCATTATAAAATTCAGGTAGGCACTAAATAGTCGGAAATTTGCCCGTCTTGGTGGAATAAACAGTGAGCACATGCTGGTCAAACTTGCCACCACTCAAGGAAAAAAAGTCCCGCCAGGGTTGGAACACGCCATCGCTGGTAACTTGTCTTGTCTTACCTATTATATGACACACAATGTACAGATGATCAATTCGTCCTAAGCTTATCGTTTGTTTATTTCTAGTTTTTCATTTTTTATTAGAGCTTTGAAAGTTGATAGTGTATTGCTTTTGCTGGTTTGTTCAGACAACTCTTTCCAAGTACGGATTGCATACAGTAAGAAGTAGAAATTCTAGGCGTTTGTATTTGCATAAGGAGCAATGAAAGAGTTTATTTATCCCTGTGTCTCTCCGAGTGCTGTATTAGGTGATGGGTTTGTTTAATTTTAAAACTACAGTAATAACTTATTGCCTTATGTATTATTATTAATTCGCTCTTTGTTTTTCTATCATCTAGCTCAGGGATCGCGAAACCATGGCTCGCGAGCCATTTGTGGCTCTATT
The DNA here is from genome assembly GCA_944989445.1 of Ampullaceana balthica. Taxonomy (NCBI): domain Eukaryota; kingdom Metazoa; phylum Mollusca; class Gastropoda; family Lymnaeidae; genus Ampullaceana; species Ampullaceana balthica. Next base: position 2,533,588 of record CALYLW010000014.1, on the reverse strand, counting down.
GATGGCTGCATCTGGCTCTCAGACAAATGTTCGATTACATTTTAAAAAAATGTTTTCAGACCTCTTTGATCTACATATTAATTGCATTTAAAACCAGCATAACAATGTTATTAAAAAGAATTCCGAGACATAATTATTGTACTTTTAGTGTTGAAATTACACAAAATACACACATTTATTTGAATTGTTAATTTGAAACATAATGTATGGCTCTCACAGATTTACTTTTCAAAATAAAAGGTGGGTATGGCTCTCTCAGACAAAAACGTTTCCCGAGCCCTGATCTAGCTTTTCTAAGTTTAGTGATTTAACCAATGCTGTTGCTGGTTACTAGTGTAAGGTCTCTGGTCAAATAATTCATGCCATCCGATATTCTCCAGTATAATTAACGTTTATAGTTTTATTTTATGACGCTCTGTTTACGGCGCCCTTTTCGTGTACTCGCCATACATTGGTGCAGGGCCGGTCTTAGCAATTGCGGCGCCCTATGCTGTTTAGTAAGCGAAACTGATTGCGCTAGGCCCAGTTTGGGTAGGGATAAGGAATTAATAAGGATAATAAGTGAAAATTAAGAGAGTCGGGGTCTTTGAAAGTGTGGGCCCCACTGCAGCAGTACAGGTCGCAGTGGCCTCAGACCGGTCCTGCACTGGAGTGTATAGGTCAAAGTTCATATTGATGTTTAAAACAACCGTTGGGTGGAGGAGGTTGTAGAGGTCAGTAAAACTGGGCCTCGACTGGTTAATTGAAAGTTTACCTGATGTGTTTATTAAACACGGAAGGTCTGACTTGTCCCTTCACCCACGTAACCTTTCGCTAAACAGATATCAACAGACGGTTCACGATGCTGGTGAGTGTGGTCTAATTATTATTAAAAAATCACTGGACAATGTTATGTGCTTAAGCTCATGGCTAAACAATTTGATTATAAATAAATAAACTTGATATTTAAAAAAAATACTTGAGCTTAGCTAACAACAGATGTAATTAGACAAGCTAGGGTAGGCAGAAGCGTCACTAGGGTTAATGTCACCCTGTGTGGTAGCTCATGGTCCCGCCCCCCTCCTTTCCTTTTACGATTTACCCCAAAGACCTACTCCGAGTCTGTCAGTGTCAAATAATGGGAACATACAGAAGTTTACATTTTGGTGTCACCCCTTAAAGATTGTATCTCCCGGAGCGATCAGCCCCCTCCGCATCACCCTAGTGACGCCTCAGGGGATATGGGTCAATTTACCTGATAACAGAATTCTGCTATACCAAAAATTCGAGCTGTTGTTTTTATATTGTTTATGTAACTAGTACATTCTTGAGACTTTAATGTCGATTATTCGGAATGCCCAACTTCGGACGCCGATCGGCCGGCTGCCGCATCACCACAACGTTACGGGGCCCACAGACGCTCTCGTCGGCCTCCCTTGACAACACTTGCACCTCTTCACGGGGCAGATCAAAGGTGCCAGCACCTCTGCCAGAGATAAGCGTACTTAATACGATATGCAGGGTTGATTTCAGGTGGTAGGTGTTAGTGTGGGAGGTTGAAGGAGGTTGAAGGAGGGTGGAGGGGTCGGCGCGGGGCGGGGCGTAACCGACTAATTTGTGCTCTAGAGTTTTTCCCCGCGTTCCGAACATCTGTTTTAGCTTTCAATTACGCCATGCCGTCTGTTCAACTTCGTCTGCCCTCCAGGGGCGTGCCTTGACCTTTCTCACATGGTGGGGGTGCGTCAGGTTCAAGGTCATTACTTCATTAAAAGCATAAAGAAGATAACGGGCTAATACAGTGTTCATCAGCAAAGATATGTTTGCTCCGTACAGTTATAATTAAATCGATGAGCCTTGCTTGCATAGCTGAAATATAAACAAAATAAAAATGTTTTATGGATTCTCAGAACGCTCTATACAGACCCTTATCAACCTTGTGTGTTCCTAACTTTCGTCTTATCCCTTTTACGGCCGCGGAGCTAATAAATTTAGTATTAACAACTGTCTTTAATACCCCGATGACCCCCTAATGGATGTGGGAATCGGTTCATTTTTAAAATCTTTAATACGAAGTGACGCCAAGTGGAAACATGTGCTCTCGTGTTTGTTACCTGACCGGAATGCTAATATCACACGTGGCCATCAAGTCCCTGGGGGCTACAACATCGATGGATGACCTATTGAATGGAAGAATCCATTACCCCGGGACACCTGTCACGTTACACTACAGTCTCTTTCGTATACTGACAACGATTCACTGGGGTCATGGGGTTAAGGGGTTAAACGATGGACGCGTGAGTTCAGTTTAATATCTATCTAGATACGACCCGTGGCGTAGCATACACCGCAGACTTGCTCATAGATAGTGCAAAGAACGAGAACGGACACAAACAGAAGCACGACGAAATGAAAAAAACGTGAGTGAACGTCGGGGGGGGAGGTGAACGGCCGACCCATTGTTGGTCTCGAGACGTGCGCACTGTGGTTGTTGTTTAAACCCCCCCCCCGCCCCCACCTTTCACCACCATCGCTTGCCAACCATGAACTGTGATTGGTCGACCCTAGCAATGGTCATTCGTCATGCTTATTTGCACACGTCTTGTGCTTGTCCTTGTGAATGATATATATAAAAGACAGATAGATCGATTTTCTGACCTTTTCGTAAACGTATACAGTGCTTGTATAGCCCCTTGCGCGGCATCATGGATATGGCACGTCAACATCTGTTGGTTGGTCGGAGTAGAACGAAATGCATTAAAAAATACATTTCTTTAACCAGGGTTGGTGTCACCCAGTGCGGTAGATCATGGTGTTACCCCCCTCAAGATCTACCCTTGTAAACAAATTCCGTGTCTGCCAGTGCCAAATAACGGAAACATAATTTTAAGCTTTGGTGTCACACGGTGTGGTCCGCTGCCCTTAGTGATGCATCTGCTTTAACTTTAACTTAGTTTAAACATTGGCTTTAGACCGTAACCCCTTCACAAGCTGTGCAAATTGGGACGGTCCCACATCAACATATACTATAACACGGTTTTACATAAATCCCAAAGACACGGTGAGAAAAATATGTCATGCACAAAGAAATTACCTAAAGAAATATACCGTACAACGAAATTGTGTTTTTTGTTGTTTTTTTTTAATTTTCAAAAGTGTATAGTTTAAATGTGTCTTTCACTACTGTAGTGCAAAAAGACTTTACTGTAGGAATATACAGAAAGTCCACCACAGGTGCTGCCTTTCAGTGCCAGAAGTGCGGCAAAGGCTGCCATTCGCGAGTGGGCTTGTACAGCCACAACAGAAGCTGCAGGGCCGTGCGCGAGGATCCGAAAAGAGCACAGAATCTTCCATCGTCTCATGAGACATAAGGAAAGCCAACCATACAGAAAGTCAGAAATGTACAACGAGCACAGAGAACGAAGAACAAACAAACCAGCAATGAATTAACAGAGCTCAACGCTTTAAGACCTCAAACAACGAAAGACATCAGCGGAATTCAACTCAGTAATAAGAGGTGGGACATGGTTAGGAAGGCGCGTAAGTCAAGTAAGTGAATTCAAGCTCTCAACATAAAATATTTGCATTTGTTATGATCGAGTTACCACCAACGCGAAAAAAACAACATCAAACAAACAAACAAAAAACAACACAGAATTACAAAGGAGAAGAAGATGTGTTGTAAGTGTAAGAATAGCGTGTTACCTCTCGGAGCCTCCGCTCTCCCGTACACAAGCCCGACCACGACCGTAACCTCCACCACACATTCGAGCGTCAGCAGCAGGTACACCCAGTTGCTGAGGTAGATGAACCACTTGGCGACGCTGACGTCCGCCTCCAGTGACGTCACGATGATGTTGCCCATCAGCCACGAGCAGTGGTAGAGAGCCCAGAACATTCTCCAGCATAGGTACGGGAAGGGTGAGCGACACTGGCAAGGAAATCAAATAGGCAGAGGGTATAACTTTTGGGGAATATCAACGTAAATCAAGCTGGACAATGCAAGAATATCATAAACGTATATGAGATAATCTTTTGCAATGTATCAGTTGACATCTTGCTGGACACTGCAAGGAAATCAAACAGGTAGATGGAATACCTTAAGGAAAAATTACCAGTACAAATTTTGATCGACAAGAGCATTTTTAAATATATATATATATGTGACTTAATTATTGCTTTATTATGAAATACTAACTGCACCTTTGTTTACCGCTCGTATGCTCGCCCAAAAAATGCGCATTCGACAGTGATGATCAAATCAATGCTATTATGTACTCAAGAGAAACCACGATAGGTTTGATGTAGCTTTTGTTGAAATGCCACACTTGCAATGTCTTGATCTTAACTTGACATTTTAAAATAAAATACCCTTATTGGAAGGCATGTTAACCTGTGGTGATATTTACGTAGACTTTTCTAAGTGGTTAGTTAGGCCAGCCCCGCGATTCTCTTGCACCGTGTCAAGGCTAAAGGTGAGGATGAGTGGCCCGTGGAACAGATTTAGCCCAGACAGTCTGCAGCAGTTAATTTGCCAGCCATTTGCCCCGAACTTGAGGTTAAAATATCAGGTTCTTCAAAGCAAGTGACAAGAAAGCCACGTGGTGACTCAGGGCTATTGTATTTTTCTTAAACCCACAAGGTACGAAATCTGTTGAGACGGTTCTCAAAATATATAAAGAAAACGTTAAATTTAAGAACACAATAGGCAAACGGTTTAGAGGTAGATCCAAGAAGATGTGTGTATTGTGTTGATTGAGGCACACAGAATAGGAAAGAGCTGGAAATACTGGGAGGACACCGTGTAAATTGGAAGATTTTCACTGAAGCCATATGGTCCACAGGAAATATAAAGGAAACACGTTGTTGATAATGAAGAAATTAAAATTGGACAACAACGAAGGTCTTTTACGAAATAGGGAAAACTTCCTAACATTAAGAAGACGAACTTTTGTTGCCATTAATTAAAAGACGCTTGAAAAGAACCTGCTAACACACGCAGCTTGTGCACCTCCTATATAGTGTGTGCTAACACACAGTACACATTCTTACAGACATTGCGCGTCAACACACATAGTTGGTGCACCTGCTTTCTACTATTTCCCCCCTCTCATGTGAGGTCAGGGTAACCTCTTTGGTATACCACAAGGTGCCAGGTACTGCTAATGAAAGGGGCGTAATGAGTTTAACACTAAGCCGTTTTCTCCGTTCATTTTTTATTTCAATTGAAATAAAACCTGAGGGCGTTAAAAAGAAAGGTTGGCTTGTCATCGTTTGTGATTTGTAAAGCAAAACCATTACATTCATTGGCATGGCGTTGGTATAGAGCAGGGGTGGCCAGACCTTGAGTAACTGGGAGCCATTTTACAATATTAAAAAATTGTCTGGAGCCGCATTGAAGCACGGAGGGTCATTAAAACTGGCTTGGAAATCTTCCAGTAATCCTTGTAACATATATCTCATAAATTGTACGCGAGCCGCAATGTGAACACAGAAGAGCCGCATGCTGCTCTCGAGCCGCATGCTGCTCTCGAGCCGCAGTTTGGCTACCGTTGGTATAGAGAGAAGAGTATGAACAATGAAAACATATAAGCGCATTGGTTCTGAAGGTACTACAGGCTGCACTGAATGCAGACATTCCTCTCACTGCGAGGTGCGTAACATTCCATTGAACTTTTTTCTTTTTTTATCGCCATGTTATATGTTTAATGTCAAATGAGAGTTGCTTGCCGTTAAATCCATAGTCAAAATAGCATTGCATTACAGTAGTGGTCTGACGCGCTTTAATTATATTTTGAAATATGAATTATACTTTTCTTAGGTATATGGTTATTTGTAATAAAACAAACGATGGACCAGCTTGGACGAAGAATCATTTTTGGAAATCATCGTTCTAAAACACTCTCATTGTGTGTGTATTAAAAAAAACTACATAAAAAAACAATTTAGACAAATAATAACACTCCGGAAAGTTCAAAATACCGCAGTTATGATTTTTCCAAAATATATCAATGGTTCACTTTTCTGTACGCTATTTGACTTCGCGCTACTTTGACAATATGCTACTTTGACAGCATGCTACTTTAAAAGCAACCTTGGCTGCCTGCTACATTGACTACAGTTTATTTCAACGATGTCTATCCATCCCGAACATTTATTTTCAGCTCATATGTAATGATAACAGTCACGTATGTTGTTAGCATTATTTCTTAGATTCTATTAAGTGACACATACACTTTTTATTATTTTCATTCAGCTTAACGCTTTGCCACATTAAATATTATACATCTATGTTAGACATAAGCGGATTTCAGAAGTTGGTTTTATGTCGTCAGCCCCTTAACGCCTGTCTCCTTTAATATCTCTTGTCCAGTCATATGAACATCTACCCGAAGAAACACTTGAGACATGCGGACCCCCCCCCCGGGTCTTCCAACAAGCTTACACGCGACACACCCCTCGAGGTAGACAGACCAGACATTAAACACTACCTTGCTGGTAACGAAGACGTCCCTCTCCGCATGCTGCAGGTACAGATTACCCAACGTCAGGTGTTCTCGTAACCTCATGGCCGGCCCCGTTAATCGTCTGGAATCTACAGGTCGAGTTGTGAGGGGATGACCAAAGTACCAGCTCGCATGAGAGGTAGCACACTGCAGCTGAAGACAACGGGCTGTAACTCTTCAAGGGAGTTAACGTTTCCAAATGTGTAATGTCTGAAAACACAGAAGTATTTTTATTTATGTAATAACAATAATATTTATGATCTTAAATGTGATCAAGAGAATAGTAATAAAAAGAATGATGATGATAAAAATAATAATTATAATAACAATAAAACGTATAATATTACAACAACAATAATAAATATGAGAACTTTTATACCACGCCACCCATTCCGCTTCACTTTAAAATACATATAGAAAAAAACAAACAAGAAAAAATCTTGCATTATTAAATAAGAAATGGATTGCACGCGTTTAAAGTATAAACAAATTGGCATAAATATATATAAAGGAATAGGTATATATTAAATTATTAACTCTTAAATATAACTATAACACATATAATAGTCAAATGGCGTGTTATTGTTGCATATTAACTTTTAAGGTTATATTATTTTTTTTTAAAAATGCTGCAAAAATGCTTTAAAAATATTAATACATTGTATCTATGTTTGTATAAATTTCCACATTTCTAATATCGCAGATATTACCACATAGCCAGCAAGTGTTCCACTGAAAAACATATTCGTGTCTACACATGGTGCAAGCTGGTACAATATGGTTTAAGTTGTCTGGTCAAACAGTTTAATTTCCACACCAGTTACTTGACACCACATGTGTTACGTAGTCTGCTTAATGTGAAGCCATATCAAAATGCCCTTAATTCAAAACGCCTTTAAGTGTTAATATTTTATGCGCTATTGACGTTTTTTTTAATACACATTGGTGTTTAATATAGATTTTCACTATATGAACCTCTTTGAAATTGAAATTTCAATGTGAATATTACGATCAAACAGATGTCATTTGGTTTATTCAGTATAAACTAATTGAATTTTTTTTAAAAATATTTGAAAGTTTAAAAATACAATAGATCTTGACGCATGCATGAGGCCAAAAGGAATACAACACTATATTAAGATTTCTTGAGATTTAACGTACCTAATTCTGAAAATGTAAGTTTCGTCATTTTCGAATGTTATAAAATATGACGTAATAATAATAATATAATTAAAAGACGAATTTCTACCCAATTAAAAAATAAAGTAAAACTTCTGCAAAGTGATTAGCAAATAAAGTGGGTGCCGAAGATGAGCACGAATAGAAACAATCAGAATTGATTTAAATACATTTTTGAAAAATAATTGAAATTTGTTTCATTTTCTTAATAACTATTTTGATAATATTCTTTATACAATTGTTATTTCCACCATCGCTTTAAGTCCAGCCCATTACTCTTTCGAGCCTTATCTCACTCGATGCCCATATCCTGAGCGATCTCGTTAAATCAGCGGCACGAGGATAACAAAACTATTTGAGCAAAGTCACGTGATTTCATCCAGCGTTAAATGCTCGCAAGACCTCCAGGAAAAGCAGAAAATTTAACTTTAAAAAATCCTTGAGAGGACAACTCAATAAAAATAATCAATTATATTATGTTTATCGCTTTGATGTTTTGTTAACTTATATTTTTGTCCCCAAAACTTTTCTATGCAAGATGTCCCAAGTGAAAAGAGTTTCCATGACAAACGCGTCTAAATAGATATAAATGATGTCATTTACTCTTCAAACGCGTTACCCAAAAGATCGAATTTTCACTTTTTTACAGATTATTTCCCTTTCGGTTAAGATTTTATTGAATTTGATTGAACTTTACTGACATCGCAATCGATAATCTCATCAGTACAGCCAACAGAATGTCTTACTTTAATCTGTTTTAATTCCCTGTCCATCGAGTAAGCGTCAGACCTTATTTACACCCGAGATTACGCCTTCATCCGTGCCTGGCATGCACAGCCTGCTACACCTAGGTGTCCATGTTCCTTTGACGTATATGCACAGAGGCACAGATGTATATACCGTCTCCTCTCCTTTCTGAATGTCGATTCATCTTAATGCTTGCATTTTTACCTTTTTTTTTATAATACCGGGTGTGAGAACTTATTTGATTACTGATCGCTTTAAAGAATATTCACACCCCCTGTACCCTACCCGAATTAAAAATAAAACAAATTGTTGGTTATAGTTTTCATTTAATTAATTTAGAGGGTTTAATATTTGTATTTTAATCTGTTAAAATGTAATTTACTTAATTCTTCTTATTTGTGTGCCTAAGTGCTAACGGCAAAATGTTTTATATTTGAACCGTGTATAATCCAAGAATCATTTATTTAAAAAAACAGCTGTTACCTGAGCGCTCTGTGAGCGGATAGAACAACGGTATATATTTCTATACGTCTAGTTTTCCGTGTCATATTCTTTAGGCGTAGTTGGGTTATAAGTTTTTTTGCGACACGTTAGAACAGGGGTCTGGAAACTACGGCCCGCGAGGCCCTCTCATCCGGCCCCTGGAGACCTTTTAATCTAAAAAAAATACTATTTTTACCTATAATATACCACAAAACTGTGTGTAGTCGGCCCCCAAACTGGTGTTTGACAGTTAATGCGACGATCCTGTAGAAAAGTTTGGAGACCCCTGCGTTAGAATAACACGTTGCAAGATATAGATTGTTACGTTATATTAAATCAAGTGATACTGTGACGTGATACTATAACATGTAATACGATACATCAAATGTTACATAGAGCTATGAAAGTTTAGTATGTAACGCGATGCTACATCATGTGATACCGTGTTATGATGCAATAACATGTGACAGGATGCAATAACATGTGACTTTGTGCTATGATAACATAAGATGTGACACGGTGCTATACCATTAGACGTTGTATTAAGATACCTCGACCAGGGCCGTCTTAACGCATAGGCCCGTTGGGGATTTGCCCGGGGGCCCACGAGCATAGGGGCCCCATGGGGAATATGTTTATTTATATATATTAAGTATATTTATTTTTTATTTCGGGGGGGGGCGCACTCTTTCTTTGCCCAGGGGCCCAACACTATATCTTTGCCCGGGAGCCCAAAATGGTGTAAATATGGCTCTGACTATGACATGTGACACAGTGCTAAGCATATCACACGTGTAATATCGTGACACGGTAATATGAGAGACGATAAAATAACATATACGAGACCATTGTGATTTTGTAAAATGTTGGTATAAAATGAAATGCACACCGTTGATTTCGAACGATACAACAGCACGTGACACTATACTTTAACATATGGCTCTGTCCCGTAATACTATATAACATGGGATACGATATACTTTCACATGTGATATTGTGTTACGATAATAGGATTTGTGACACGATATCATAACATGTGACCTAGTTAGGGTTTCCGACTCTAAGATTTGAAGCCCTTATTTAATTACCCTACTAGTTACTAACAGTACAGGCGAGATTTTCGGTCACATTTTTTTTTGGTGGTTAAATGAGGTCATGTCTGATGAGTCACGTGACACAATCAATCGAAGCGGTTTCATTTGATTTAATGTCATAACTTTAACAAAATGTATTGTTGGTGTATGAGCTCAAATCTTGTCAGATAACTGCCGGTGCGCCTGGTAAATGAATCAAAAATTTGAAAGCACACACTTGAACACACATATTTTTAAATACCTTATTCGGGGCTAAGAAGGTTTTCCAGTCTTTAAAGCTTGAATCACCACACATTTTTAATGCACGCCAAAACTATTTTCGTTATTTTCATAGACAAGAGAACCAATCGTGTACATAACTAATTGTGCCGTTCTGACATTATTCCACTCGTCATTCCGTCGTGTTTTCTTTTTGTAGCCCCAAGAGACCATTTCAAGAAGCTGATCGTCACTTAGTCTTCATAAAAGACGGTCCTCATTTTTTTTAAAATTAAACCCGAAGAGGTGGTTCGGGAAAGTTTTATGGACAAAAGAAAGTATGGGCAGAGAATATTTAGAAAATACAATATATTTGAAATTAGTTTAGTATTATTTAAAATCGATTAAAATCCGCCTGCTGCATATCATTGGTATTTCATTTTAAATTCAATTTATATTTACTATTAGCGCGTTTAATTTCGGCGCTGACTGATTGTAACTTTTTATGAAATTAAATGTTAATGATTTTTTAAACAGCAAAATATAATATAAGTTTTTTTTGGTTGAATATTGGATACCTTTGTTCCACACTGAATATGTAACTGATATATGTGGTTATTAATACGCATTTCAATACAATAATTTTTAATCATATACATATGATTACTTTCTTTTACATTTAATCTAAATAAAAAAACTTTCCTTCCTGATTTGTTGAAAAAAACTGCAGAAACATAAACATAAACATAAACATAAACATAAACATAAACATAAACATAAATTGTTTCAAGGTTTTTAAAGTAAAATGACGAAAATTTTGTTCAAATTCATTTAAAAAATAAAATTCACCATATGATTCGTACATCTTGAGCCAGCCAAGCTTATTTAGACATTGTGCGTTCACCGGCGTACATTTGCTAAGAGGAGAAGGGGCACTGACGGCGGTTGTGTACATAGAATCGACGTAAGCTTGTAGAAGATTGTCAGTCTTCTTTACAAACTACTTCCATCCCAATCGGCGTCCGCCTATGCAAGACGCAGACAAAAGAACTGCCCGATCAAAACAACTTAGATATCCGCCTGGATAAATAGCCTCTGGCCCGGACAGCTCGGGATAAATATCTTCTAACCTACGCAAGTGGCTTAAGCTTGGATAAACAGCAGTCGGAGCTTATACGTATTACGTCGTAGCGATTGTTGCTCTCAGCAGAAATTCCTGAGAGGTGTTTACAGCATTGCCTCCCATTATTTAAACAAATCTGAAAGCAGCTGACCTGAAACGCCTGGATTTGTAGATAATACAAGATACAGTGGAAAAAACGTTTAAAAGCGAACGATTATCTAGATTGCTTTTATTATTGCCAGAGAAATTAGCAGTTTTGATTTCTTTCTACAAGTAAAAGGCCATGCTAAAAAATATTTAAGACGAATGTAGGAAAAACTAATCGACATGGGCCATTGGGAATCAAATTTTTAAAACTGAATCTATATCTTAATACGTGCATCATTTGAATTATAATATCTCCATTCTTGAAAAAAAAATATGTTTCTATGGATATCATAGAGTATTCTAGAAAGAACGACATTTTTAGAATCGCTGAATCCATGAAATTGATAAAGTATTATACAATATCAAAATTTCATCAAACAAATATGTCTGTAATCATCATCAGGTACTCTCTCGATCCTATGAACATTTATGGTATCACTGTATGAGCTACGAAGCTATGATAAAATGAAGTGCTCTGTAAAATCATCAAATCACACATTGCTATTTTTACAGACAAAGTAGTGTAACATTTCATCAATCCATATCATCTGGTAATCGGAAATATCAACAATCCTCAATTTACTTTATCCTTATAGCAATCATGAAATATCTTAAATATCTTTTAACTTTTACATTGATTCATTTATGACTTATGACTTATGTCAAAAAAATTCCCTCCTATTAAATTGATGGTATCTACTGTGTGTTTAAGTGTTATGTAAATATTTCTGTCTCGAATTCGCTCACAGGAAATGGATAGCTATATGTTTTATGATTTAAAAGTTACTGGGAAAAATGTTTCTTGATGATGTCAAACGGTAATAAATGGCTTTTATCACGCTGACTTCCATGGCAACTACTGACATACTCTTAGTATTTTTAAAGATAAAATGAAGTGCAAAATTAAAAATAACTAGATACGATCCGCGGCGTAGCATGCACCGCAGACTTGCTCATAGATAATGCAAAGAATGTGAATGGACACAAACAGCAGCACGAAGAAATGGATACGCGAGTGAACATCCGGGTGGGGGGGGGGAATCGCCAACGCATTGTGGGTCTCGAGACATGCGCACTGCGGTTGTTGTTACATGTCCAAGCCCCACCCTTTACTACCATCACTCGCCAACCATAAAATGGGATTGGTCGACCCCAGCAAGGTTCATTTTATTCTGTGAAGGAACAATGCAAGTGAACTCAAGGACCATTTTTGGTCTCGAAGCATTGGTCGACCCCAGCGAGGGTCATTCGTCATGCTCGTTTGTACATACTTGCGTGGTGCCTCGCATGGTCACACGAAGAGAATTATATATATAGATAGATAGAAGATAGATATATATATTTTAAGTAATATAACTGACGGTTTTCTCTAAGAACCCACAGGTAAAATTTCTACTTTGGTCTATGTTTACAGGTAATAAGTAAGCTCACTGCTAAATACTTTCATGAATTCACGGGTAGGAAGATATATAAATTTTCGAACGTTAAACACATTATTGGAGCGCGTTCAAATCATCAGAATCTGGAAAAATAACGTCTAATGAAGATACCAGATGTAATGCAAATGTGCTGTAACAGATCGTTGGATTCCTCACTTATGTCACGGAGTTTTGCCAGAAGTCGGGTCACGATAACCTTGAACAGAAATTTATTGCTTCAAAAATGTCACAATACATCTCCATAAATGCACAGTTTGTTGCTATGTTACCAGTAACTTCTTCGCTAGATTTTATGTCATGAGAATTAACTGCATAAAGGTTTTAGATTTTATCAGTAACTACTTAGAAATGTGACATGTTGGAGAAGTTTCATATTTAATCGTTATGCTATCAGTAACTGCAAAGTTACGTGTCATGTTATCAGTAACTACTTAATTAGATGAGTTATAAATAGCTACAGAATCATGTCATGTTATAAGTCACTACATAGTTAATGTTACGTTTTCAGTCACTGCATAGTTATTGTCATGTTATTAACTACACGCATGTTATGTTATTGGTAACTGCAACTTTAGAAGTTGCCTTGTTATCAGTAATTACAAAGTCATGTGTCATGTAATTAGTCACTAAGTAGTTAAACGTCATGTTATCCGTAACTACAAAGTTATGCATCGTGTTATCAATAACTAAAAAGTTAGATACCATACCATCATTAAATGGACATAAAGAGGTCCTCTTTCACGGGAAAGTGAGACGACAGGTGGAACAATTTGATCCCCATAAATTGCAGCTGCCTTAAGGTAAAGGTAATCAAGCTGGGTTCATAAGCAAAAGAGATTTTTACTTTTGAAATGTTTAGAATTTTCTTCGCAATTAATCCAACTCATTAGAGGCGCTGCAGCAATATCAAATTCAAACCGAGGCTTTTATGTCGTACTTACGAATCTTACATTTGGCCAGGCTATATATAGGCTTTGTCATATCATGGTGGATATTTATAAATAGAAATATGAGGGGTGTTAAAATGGATCAATTTCATTGAGATATTAATCAAATATCCGAGGATTCTGTCAGGACTTATCTGAACAAATATTCAGCTTAAGTCAATTTTGTGAACTTCACCAATACATAAACTTGTTGGCAACTTTATAATAATAACTATTTGGAAGACGTATATATTTGTGCTGGAAAAAAACAACAACAACATTGTTTGAGTAAAAACTTGTCGAGGCATCGTAATTGTAACACCGAGTAAGGAGATTTTACCCTCTCCGGTCTGAAGAAGGACAAACCTTTTAGAGTTAATATGAGCAGGGCCGGATTTAGACTTGATGGGGGCCCTAAGATATTTGAGATATCGGGGCCTTTTTGAAGTCGAGATATTCTATGCCAGTGCCAAAAATGATTTTTTTTTAAAACCCGGGGGCCCCTAAGAAGGCGGGGGCCCTAAGAAGGCGGAGGCCCTAGGCTATAGTTTGTTTAGCAAATAGGTAAATCCAGCACTGAAAATGAGTGTAGAAATGGCGTTATTATCATTATTTTCAGCACAGTTAATGGGTTTATAATATTTAAAGATTTTTAAAAAATTTAAAATGCGAACGTTGATTTCTTTATGGTTCAGATCAAATGACGTCATTCCAGGATCCCCTGAACATCAATCAACATCGCTATCATAATTTATTTTTGTGGATGCCGACAAGGGCGTACGTATATTAATGTCACGTGGGGCCTGTTCAAATCAAAGCCACTGTTGAAATGCACGTGGACTAGCAAGCGATCGCGATTAACGCCATACAAATTAGCCCAATTATTTATCAGTGTTTGCAGCTGATGTTGGAAGTGGTTATTCCTAGGAGACCAACGTCTAAAGCCCAACGCGGTAAATCGTGTGGCAGCGCGCTCGACTGGCGTACCGATGGTCACGGGTTCGAATCCATGTCAAGGCAAGGATTTGTTCCCGGAGCCTAGGGCATCCCTGAGTCACCCAGCTCCGAATGGGTACCTAACACTAGTTAGGCGGCTGGGTAATGCGTGGAGCCCACATAGCCGTGGCCTGTGAACGCAGCATCACTTGCCAACAGATCATCTGTCATGGTCTGTGGACGCAATTATCTTCTGCATAGAAGAAGCGTCTATATAGACAAGATAAAATAAATAAAAGATGTTAAGTCTCATGACTTGAAGATAGGGCCCAATACATTGGGAACGTTGGGCGACCCGCTGGTCAAAGGTTATTTTGGTCAGATGGTCAGTTAACTTGTCAGCTGTTTAGATTATTTACAGTAGCAGAGTTAAACCAGATGCATGGCCTGAAATTTATCGTAAACATTTGAGAGACAGGAGATATTCATTTTAGGTAAACTATTAAATAAGCTTCTTCACATATTATTTTATTATATTATTCATCAGATGAACTATTTAAGACACATGTTGAAGATGAAGTGATAAGCGCGTCGCATGTATCAAGAATAGGGTTGATTGTCTGCCGGTTGTAACACGATGTAAATGTACTCATGTCACATTGTCTGAGGTCAGTCCAAGCTATTGAAAGAATTAGGTTAACACGAATTTTATCAGCGTGCCTTCAGATATGGCCAGAGGTCATACGGGGCGTTTAAGCCTAAAATTAATAAATAAAAGAAGGTATTGGAAAAATCGATGAAACAAAAATTAACTGGTCGGGGAAAAGCTTTCTGCAGCGAACTAACAACATTAAAATTACCAACAACATATAACATATTGCCAAATGACGTTTGAATTTTGATAATGCCGCCCTTTTTAGGATGCAAATATATCATCATTTTTAAAAGCGGGACGGAAAATCTAGAAACGAAATGTAACACCTTATCGCCAATCCCTTATCCAGGCGAGCATCAGAGAGCTTCAGTCATATCCGACATCTCCTATACATTTACTTCCTGTCATTCAAAACATGGCCGCCGACGCTACTCTCCGACTCAAATGTCAGAAGATGATTGCTCCAACAGACGTCCTTTGGTGTCTACTCACACGATGTGTATCAGGAAGCGGCACGCTTGGTTTGCGGACCTGAAAAACGTGTTAGCCTTCAGAACCGTCTTGCAAAATAGTCTATTAAAAAGCAATGAATGGTTAGGACTTTTTTTTCTCTCCTCGGAAGCGAGTTGTCTGCGGTTTCAGCTACTCGTCATTAAAGTGAATCGTGCTCGATCTCGTGACCCACGGACCTCGGGGGGAAAGCGTGTGTTTTAATGTAGCGATGAGGCGACATCATGGCGGAGGTGTGAAATAATGTTTTTAAACGGTTTTCCATCGAAACCTGACACTTTCAAATAGCGCATTAGTTAAAACTAGTTGCAACTTCAGCGGACTATTAAATGTTTCCGACGTGTGTATTGTTTAATATTTGAGGGCTAATTGGAAATAATAATTTGTTTTTTCTGCTGGGCATTTCTCGCTTTATTCAAAATCCAAAATTTTAGTACATTTGTAATTTTTTGTTGGAATTATTTTGACTTATTCAATGGACACTTTATTTTAAAAAAATATTTTGACAAATAAATTAATCTTGTTAGCACTCGCATACACACACGTTCAATCTCAACTTTTATCAAGTGATAAATAGTTTTTGGCGTTTTAATAAATATATTTGATACCCGCAATTTGGGAAATCCGCCATTTATGCCTAGTGTTTGTTGGCACGGTATGAAACGGTTTACTTTTCAAACATTTCCTATGCATTCTTTTTAAATGCCGTTGAACGAGCCGGCAAAGTATGGAAAATACGCTGCTATTCATGCTTGATCCTGTTGGTTTTTTTTTCTGCACTGGCTGCAAATCTAAGCAAGTCCTCGCAACGTTATCCTGAAGTTTCGCGAGACTTGCAGACTAAGGAAGAACTCGAAAAATAATATAAAACGTATAACCGACAAAGCCTGAAGAAGCAACTCACCAGATGCAAGGTACAAGATGCGACACGTAGTACTGAAGAGAATCCAGTCAATAATGGAGGAAATCAAACTGATTGTGTCGCCATGGTTACTGTGTAGCCTCCAACTGTTGTTATTTTTTGTGTGCTTTTAAAAGAATAAAGCGGTGGCCATACATGCCGAAACAGTCACCACAATACTCATGTGATATAGGGTATGCTGATTAAGACGACGGAGATGAGAAAACAGAAGGTGATGGTTTTAATCTTCTGCGCAGCCCGTGGTTCAAGATTGAGAGCGCTTTCGACTTGAGCTAAAATTGCTCTAAAACGAAACTTGAATTCCAAGGAAAACAATATAAAAATAAAGTATCACAACGAATACCCCCGCCCCTATAAACAATATAAAAATAAAGTATCACAACGAATACCCCCGCCCCTATAAACAATATAAAAATAAAGTATCACAACGAATACCCCCGCCCCTATAAACAATATAAAAATAAAGTATCACAACGAATACCCCCGCCCCTATAAACAATATAAAAATAAAGTATCACAGCGAATACCCCGCCCCTATAAACAATATAAAAATAAAGTATCACAACGAATACCCCGCCCCTATAAACAATATAAAAATAAAGTATCACAACGAATACCCCGCCCCTATAAACAATATAAAAATAAAGTATCACAACGAATACCCCGCCCCTATAAACAATATAAAAATAAAGTATCACAACGAATACCCCGCCCCTATAAACAATATAAAAATAAAGTATCACAACGAATACCCCGCCCCTATAAACAATATAAAAATAAAGTATCACAACGAATACCCCGCCCCTATAAACAATATAAAAATAAAGTATCACAACGAATACCCCAACCCCTATAAACAATTAAAAAAATAAAGTATCACAACGAATACCCCCGCCCCTACATATTTTGGAACCACTGTGCAAGTTCCTATACCTGACACTGACAAGGGTCTGAGTGACTCGCGTTTTTTTGTTGGCAGTTGTTATGACAGTGACAGAAGGCGAGCTTTTAGCGACTTGGAACCGGGCACGATACCTTGAAACAACTGTGTGTGAGATCACAGTTCTCTTGTCATGGCCAAAAAACATACTGAGAGTCGAAGACGTACGTCACCGTTGAAAGCCTCTCCGAACTGCCGCTACTTCTCATTCAACGGAAAGCGTCGAGTATTGGTGAGATGTATAAACAAGACCAAGTGCCAAAATATGTAGTGTCTTTGTGTAAAATAAAAGTAACTTAAGTGCCATTCAAAATGCCACCCCGGCCTTACATGCTGCAACAAGTAGTTCGATGCCACCTTCGCTGCCCGGACTTCGTTTATTAAGAGTGCTATTCTTTTTTCGTTTTCAAATATGTGTTGCCCGTAAAGAAGTTTTCATTGCGTTCTTTTGATACTTTGCCTGAAGTATACATGTCATTATTAGGGGTGTAGCGGATTTCGGCTCCAGCAAATCCAGAATCCGGCCAGTTGTACAAATCCGTCTCCGGTTTCGACTCCAGCTGAATTTCATTTCATAAATTCGGCTAAATACGGCTCCAACCGGATTTCAATGATTTGAATCCGGTACACCCCTAGTCATTATATATGATAAACTATGCAATGTTTAAAATTCTTACTAAAAGTATGTAACATAATCACATAAAACCGGATATTTAATAATTTTCCTCAGAACTTCAAGAATTCAATACATTGCCTAGACATTCTCTACAAAACCTGGATTTCTAACATTGACGGTAACATATTTTGCTCGCGCTGACGCAAGGTTATGTGATGACGCGTGAAAACCTGTTTCAGAACCACAATGAATGAAATGTATGTACGTTTTCTCGTTTATGAAAACGTTTTTGTTATGCTGAGGGAATGCGGCACAGTATAACTAACAGACAGGTTTGCATTGGAGCCCTGGATCGGAACAAGTAACCGACTAGTGGATATACTAGACAGGAATACATCACCACTGAGCACCTTGTCAATATTCTCATCAAACAAACACTATACATCTAACTCTAACACTAGAAATGCTTTTCCGTGAACCTCACTTTAAAATACTACGAATATTTCAAACAGAGAAACAGAAAATCTCTGTAATTTTTTATTATTTTTTGTGTGTGTGTTGAAAGCCTTACATTTCTTCTGCTGTTTGTGGTTTATCTCGAAATTTGTGTCTCTTTTTGTACAGCTACTTAGAATCTATGGTATAGTTGAAAACTTAAAGCTAATAACAGCGAAACTCTTGTCTTCAAAGAAACCTCCCCCCACCCTTAAAACTAGCATTATAAAGCAAAATATTTTGCCTCATAGGTATTTAAAGAAATATTTTAAAAGTCAATAAAACAGCATCTTGTTTTTTCTATATGTAAGAAATGGGTAGAATCCCATTAGAAAATAAAAAAATTAAATGATGATTTAAAAAAACGAAAAGAAAAAAAAAGAGACTAAAATATATAAGTATAAAAGAAACAGAGATGCTCTTACGTCTACTCTCATTGATGTGATGAACTATCCCAAGGTCAGATCCACGCCGTCTAATGTCACGGTACTCCAGCGGCCTGTGAGAGGTAGTGAATAAACTCTTTCTATCGGCCGTCCACGGCCCACCTCACCACAAACACGCTCACTCCGTGGCTATGTGGCTGGTCGCTGCGACTTCTGCTCACCGCTGGCGCCCGGCTTTCATTGAGAAATCGCCTCCGCCACTTAAAGCCTCCGCGCGACTGCCGCGGTACTCGCTGTGACCTGTGGCTGAGTTTCACAGCGGGATCGCGGTGAGGGGTTTAACTGTGGTGGTTCCCGTGGGGGCCACAGAGTAGACAACAGACGCGTTTTTAATTTCTCTAGAACATGCAGTTTTATTTACCTTTTAAAAAAATGTATTATTGTGCTGTTAAAAAAGACGTTGATATGTTTTAGTTTTGTTTTCTTTTTTGACAAAAGAAAGAAAACGTTCAGTATTGAAGACTACAAAGGTGTTCTATAACGTTTAATTTTGTTTTCAGGCGTTTAATGAAGACTTTTATTTGCATTCATTATTAGAGAACTGATTTAACTGAAACAGGCAGTGATATTTCATTATGCACGTATTGTTTAAACTGTACATAATATGTTAATATAACCTATTGAAATTTGAGAATATGGTGATAGGCCTGCTGTTGAGCAGTGGTACTCCAAGAAGAGGTCCGCTGACCGCGGATCGTTGCCGGTCCGTGGGACAACCACCGCTGGTCCGCAGAAGTTATCCAGAAAGGGCAGAAAAATATTATTATAATGCTCCAAATCCAACATTGATACGAACTCTAAAGAATATGTAAAATTTTCTGCAATAAGCACATAAAATGAATAAATGAGAAAAAAATATAATTTCGCTACCTCGACAGTATAAATAAAATGGTCCCTGGAGCAAGTGAAAAATTCCTGCCGGTCAGCCATACTAAAAAGGTTTAGAAACACTGCTGTAGAGGTATGTAATGATGTCCCTTAAAGTGAAGACTGATTGATTGTTTAAACAAATCGCCTTCGATTCTCAGCACACAGTACGGCCCCTTCAGTCGAGAAGGGGTGACACCATGAGCTACCGCCCCGGGTGACACTAACCCTAGCGACGCCTCTGGTCATAATAATACAATTTTTAACGTGAATCAACGAGGATTGCAAGGTTGGGTATTTTTCGATGTGTCGGGAAGTTATATTTATCTAAATTAATTGTATTCTATCATCAAATTTTTTTTTCAAAAAGGCCTTACTGCAGCATTGCATTGAAAAAGTTAATAATTATTAACAGTGGTTTGTTACAACAGATGAGAGAGTGAGTGAGCCGAAGAAAACTTGCAGACAATTCAGTGTTATTGAATATTTGAAGTATGGCTGAATGTTTCCAAACAGATACGAAAGATGAAACATTATTTACTGAATTAACAAGATTTTTTAAAAGTTAAATCTATACCCTTGACTTTACGGCATATTTCAAGCAAACTGTACCGAATTTATTTTCAGTACATAGTCTCCTTCATAGAAATCATTTATTCGCAAAAAATCTTAGTGAAAGTTAGCATAGATCATTAGATTATGACTCAGATTATGTCATTAGAGCAGGTAATAAAATAAAAAAAACAAATCCCTTCAATGAGATATTATTTGCTCAACATTGTTTGGAAAATGAAGAATCCTATACTTATTCACACAAACGTATTTGTTAGCTATTAATAAGGTCATTTTTAAATCGATTTTATGCTCTCTTTGATTCAGTGATGGAATTGATGGAAAACAAAGGCAATGACTTTCGACACAATTAACTCAAAAAATGACATATCCTTTTTGACTGATTTATTTGCCACATCTAACGAAACTAACTTGAAACTACAAGGTGACTAATTAAATTAAATTTAATAAAAACAGAAAGCGTACAAATAAATCTTAAGAAGTGGATACTTTTTTTCAGTTTCCAAATCTTTTGAAATTGCAAAATAGAGATGAAGATTTGCTGGCTTAGCGTTAATACTTAACGCCTCTTCATGCAGACCTAAACAAAATGTTTGAGGACATTCTTAATTTGAATATTCCCGCCTTGCATTTGCACACGTTTGCGCGTGGATAAACTCAGATCCCAAAGACATATGAACCCATACTGATACACGAGCAGCTGATTGAAATATCCACAAATGAGGAATTTAAACCAATGGTTGAACAAGGATACCACACAATCTGGTTACAAAACAGATCTCAATTTTATATCCTTCATTATTGGTTATTGTAAACAATTTGTAGACTGCAATGTTTTCCTATTTGGTAGAACATGGATTCAGTTCCGTCATGAACCTCATCACAAAGAAATAGAAACCGGTTAGAAATTAGTGCCTCAAAAAGGGATCCATGTGTCTAAAAAGTTTAGGCGCCACTGGTTTAGATACTATGGTCTTTCAACTACTCATACAATTGCACGAAACCAAGATATTAAAATATCATCTAATTAACGTGTGGAATATACAGAATTGGATCATTTTTTAAGATACAGCAAAGCACTCAAGTTGCATTTTAGGCTTTTTCTAAATAGCATTAAATGGTTGGCATTTGTTACACAGCATTCATCTCGATTTTTTTTTAGCTATAAATTAATTGTTAAGAACAATTTTTGATATTGCTGTCTATATTGTTATATATCGAGTAAACAAATATAAATTTATAGATTCATGAAACCCTAATGTAGACTCATTCTTAATTTCTTGGTATAAGCAATAGCAAAATTTTGTTAAAGCATAAAATTTAACTGAAAGTGCAAACCTTTTATATCTGGGTTTCATACAAACATATATATTTACATATATATATATATATGTGTGTGTGTGTATATTTATAATGACTGCAGAAATTAACGATTAATTTATTGATTAATCATTAAAAATTTTAACGATTAAAAAGTTTTTAACGATTAATCAACCCACCACTTATAAATGTACTGGAAGTCAAAAAGTAAAATATTTCGGCCGATAAATATAAACTAATTTCCGGACCATGACAAGAACATTTTGGTTTTAAACTATTGACTGACGTGAATGTTCAAAATGTGGGAAAAGGTTATTGTGTCCATTGAGAGAAATCGTTTGCCTACCATGCAATGTTCCCTCTAAGTCTAAGCTTCGTTGGTCCGTGTGCAAAGTTTTAAAAAAAAACTCTTGTGCAAAGTTGTACAACGTTAATTTTTTGTGCAATATTTTACCGAATTTGCTGCGCGGTGATTCTAAACTCCTGGGTAGAGTCGGTCATACATCTGCGCAGCCGCGCTGCTTCAAGGGAACATTGCTACCATCCACTACAGTATCGGAAACTTCAGCTGAGACAATCTAAAGCTATGTGAACAATTGTTCAGCTCGGCTGGTTATATTGTCAATAAGACTCGCTCATCACTTGAACCAAATAATGTCAATACACTTGTCTGTTTGCGTTGTTGGTTAAAAGATGTTATTTTTAAGAAGATATTCCAGTGTTATTTCGATTTTCGACGAGTATTTTAATAAATGATACGTATGAAATAATAAATTTCAATCTTTGGCTTTACTCGAAATTAACGATTAATTAATCGTTAATTTTTAAAAGTTGGCGATTAAATTTAAATTAATCGTTAACAGCCCTAATATTTATTTATTTATATGTGTATATAAGTATGTTATATTTAATAACATATATATTTTTGATTTATGCAATTTTAGTTTCTTTATCTAATTCAAATATGAGTGTGGGTTTCTAAGTGTCTTTTGTTAAATTGTTGTTATTAAACTATTACTATAAAATACACATCAAGTTTTAATTTGATAGATGCACAGATAAGACATATTTCTAAATTTCTATAGGATTAGTGATAGTATTTTTCATTGAAATACATTGCATTATAATATAGGATGTGCAACATAATTGTTCGTCCTGTCAGCGTCGCATCACAAAGCATCAGTGCTGACGTATTAAATATTATATATTTATTTTAAAAAAAAACATAGATGATAATATTAATAAAAGCATTATTATTTTTGTAAAAAATGTAATAGACTAAAATGTACACTTATATAAAATTTAGAACTAATAATTTGTGCTTCTTAATGTTTTCTTGCATGAAGTTTATAAGAATTTATAGAAATAGAAAATTTGAGGAACGAAACAAATTTTAATGTGCTTTTCATTTCATTTTTAATTAAAACTATAAAATTTCACTATTAACTTTAAAAGATACGCCTATCTACATGTTAAAACGCGCGATATATAGAAAAACCAATCTTTTACATATTTTATCCAAGTGGTACGCCACTTGAACTCGATCCCTATAACTAGGGATACAATGTCAAACGAAAAAGTAGGATTCTCCTATCACTATAAATTATATAAACAATTATTTAATTTAAAAAAATGACTCTCAAGTACAGTGAGATATTATATAACTTGTCAACAATACATTATGGCGCGGCTCTGACGGAAATGTTTTTTTTTAATAAGACACGTTCAATAGAATATTAAAAATCTCCATTAAAATGTATTTTTTTTAAAAATCGGAGTGATTATTCGGAGATATCTCCGTATAACGCTGGGCATTATAGACATATATTTGCCATGATTCTTAGCGTCATACACATATGTTTTATTGTTGGTCACGTGACTACTTGATATCTGATATAATAAAGATTTTAAAAATTCCTTTAATTTGTGAGCCTCCGTGGTCTCTCGGTTAGTACGTTGGATTTTTGAACTATAAGTGTCAGATGGTGGTTAGTTTCGATTGTGTCTCTCTTTATAACTATAAGTGTCAGATGGTGGTTAGTTTCGATTGTGTCTCTCTTTATAACTATAAGTGTCAGATGGTGGTCAGTTTCGATTGTGTCTCTCTTTATAACTATAAGTGTCAGATTGTGGTCAGTTTCGATTGTGTCTCTCTTTATAACTATAAGTGTCCGACTAGTGTTCAGTTTCGATTGTGTCTCTCTTTATAACTATAATTGTCAAATGGTGGTCAGTTTCGATTGTGTCTCTCTTTATAACTATAAGTGTCAGATGGTGGTCAGTTTCGATTGTGTCTCTTTTTATAACTATAAGTGTCAGATGGTGGTCAGTTTCGATTGTGTCTCTCTTTATAACTATAAGTGTCAGATGGTGGTCAGTTTCGATTGTGTCTCTCTTTATAACTATAAGTGTCAGATGGTGGTCAGTTTCGATTGTGTCTCTCTTTATAACTATAAGTGTCAGATGGTGGTTAGTTTCGATTAGTGTCTCTCTTTATAACTATAAGTGTCAGATGGTGGTCAGTTTCGATTGTGTCTCTCTTTATAACTATAAGTGTCAGATGGTGGTCAATTTCAATTGTGTCTCGCTTTATAACTATAAGTGTCAGATGGTGGTCAGTTTCGATTGTGTCTCTCTTTATAACTATAAGTGTCGGATGGTGGTCAGTTTCGATTGTGTCTCTCTTTATAACTATAAGTGTCAGATGGTGGTCAGTTTCGATTGTGTCTCTCTTTATAACTATAAGTGTCAGATGGTGGTCAGTTTCGATTGTGTCTCTCTTTATAACTATAAGTGTCAGATGGTGGTTAGTTTCGATTAGTGTCTCTCTTT
Organism: Ampullaceana balthica; assembly: GCA_944989445.1. Lineage (NCBI taxonomy): Eukaryota > Metazoa > Mollusca > Gastropoda > Lymnaeidae > Ampullaceana > Ampullaceana balthica. The sequence goes on along the minus strand of CALYLW010000014.1, from coordinate 2,508,658 downwards.
ATAACTATAAGTGTCAGATGGTGGTCAGTTTCGATTGTGTCTCTCTTTATAACTATAAGTGTCAGATGGTGGTCAATTTCGATTGTGTCTCGCTTTATAACTATAAGTGTCAGATGGTGGTCAGTTTCGATTGTGTCTCTCTTTATAACTATAAGTGTCAGATGGTGGTCAGTTTCGCTTGTGTCTCGCTTTATAACTATAAATGTCAGATGGTGGTCAGTTTCGACTGTGTCTCTCTTTATAACTATAAGTGTCAGATGGTGGTCAGTTTCGATTGTGTCTCGCTTTATAACTATAAGTGTCAGATGGTGGTCAGTTTCGAATGTGTCTCTCTTTATAACTATAAGTGTCAGATGGTGGTCAGTTTCGATTGTCTCTCTTTATAACTATAAATGTCAGATGGTGGTTAGTTTCGATTGTGTCTCTCTTTATAACTATAAGTGTCAGAGGGTGGTCAGTTTCGATTGAGTCTCTCTTTATAACTATACGTGTCAGATGGTGGTCAGTTTCGACTGTGTCTCTCTTTAAAACTATAAGTGTCAGATGTTGGTCAGTTTCGATTGTGTCTCTCTTTATAACTATAAATGTCAGATGGTGGTCAGTTTCGACTGTGTCTCTCTTTATAACTATAAGTGTCAGATGGTGGTCAGTTTCGATTGTGTCTCGCTTTATAACTATAAGTGTCAGATGGTGGTCAGTTTCGAATGTGTCTCTCTTTATAACTATAAGTGTCAGATGGTGGTCAGTTTCGATTGTCTCTCTTTATAACTATAAGTGTCAGATGGTGGTTAGTTTCGATTGTGTCTCTCTTTATAACTATAAGTGTCAGAGGGTGGTCAGTTTCGATTGAGTCTCTATTTATAACTATACGTGTCAGATGGTGGTCAGTTTCGACTGTGTCTCTCTTTAAAACTATAAGTGTCAGATGTTGGTCAGTTTCGATTGTGTCTCTCTTTATAACTATAAGTGTCAGATGGTGGTCTGTTTCGATTGTGTCTCTCTTTTTTAGTTCCTTTCTTTCGAATTTCTTGTTCAATTACTTTCAATGATCCAGTGGCGTCACTAAGGGGTGCGGTGGGGGCCCCGGGTGACACCATCAGGGGTTGACATCAAAATGTAAAATTCTGTATGTTCCCGTTATTTGGCACTGGAAAACTCGGAGAATTTCTATGGGTATAGTCGTGATGGGGTGACATCCTAGGTTACCGCCCCGGGTGACACCAACCCTAGTGACGCCTCTGTGTCATCTTGTGCGTCGAAAAATAGAGTAATTCCTGCAATTCACGAAGCCAGTTCCGATATTCTGTTCACAACATCGACTAGGAATCTTGGCTACATTATTTCTGACAACATGTCTATTAACAACTTCATCAATCACATATGTCGCTCTGCCTACACTGTCATTCGTCAGATCAGCTCAATCCGTCATTACTTAACAGTTAGTGCGACAAAAACTCTAGTCTGTGCTCTTGTACTAGCTCGTATGGATTACTGCAATTCTCTTCTGTCAGGTGCGCCAAAACAATGCATTGAAAAACTACAGAAAGTTCAAAATTCAGCTGCCAGACTGGTGCTCAAGGCAAAAAAACATGACCATGTTACTCCACTTCTTCGCTCACTTCATTGGCTGCCTATACAAGCCCGTATTGATTACAAACTGGCCGTTCTCTGTCACAACTTCTTTTCGGACTCATGCCCATCGTATCTTACTGAACTTTTGTCGGTCTACTCACCCACTCGCCAGCTACGATCTTCTGCAGACACACGCGTTCTCTCTGTTCCTACGACACGCACCAAAACATTTGGTGAAAGGTCGTTCTCTTTTTGTGCAGCCAAACAATGGAACTCTCTACCATTACACATACGTAGTATTCAAACAACCAAGTCCTTCAAGACTGCACTTAAGACACATCTTTTCAAAATTTATTTTCAAAATTAATGAAAAAACATTTCTTGTTAATGATTAACGTAGCTTATGTATAATGTACTGTAATTTTTGTGTTTGTTATGATATGAAAGTTAATTTAATACTTATAGGTATGTTATTTCTTTCATGTAAAGTGCTGTCAGCCCAGTTCCTTACTGGGATACAGCGCTATATAAATAATCAATTTATTATTATTATTATTAAGTTAAGGACTGAAAAATACTATGACATTAATAAAATATCCAATATTATCAGAAATTTTTACTCCAAAGCTCACGAGTTTTTTTGGTTTTTGTTTGTTTGTGGTTTTGGTGTTTTTTTTTGTTGTTTTTTTTTGTTGTTGTTCGATTTCAAGTACGTCACACACGAGTTGTAAATATAATGTCAATAATGGACGAGGCGTGTTTAAATTGTTGCCATCTCTTGAGGAATTTATTAACAAATGAAAAATATATGGCTAACGCTATCAGGCTGTTTAACCAAGGGATCGGTGAACAGCCGTAAATTATCTCATTTGGGGTAAAAAGGGAACTCTTGGGGGTATCATTGTGGGCATATAAAATATAAAATTGAACAGATAGTGATTTATATAGATAAACTAAAAATGCATTAATTTATTTACGGTATGTTCGATCGATCTGAAATTTTGATACAATGCATTGTTAGGTGAGACGGGTCCGTGTGCCAAATTTCAAAACGATGGCTTCACTGGAACTGGGTCATTTTTGACTTTTGTTTTTCCGCGGGCGGACGGGCGTCGCGGGACGAGTCGCGGTCGAGGGACGATCGACGAATGAGACGGCGGTGAAGTTATTATACGGGATTAAAAAAAATGTATTCTTGTGCTGTTAAAAAAGATGTTGATATGTTTTAGTTTGATTTTATTTTTTGAAAAAAGAAAGAAAACGTTCAGTATTAAAGACTACAAAGGCGCTCTGTAACGTTTAATTTTTTTTCAGGCGTTTAATGAAGACTTTTATTTGCATTCATTATTAGAGAACTGATTTGACTTAAACAGGCAGTAATATTTCATTATGCACGTATTGTTTAAACTGTACATAATATGTTAATATAACCTATTGAAATTTGAGAATATGGCGATAAGCTTGCTGTAGAGCAGTGCTACTCCAAGAAGTGGTCCGCGGACCGGTGCCGGTCCGTGGGACATCCGGCGCTGGTCCGCAGAAGTTATCAAGAAAGGGCAGAAAATAATATTTTAATCCTCCAAATCCAACATTAATACTAACTCTACAGAAAATGTAAAATTTTTGGCAATAAGCACATAAAAGGAAAAAAATGAAACAAAAATCAAATTTCGCTACGTCATCAGTACAAATAAAATGGTCCCTGGAGCAAAGGGAAAAATTCCTGCCGGTCAGCCATACTAAAAAGATTTAGAAAGACTGCTGTAGAGGTATGTAATGATGTCCCTTAAAGTGAAGACTGGTTGATTGTTTAAATAAATCGCCTTCGACTCTCAGCACACTGTACGGCCCCTTCAGTCGAGAAGGGGTGACACCATGAGCTACCGCCCCGAGTGACACCAACCCTAGCGACGCCTCTGTCATAATAATACAATTTTTAACGTGAATCAACGAGGATTGCAAGGTTGGGTATTTTTCGATGTGTCGGAAAGTGATATTTAATTGTATTCTATCATTAATTTTCTTTTTCAATAGGGCCTTACTGCAGCATTGCCAGAGTAGCCAAAACAATGGCAGCATTGAGTAAATTAAAGCACAACTGGCAAAGTAAGAAGCTCACCCTGAGATCAAAGATCCGGCTAATACGCTCTCTGGCGATGTCGGTCTTTTTGTATGGTTGTGAGGCTTGGACGCTCTCTGCAGACCTCCAAAGAAGAATCAATGCGCTAGAGATGAGATGTTTCAGAAAGATATTGAACATCTCCTACACAGCGCACATCACAAACGAAGCGGTCCGCAACACAATAAGTACTGCCATTGGCCCCTACGAGGACCTACTCACATCAATTAAGAAGAGGAAATTACGATGGTACGGACACGTGACAAGAACTGGAGGTCTCGCAAAAACTATATTGCAAGGCACAGTCCAGAGAGGAAGGAAAAGAGGCAGACAAAAGAAGAGATGGGTGGACGATATCAAAGAGTGGACCGGCCTGTCATTCAGCGACTCTCAAAGGGCAGCTCAGGACCGTGACAAATGGCGTGTGTTAGTGAGCAGTTCACGATGGTGCCCCAACGACCCAACAACGGGTTAAGGGATATTCAAGTTCAAGTTCAAAGCAGCATTGCACTGAAAAAGTTAATAATTATTAACACGGGTTTTTTTTTACAACAGATAAGAGAGTGAGTGACCCTAAGAAAACATGCCGACAATACAGTGTTGTTGAATATTTGAAGTATGGCTGAATGGTTCGAAACAGATACGAAAGGTGAAACCTTATTTACTGAATTAAAATTATTTTTTAAAGACTTTACGGCATATTTAAAGCAAACTGTACCGAATGTATTTTCAGTACATAGTGTCATTCATAGAAATCATTTATTCGCAAAATATCTTAGTGAAAGTTTGCATAGATCATTAGATTATGACTCAGATTATGTCATTAGAGCAGTTAATAAAATAAAAAACAAATCCCTTCAATGAGAGAAGTATTTGCTCAGCATTGTTTGGAAAATGAAGAATCGTTTACTTATTCACACATAAGTATTTGTCAGCTATCAATAAGTTCATTTTTAAATCGATTTTATGCTCTCTTTGATTCAGTGATGGAATTGATGGAAAACCAAGGCAATGACTTTCGACACAATTAACTCAAAAAATGGCATATCCTTTTTGATTGATTTATTTGCCACATCTAACGAAACTAATTTGAAACTACTATGTGACTAATTAAATTAAATTTAATAAAAACGGAAAGCGTACAAACAAATCTTAAGAAGTGGATATTTTTTTCCAGTTTCCAAATCTTTTGAAATTGCAAAATAGAGATGAATATTTGCTGGCTTAGTCTTAATACTTAACACCTCTTCATGCAGACCTGAACAAAATGTTTGAGGACATTCTTAATTTGAATATTCCCGCCTTGCATTTGCACACGTTCGCGCGTGGATAAACACAGATCCCAAAGACATATGAACCCATACTGATACATGAGCAGCTGATTGAATATCCACAAATGAGGAATTTAGACCAATGGTTGAACAAGGGGCATCCTGGCAGAATAGCGACTGTCAAAACAGCGACCGTCATAATAGCGACTTCAAAATAGCGACTGTACCAAAATAGCGACTGTCAAAACAGCGACCGTCATAATAGCGACTGCATCATAACAGCGACTGTATCAAAAAGCGACTTTCTTCTTTTGCTATTAATGTTTGAAAAACTTACTTTGCCTAGCCTACAAAGAAGTTTATAAAATAAAGAAAAGTAAGACACAATAAGCCATGTAGGTTTTTTGTACAGAAGGGACAATACACAATTAAATACAATCAACTGGAGGTGTGTATAAATAAATGTTGGTGTTGTAAAGAGTGTAAACACATTTTCGGGACACATTTTGTTTAAAAAAAAATTCTGTGAAAAAAATAAAATTATAACTGCTATTACTTCAGTCAAATATATTTTGCAGAAAGCTCGATAGTGATTAACAAACATAGATGCAGTCGATTAATTTAGGGGGATTGCGGTGATAGGGGCAGAGGTGGCGTGTGGCTGCTTTTTTTAAGCTAGAGAAAGTTCGACTACAGGACTTTTTGATCCCCGGATGTTTCGACCCTTTTCGTTTTTACCTCGTAAAATTGGTGTTTTTTTTCTAATTAAAAAAAATAAATAAAAATAATATAGTTTAATATTATTATCTATTGAAAATTAAAAACGGCATGAAATAGTTATTTTCAACGATTAATTTACCACTAAAAAGTATATACACTGAAAACCAATCAACATTCAGGGCGAATTCATGATTGTGTTAAATGCACCACTCCTCTGAGGTAGCAAGTCCTTCCAAACCTATCCAACTCCACCCCCACCCCCAGGCAATGTGTTTAGATAGTCATTTCTTAAGGTACCTACATTCTTTCAGCCCCAATCCCTTTATTTACCTTCTTCATAACACGGGGTCCGTGGCCGTCACTTAGTCTAGCCTTCGTAACATGTCATTATGTAACCACCCCGGACAGCTCGACCACAGGATGTTTCGACAAGGGACAAATATGGACATATATGTCCATATTTTAAAAAATGCTTCCCAGGTAACCATGATTCAAATTTTATTTTTACTGAGCATTTTTTTGTTTTTGAATGAATGCGAGTATATATAGCATAAGTTAGTTTTTTAAATTTTTATTTTAAACACAATTGTTAATTTCAATAAATACTTCATCAAAATATTGCTATTTTTTCTTAGTTTTTATTTTTTACTATGCATTTATGTAGTTTTTTCACTTGGGCTCCTTGGGTAAGTTTAGACAATGAAAAGGGGTCTATATGTCAAAAAAGTTTGGAACCACTGTGTTAGGTGAACGGTTGGACAAGAAGTGGATTCAGTGCCGTCATGAACCTCATCACAAAGAAATAGAAACCGGTTAGAAATTAGTGCCTCAAAAAGGGGTCCATGTGTCTAAAAAGTTTAGGAGCCACTGGTTTAGATACTATGGTCTTTCAACTACTTATACAATTGCACGAAACCAAGATAAAAGATTACTTAAAATATCATCTAATTAACGTGTGGTATATACAGAATTATATCAATTTTTAAGATACAGCAAAGCACCCAAGTTGCATTTTAGGCTTTTTCTAAATAGCATTAAATGGTTGGCGTTTGTTACACAGCATTCATCTCGATTTTTTTTAGCTATAAACTAATTGTTAAGAACAATTTTAGATATTGCTGTCTATATTGTTATATATCGAGTAAACAAATATAAAGTTATAGATTGATGAAACCTAATGCAGACTCATTCTTATTTTCTTGGTATAAGCAATAGCAAAATTTTGTTAAGAGCATACAATTTAACTGAAAGTGCAAACCTTTTATATCTGGGTTTCATACAAACATATATATTTACATATATATATATACATATATATATATATATATATATATATATATATATATATATATATATATATATATATATATATATATATATATATATATATATATTTGTATATTTATTAGGGCTTCGGAAATTAACGATTAATTTATTGATTAATCCTTAAAAATTTTAGCGATTAAAAAGTTTTTAACGATTAATCAACCCACCACTTATAAATGTACTGGAAGTCAAAAAGTAAAATATTTCGGCCGATAAATATAAACTAATTTCCGGAGGATGACACGACCATTTTGGTTTTAAACTATTGACTTACGTGAATGTTCAAAATGTGGGAAAAGGTTATTGTGTCCATTGAGAGAAATCGTTTGCCTACCATGCAATGTTCTCTCTAAGTCTAGGCTTCGTTGGTCCGTGTGCAAAGTTTTAAAAAAACAACTCTTGTGCAAAGTTGCACAACGTTAATTTTTTGTGCAATATTTTACCGAATTTGCTGCGCGGTGATTCTAAACTCCTGCGTAGAGTCAGTCATACATCTGCGCAGCCGCGCTGCTTCAAGGGAACATTGCTACCATCAACTACAGTATCGGAAACTTCAGCTGAGACAATCTAAAGCTATTGGAACAATTGTTCAGCTCGGCTGGTTATATTGTCAATAAGACTCGCTCATCACTTGAACCAAATAATGTCAATACACTTGTCTGTTTGCGTTGTTGGTTAAAAGATGTTATTTTTAAGAAGATATTCCAGTGTTATTTCGATTTTCGACGAGTATTTTAATAAATGATACTTATGAAACAATAAATTTCAATCTTTGGCTTTAATCGAAATTAACGATTAATTAATCGTCAATTTTTAAAAGTTGACGATTAAATTTAAATCAATCGTTAACAGCCCTAATATTTATTTATTTATATGTGTATATGAGGCATCCGGGCAGAATAGCGACTGTCAAAACAGCGACCGTCATAATAGCGACTTCAAAATAGCGACTGTATCAAAACAGCGACTTTTTAGCAGGTACATTTTCCTCACCTGGGTCGCAAGATGCAAGTTTTCTCTTCAGTTTTGTTGTATTATATTTTAAACGACATGACAAATGAAATGAAGCTTTCTTTTTCATGAATGTTTCCTCAACACCATCTCCATCATCAAGTCTAGTTAAAAAGCCAGGTGACAGTGCGCCACATTCACCTAACTTAGTCAGATTTTCAGCCAAAGTCACATATGTAGATCCTTGATTTGTTTGTCTGGCATTAGCATTTTTCTTTGGTATTTTTCTGACAAAGCGCACACATATCCCAGTTAGTGGGTTGAAAACTAGCAGCATCTTGGTTTTCATGGCTTACATTATGATTATCCATGGCTGAATAAAAAGTGGCTGCACAATCTAAAAGAAAGAGAAAAATAAATGTTTAAACAATTTAAAAAATCTCATAGTCTCATAGACAGCAATCCAAAATTTATACTGCAGTTTAGATGCTATGACGAATGATAATGAAATAGGAAAATTTAATGCATGCATAAACCTGACCTTATATAAAGTTAACAAAGATGGAGCACCTAAAAGGCTAATTAAAAGGCCTAACAGAACAGCCTGTACATCAACAAGCTCCTATAACTACTACATACTACTACTACTAGTACTACTACTACTATTAAAGTATTATGATTATCACTACCAGTTTGTTGGGTTTTTTTTAAAATTGATTACTGATATTACTGATCCAATATAAATTATCCGCATCCTATATTATATTATCATTATCTAACAAAAATGAATGAAAGCACTTTTGCAGCAAAATAAAAGCTAGTACTTACCCAAATCAATGAATCTTTGCCTTTTCGGAGTTTCCCAAGACTCAAGATACTTTCACTTTCTGTTTGTGTTCGGCCATCTTGCGATTCAGTTTGTGCCGCACAGAACTCTCGCACTGAAGGCTTTATTTTAATTCTAAAAGTATGTGTACTCAGTAACCAATAAAATAATCAAATAGGACAAATCTTTTAGTTAATTTTGGGATAAAAAAAGGAATTATTTTTTCTATGTTTACTGCTTTAGAAAACGTGTTGCAATATTTGAGTTGGAAATAAATAAATAAATAAATTCCTACGCGTCTTCAAATAGTCCCTACGCTTTATGTTAATTTACGTTAAAAAAACAAAGATTTGTTTTGGCTCTGTTTCTAAAATTAAAATATTATTATTTGTGAACACATTTTAACTCATGTCATGTTTGTAGCATGATGATGCACGATCTATACTTATCAATGCAACATAGAACCCGAGCTATAGATGATAATATTAATAAAAGCATTATGTATTTTTTCTTGAATGTATTAGACTAAAATGTACACTTATATAACATTTAGAACTAATACTTTGTGCTACTTAATGTTTTCTTGCATGAAGCTTATAAGAATTTATAGAAATAGAAAGTTTGAGGAACGAAACAAATTTTAATGTGCTTTTCATTTCATTTTTAATTAAAACAATAAATTTTCAATATTAACTTTAAAAGATACGCCTATCTATCTACATGTTAAAACTAAGAGTCAACAGGAGGTCCATCTTTTTATATATTTTATCCAAGTGGTACGCCACTTGAACTCGATCCCTATAACTAGGGATACAATGTCAAACGAAAAAGTAGGATTCTCCTATCACTATAAATTATATAAACAATTATTTAATTTCAAAAAATCACTATTAACTACAGTGAGATCTTATATAACTTGTCACCCATACATTATGGCGCGGCTCTTACAAAAATGTTTTTTTTAATAATACACGTTCATTTATCATATTAAAAATATTCGGAGATATCTCCGTCTAACGCTGGGCATTATAGACATATATCTCCCATGATTCTTAACGTCATACACTTTTGATTTTAGAACTATACGTGTCAGATGGTGATTTGTTTCGATTGCGTGTCTTTTTGTTTGTTTGTTTCTTTCGTTTGAATTTCTGGTTCAATTACTTTCAATGACAGTCATCTTTTGCGTCGAAAAATATAGTAATTCCTGCAAGTTGAAGACTGAATAAAGAAGACCCGTAAAAACAAAGTTTTTGACTATAAATCCCTTATATATGACACAGAACTAAAAGTATTGATTATGTTCCAACGCGACAAACATTTACAGACTGACACCGAGTGATGTCCCCTGTCTTTAATAACAGGGGATGGGACGTGAAGGGTTGTCGGCACGACGGTCGACGTCAACGCGTCAACTCAAACTCTTACGTGGAAAAAATCAATAACAAACCGTGTATTCGAATAACATACGTTATATAAGGATAAACTAAAAATGCATTATGGTACGTCCGATCGATCTGAAATTTTGATACGATGCATTGTTAAGTGACAAGGGTCAGTGTGCCAAATTTCAGCTCAATGGCATGACGGGAAGTGGGTCATTTTTTACTTCTGTTTTTCCGCGGTGCCGCCTAAGACAGAGAGACAGAGAGACAGAGACGGCGGTGAAGTTAATATAAGGGATTTAATAAAACAAACCCTTAAAAACAAAGTTTATGACTATAAATCCCTTATGTATGAGACATAACTAAAAGTATTGATTATGTTCAAACGTGACAAATATTTACAGACTGAATCTATCTTAACTCCCCTTTGCTTTTAACCCGGGTGGGGGGTTGGAAAGTGGAAAGGTCTTGTCACCGATCGCTGGACCGAGCTCAGCGTGACACGCAAAATGTAAACATAAGCATACCGGTTTACCTGATTAAAACACGAGATGTGTTCACCTGTGGCTGCGGTGAAGTCAAGTAACCCGTAAAATGTAAACAATAGTGACTTCTACATATAGTTTTATATAGATAAACTAAAAATGCATTAATTTAATTACGTTAGGTGACACGAGTCCCTGTGCCAAATTTCAGCTCGATGGCATCACGGAAAGTGGGTCATCTTTTACTTTTGTTTTTCCGCCCTCCCGACTGACCCACCGCGAGCCCAAGACAGAGAGAGACGGCGGTGAAGTTAATATAAGGGATTTAATAATAAAACAAACCCATAAAAACAAAATTTTTGACTATAAATCCTTAATATATTCTCATAAAAGTATTGATTATTTTCAAACACGACAAACATTTTCAGACTGAATATGTCTTAACGCCATTTTGCTTTATAACCCTGGGGGGTTAGGGGGTTGGGAAAGGGGAAGGGCTGGTCACCGATCGATGGACCGAGCTCAGTGTAACACGTAAATTTAAACAAAAGCACGCCGGTACACCTGGTTAAAACACGAGATGTGTTCGCCGATGGCTGGCGTGAAGTCAACTGACCCGTAAAATGTAAACAATAGCGACTTCTACATATAGTTTTATAAAGATAAACTAAAAATGCATTAATTTAATTACGGTACGTCCGATCGATCTGAAATTTTGATACGATGCATTGTTAGGTGACACGAGTCCCTGTGTCAAATTTCAGCTCGATGGCATCACGGTTTGTGGGTCATTTTGTACATTTGTTTTTCCGCCCACCCGACGACGAACGGACAGACAGTCAGAGAGAGAGAGAGAAAGAGAGAGAGAGAGAGAGAGAGAGGAGAGAGAGAGAGAGAGAGAGAGAGAGAGAGAGAGACAGAGAGAGACGGCCGTGAAGTTAATATAAGGGATTTAAAAATACTATGACATTAATAAAATATCCAATATTATCATAACTTTTTACTCCGAAGTTCACGAGTTATTTTTTTGATGTGTTTTTGGTTTGTTTTTTTGTTTTGTTTTCTTTTTTTCACGATTTCAAGTACGTTACACACGAGTTGTAAATATAATGTCGCCAATGGACGAGGCGTATTTAAATTGTTGCAATCTCTTGAGGAATTTATAAACCAATGAAAAATACATGGCTAACGCTATCGGGCGGTTTAACCAAGGGATCGGTGAACAGCGGTATATTTTCTCATTTGGGGTTAAAGGGGAACTTTTGGGGGTAATTCTGAATCATTGTGGGCATATGAAATTCGCTAGAATCAGGTCCTTTTGAGTTAACAATAATGCTAACATAAACTTTTATAATTTTAACTTTTAGGTATCCGGCTCTTCTTCTTCTTCGTTTGAGTTTTGCGTGCCGACGAGTTTTTGCGCCAATTAGTCCGTGATCTTTCAGCCTGCTGTTTTTTCTTGCTTCGATAGCCTTTGGTAAGCCAAGGCAGCAGTTGAAATTTAGCAAGTGATGCATCGTTCACAGGCCACGGCTATAATTAATATTTATATATATATTATTAACTAATGTTAGGTACCCACTCGAAGCTGGGTGGAATCGGTGAAGCCCTAGGCCCCGAAAACCAATTCTTGGCTTCCCATGGATTCGAACCCGTGACCATCAATACGCCAGTCGAGCGCGCTGCCACTCGACCACTGCATCCCCATGTATCCGGTTGAAACGGTCAGTTTTTAAAAAAAAACGTTTAACCGGCTTCAAAAAACTAACTGTGTTAACATCCTTGGATTATATTTTACTAGACGCCCTGCGGCGTAGCATACGCCGCAGACTTGCTCATGGAGAGTGCAAAGAAAGTGGAGAAATAACGGACACAAACTACACCACGAAGAAATCAAAACAACGCGAGTGAACGTCGGTTTGACTGCCAACTCATTGTTGGTTTCGAGACGTTTGAAGGCGAAATTCGGTACACCCCTAACTTCTATGAAGTCAGCTATAAAACGATAATCGGTTTAAAATCAGAGTTACATAATCGATAATCGGTTTTAAAAAACAACAAAAAAAACAACAACACGCAATTAACAACCCTAAATATGACTAACCCTCGCTTGGGTCGGCGAATCACAGTTTATGTTTAAGGGATGGTAGTATTAAATGGGAGGCGGGTAACAACAACCTCAGTGTGCATGTAATCAATAATAAACACAAAACAACAACACGCAATTAACAATTCTAAATATGACTAACCCTCGCTAGGGTCGACCAATCACAGTTTATGTTTAAGGGATGGTAGTATTAAATGGGAGGCGGGTAACCACAACCTCAGTGTGCTTGTGTCCATGTTTACTCACTATTTTGTACTTACTTTGTGCTGCTTTTTGTGTATGTACTCTCTCCCGCCCCCATCCTTTCTTTGCACTATCTATTATGAGCAAGTCTGCGGCATGTGCTACGCCGCGGGTCTCTCCAGAGTTCCTTCTTTTCATTCACTCACAGTCGTTTGCCCAAACCTATCCCATTTTGACAACTGTGTCTTTCTGGAAGTCTTCACCCGTAACTAAATCATTAGCTGCCTTTTGCTATGCCTCGGGTTCAGCTAGTGTTGGCAATAGAGGGGTAAAAGAACGGGCACATACAGACATTTTTAAAAATTAAAAAAAAACAACAATGTTTTCCCTGGGGCTTGAAACCAGGACCATCGACGTATGAGGCGGACGTGATAGCCATTACACTACGAATATCTCATTTACTGTGAAGGAACAGTGCAAGTCAACGCAAGTGCATTGTTGCCACCCACTCCCACCCCCCTCTTCTTTTTTTCTTTTCATACCACAACGCTTGCCAACAGTGTTTAGTTGACACGAGGGAGGGTCATTCGTCATGCTCGGTTGCACATACTTGCAGCTTACTTGCCTGGCATGGTCCCATGAAGAGAATTATATATATAGATTTTAATGCATACAAATTAATCATTGACAATTAATCATCACAGTTAACGTCTTCTTTTCATTAAAAAAAATTATTTTAAAATAATATTAAAATGTATTTTTTAAAAATCACTCAAATTGACTTTACGTGCATTCCGTTAGAAAGAGGTCGGCGAACATGGGTTACTTACCTCATCTGGGGTCAAAAGGAAATCTTGGGAGCAATGCAGACTCATTTGGGACATATAACATCCACTACAATCCAGTAGAGATATTAAAATACGTCATGTGGACGTGTACGCTTGGAACATATGCCCACTATTGAACCGGTTCCTTCCAGAAAATGCATTTTTTAAAAATATAACAACTATGTAGATTTCTTACCTACGTTCTATACGAAGACACCTAAATCAACCCTACTTTCATTTATATTTACACAAGTGGCAATAATCTTAATCCACATGACTTGACTGTATGAAGTATCCTTTCTGTGATGTTTAAAATTAATGCCTTAAAAACTGAGCTAAGGAGAAAAGTTGTTTTGTGCTCCTCTCAAATTGCGATGTCAAGAATTTGAAGCGTTCAATAAAGTTAATGAATATTTTGACTAATTTTTAAATGGGCTCATTTATCATTATATCTAAAATGACCAGGGGCGTTTGACCATAAACCAATCGAACAATTATATCAAACTTAAAACGTTTATAACTTTATCAACCCCCCCCCTAAAAAATGGATATTCCGTGTCGTTTAAACTTAAAACATCTACACATAATCCTATTCAGATCATTTCTAGACACTTGTCATACTTGTAAAACTCACCAGTAGCATTTTCGTGGGGGGGAGCTAAAGACACTTCCCCAAATCCCCGAGTCATGTGGGCAGGACCTCGAATCTGTAACGCACACATAAACTTGTATATTGAGGGGTAACGGGCAAAAAAGTTCGCCGACTCCTGCCGTAAGAGAACCAGACGGAGCTGTGGTTACATCACAAATGCTTTGATGTCAACATCAAACGACGCAGGGTAACAATTTCATACTTTCCTTTGTGGGTTCTCAAACTTAAGGATTATAATTAAATTTCATTTTCATGTCTTGATAACATACGCCAACCGGCGTCTTATGACATACCGACATGTACATTGAGAGCACTGATTTTAAGAAATATTTATTTTTTTAAAATTCATTAAATAAATTGTAAGCAACCAAATATTTCAGCTAAAGTTTTATTTTAAGTTACCCTTTTGAAGTGACGTCATATTTCTTCAACCCCACTCCCTCCCCCTCATCACGCATCGTCACAAAAGTGTGACCCCTTCCCCCCCCCCTCCCCAGGTGCGTGACGTCATTTATGGACGGCCCCTTTCCATATTGTGGACTGAAATTTTAGAGACCCCAGACAAGAAACTTTGGTAACATTTTTATACTATAGTCTCATCTTTGTAAGATCTACATACATATACAAATGTAAGGAAATTTAACAATTTGTGTTATTCAAAAACTATAAATTTGGTTTTAATCATCTGCTAGCCTCGGTGCTGGGGCATTGTGCTAGCCTCACAATCAATCCCTTGCTCGTTAGTGGTAACTCAATGAAACTTGTGAACGCTACTTCACTTGCCCCATAGGCCGTCATGGTCTGAAAAGGAGTTATTATATTATTACTAGCGTACACCCGTCAAAAATGACGGAAGTTTTCAGCTGAAATCTATTTATTTTATAAAAAATGCACTTTTTTTAGAGCGCCTACGGCACCAACCTTTTTCAAAAGCGCAACTAACTTGTCCTTGTTTGATAAATACGAAATATTAAACTTTCTGAAATGTACACAACGTATTTTATAATAGGGGTTGCAGGGCGCCAAAGGCGCCCCGTTTGTTTTTTGATTTTATAATTAACCATCATCAAATTATCTTTTTACAATGTTCCCTTTTTTAAAATTGAAAATATGAGCTAAATCAATGACGTCATATAATTTTTTTTTACAGCGCATCTTTAATTTGCACACCTTTTGGTGCATTGGTGCAGTAATTTGGTTTTCCCTGCTTTCTAAAATTAGTAGCGTCAGGACAGACTGACTTGCGTGACAATTGAAAATTATATAGTTTTATTATAGTTATTTGCTTATTACAGATTTTGTTAGAAAATGTTGAGATCGAAAATAATATTACATTTTGTTTACAAAGAAAGGTATTTTGAAAAAGGAAAAAAAAGGAAGGGGCTGGGAACGATACTGTGTATGAAAAAAAAACTATTTCATTGTTGTTGTTTTTTTGTTGAAAATACTGAAACTGAATTACTGCATCAATTTTGAATTATTATTAGTGGTTATTCCTTAAAATTTAATAAATGCCCCTCTGTGGCAATACTGTTAATAGTATTAACAAACATGCAACAGACGACAGACCAGGAAGAATCGTGTTCGAAACCCTGCTGATGACAACATGCCAACCATCGCTTATCCGACATGTGGACGCACCTTTCGGGCAAGCGTATGTCTAATAAGCCACCAAAGGACACACGACGCTGCCACATAATGTGTCTAAATGGTAAGGATGGTCCTCGTCGATCACGAGAGACAATTTAAAAACTGCAGTATTAATTAGACACTTCGAAAGTTGCGAAGCTTTTTAACTGGGACTAGCGTATCACGCGTCAAAAATGACGGGAGTTGTCAAAATAAATACACATCAGATTAATTTAAAAAATAACATAATACAGACTTTCATTTATTTTATTTATTTTTATTTGATTCATTTATTATCATATTGAACAATTTTATGCGGAACGTTCGAAAAGTGTTATTTTTGGCGCAGTAATTTGGTGCGCTGCTTTCTAAAATTAGAAAATCATTACATTACAACCATAAAGACGACGGGAATTATGTATATTGATTGATATTTGCTTGGATCACACGTCAAACAAATATATAGACAAATAATTTCTTTGTCAATAGAGCCCGCAAGGGCAGAACCCATAAGAGTATCACCTGAAAAAGTATAAAATGATGGGCGCCCTGGACAAATCAGAACTTGCCCTACCAGAACTTTTGTTTTCTAATTCCCAGAACTTATATAATTTAACATAGATAATATTTGAACAATTTTGTAAACTACACTTGGATCAAATATTTATGTCTCCTAATCCAGCGACATTAAATCCGAGATCCTCCTACTGACAATGCTGGGAGGAAATGTTAAATAAACAAAGCGAATCCACGAACCAAATATTTGCACGGGGCTGATAGTGTAGGAAAGATGAAGCGGCCATGAGATTTAGTAAAGGAGAGAGACGGCTGACTGTAATAGCCTCTACGCCTGCAGATAAATTGACTGTGATGGATTAATACGGGTGTATACAATCGTTTTCATTTGGGGTTTAGGAGATAGTCATAGATTGATGAAACCTAATGTAGACTCATTCTTAATTTCTTCATATAAGCAATAGCAAAATTTTGTTAAAGCATAAAATATAACTGAAAGTGCAAACGTTTTATATCTGGGTTTCATACAAACATATATATTTACACATAAATATATATATGTATATATATATATATATAGATATATATATATATATATATATATATATATATATATATATATATATATATATATATATATATGTATTATGACTGCAGAAATAAACGATTAATTTATTGATTAATCGTTAAAAATTTAACGATTAAAAAGTTTTTAACAATTAATCAACCCACCACTTATAAATGTACTGGAAGTCAAAAATTAAAATATTTTGGCCGATAAATATAAACTAAATTCCGGACGATGACAAGAACATTTTTGTTTTAAACTATTGACTGACGTGAATGTTCAAAATGTGGGAAAAGGTTATTGTGTCCATTGAGAGAAATCGTTTGCTTACCATGCAATGTTCCCTCTAAGTCTAAGCTTCGTTGGTCCGTGTGCAAAATTTAAAAAAAAACTACTCTTGTGCAAAGTTGCACAACGTTAATTTTTTGTGCAATATTTTACCGAATTTGCTGCGCGGTGATTCTAAACTTCTGGGTAGAGTCGGTCATACATCTGCGCAGCCGCGCTGCTTCAAGGGAACATTGCTACCATCCAGTACAGTATCGGAAACTTCAGCTGAGACAATCTAAAGCTATTGGAACATTTGTTCAGCTCGGCTTGTTATATTGTCAATAAGACTCGCTCATCACTTGAACCAAATAATGTCAATACACTTGTCTGTTTGCGTTGTTGGTTAAAAGATGTTATTTTTAAGAAGATATTCCAGTGTTATTTCGATTTTCGACGAGTATTTTAATAAATGATACTTATGAAACAATAAATTTCAATCTTTGGCTTTAATCGAAATTAACGATTAATTAATCGTTAATTTTTAAAGTTGACGATTAAATTTAAATTAATCGTTAACAGCCCTAATATTTATTTATTTATATGTGTATATAAGTATATTATATTGAATAACATATTTATTTTTGATTTATGCAATTTTAGTTTCTTTATCTAATTCAAATATGAGTGTGGGTTTCTAAGTGTATTTTGTAAAATTGTTGTTATTAAACTATTACTATAAAATACACATAAAGTTTTAATTTGATAGATGCACAGATAAGACATATTTCTAAATTTCTATAGGAAGAGTGATAGTATTTTTCATTGAAATACATTGTGTTATAATATAGGATGTGCAACATAATTGTTCGTCCTGTCAGCGTCGCACCACAAAGCATCAGTGCTGACGTATTAAATATTATATATTTAATTTTAAAAAAAAACATTGATGATAATAATAAAAGCATTATTATTTTTTTTTAAATTTATTAGCGTAAAATGTACACTTATATAAAATGTAGAACTAATAATTTGTGCTTCTTAATGTTTTCTTCCAGGAAGCTTATAAGAATTTATAGAAATAGAAAATTTGGGGAACGAAACAAATTTAATGTGCTTTTCATTTCATTTTTAATTAAAACTATAAAATTTCAATATTAACTTTAAAAGACACGCCTATCTACATGTTAAAACGCGCGGTCCACACTAGATTCGTTGTTTTCTATATTTTATCCAAGTGGTACGCCACTTGAACTCGATCCCTATAACTAGGGATACAATGTCAAACGAAAAAGTAGGATTCTCCTATTAGGTACCACAAACTGACGCAAAATTGCGTTTTTTCGCCCTGAAGCTAAAAATTAGCAACTTTTCACTCACATATTTCTGTAATAAAAAGTGATGTTATACAAATTAAAGTTGTACCATTGAAAATTGTATTTTAAGCCCTTAAATTATATGTTATTTTCTTTGATGTTGATCTAATTTAAAATATTAAATTTTTCGCTGGAAAACCATCACCATAACGATTATTGAGCAGCAGCCGAGTTATGATTATTTACCCTCTTCCTTTCAACGACTTTGCCGTAGCACAAAATACATATAATTGCGTTAAAAAGTAGTATATCGAATGCGAAATTGGACAATATTTAGTTTAGTATAAAAAAAACATTATAGAATATTATTTAAAATGTAAGAAAATGTAAAAAAACAGAAAAAATTCATATAATTATAAGTTTTTGACATAATTGGACTTGTTGGTTAATATTTTTGAAAGGATTGTCCATTTTTCCAATTGATATACGAAAAAAAAATTCATTTATTTTTATCGCCAACGTCGGCAAAACGAAATAAATAAACCTATATCTTCGTTTCGAATAACGTTCGCCGGTGCGCGGAAATGGCCGAGTCTATAATGCAATTCTCCAGCAGGGACAAGCAAATTGACATTTGTTGATCTCGAGGGCTTATTTGGTAAGTAATATTATTAAAATAAAACATATCTATCATTTGAAATATCTTCTAATTATTTATTTATTGGCAAATGAGTAGTTTTCACTAGTTAGTTTTACGATTCATTGTACAGTAACATTCACTTTTTAGGTTCGTAACTAACGTAAACTACCACTCCTACTTTGAAGTGAAATCTATTTTTATTCCGACTTTTGATATAAAATTGTTGTATTTCCCCTGAAATATAATATTAGTTTTATGAGTAATAATTAATATATTTCATAGTAATAAAATGATATTATTAATCCTAAATTGTGATTTGTATTGAGGGTCACGTGATCATAACTTCGGTTGCCAATGTAAACAATGATTAAGAAAAAGTCAATAAGTTAATAAGTTAGGGATGTTTTTTTTTCAATTATAAATCAGTTATGAAGAAATATAAGAATTTCAGCGAAAAGTTAGAATAATTTCTATAATATATAATTTTTGTACTGGGAAATATGTGTTCAATTTTTTTAGATGATGGTGAACAATATGGTGCCTTTGAGAGGACTTTTCTGGCAAGTGGAAAGGATAGAAGACCATCACTGCCCACTCTTGTTATTACCAACAAACCACTACTGCAACTCTATGTTTTAAAAGAAGAAAATAACAAGTCATGGGATCAGGTATCTTTAAAACTAATACTGTTGTTTTAATTATTTTAATGACTTTATTATAATTAATATGTTTCTTCTGATATATTTTGATCTTTAGTCCTAGTAATTTTGAAAATTTAAAATTAAACTCTGATAAATTGTCAGCTTGAAACCTGGTTCTCACTGATGAAACAGGGGGGCAGCTTTACAATTCGGAATCAAGTTGAGAAGGTTTTTGACAGTTTGAATATAATTTCATCAGTGGACTATGTACATTTCTTGGATTAATACATGTATATCACATATATATTTCTTGGATAAAGAATTGGATTCTGATTTAATAAGTCCTACCTTATCATTTGGAAATAACAGAAAATCTGGGCTCTCCACCTAAGGTACATGTGAGGCTGATGCTTGAAGACAGGTACCAAATAAGTTTATTATTGAGTTTTATGTTGATCTTTTGCGGAGACTTATAAATAGCTTTGCTTATTAAATGACTGTGTCTAAAGGTATGCTAAGTTAAATATTTTATTAGTAAGCTGACTATTAAGCTCATATATTCTGTATACTAATAATTAATAACATTTTTTTAAATATAGGGATTAGAAAAAACATTTGTAATTATTTAATTTTGATATAATACTATTTTTCTGCACTTAAGTTCATATGAACCATTGCGCATATCCAAACACACTTGTATTTTAAATGTATATAGAATGGGTTACTTTGATCTTTGAATAGTTTATAAGCAATGGTTAGTCTTTATTTTAATGCAATTTTTACAACTTTAGGGTTATGTGTTATTTTTTTACAAATTTTTGTAAAATGACTAAATTTTAACTTTTTGAGAACCCTGGAATTTTTCTAACCGTACATTTATTTTGATTATTGAACTTGTGGGTAAAAACTTTATTTCTGTTTATAGATCTTTAGTTACCCTTCATGTTGATATAATTATCTTGCATCCTGATTCATTGGCTTATTTTTTATGTTTTTTTGAAAAGTTGTTAAATTTAGGATTTTTACCTCCTTTTTTATTTTTCTCCAAAAATGATGCAAATCCAATTTTCAGGTAAATAATTTTTTAGGATTAAATTATTTTGCACCCCTGAAAAAAAATTGAGTTTGTTCTCCATATACTTTTGGTTGAAATGAGAGTGAGTAAGTGGGTATAAGTAAAATAATTTAACAGATATTGTCTTTCAAAAACAGCACTTTTTAGGGAAGAAAAAAAAAGAAAAAACCTGAACTTCAAAGGTCCATAACTTTCTCATTTATGACGATATATGAACAAACTTGGTGTCCTCGGTCTTACAATTACTAGTTCTTTAAAAAAAACATCATCTAGAAAAGCTGTGGGACCATTTTGAAATTTCAGTTTGTGGTACCTACTCCAATCACTATAAATTATATAAACAATTATTTAATTTTAAAAAATGACTCTCAAGTACAGTGAGATATGATATAACTTGTCACCCGTACATTAAGAGAACCAGACGGAGCTGTGGTTATATCACAACAGCTTTGATGTCAACATCAAACGACGCAGGGTAACAATTTCATACTTTCTCTTGTGGGTTCTCAAACTTAAGGATTATAATTAGAATTCATTTTCATGTCTTGATAACTTACGCCAACCGGCGTCTTATGGCATACCGACATGTACATTGAGAGCACTGATTTTAAGAAATATATTTTTTTTAAAAATTCATTAAATAAATTGTAAGCAACCAAATATTTCAGTTAAAGTTTTATTTTAAGTTACCCTTTTGAAGTGACGTCACATTTCTTCAACCCCCACTCCCCCCCCCCACATCACGCATCGTCACAAAAGTGTGACCCCTTTCAGGTGCGTGACGTCATTTATGGACGGCCCCTTTCCATAATGTGGACTGAAATTTTAGAGACCCCTGACAAGAAACGTTGGTAACATTTTTATACTATAGTCTCATGAGACATCTTTGTAAGATCTACATACATATACAAATGTAAGGAAATTTAACAATTTGTATTATTCAAAAACTATAAATTTGGTTTTAATCATCTGCTAGCCTCGGTGCTGGCAAGGCATCCGGGGCATTGTGCTAGCCTCACAATCAATCCCTTGCTCCTTAGTGGTGACTCAATGAAACTTGTGAACGCTACTTCACTTGCCCCATAGGCCGCCATGGTCTGAAACGGAGTTATTATATTATTACTAGCGTACACCCGTCACAAAATGACGGAAGTTTTCAGCTGAAATCTATTTATTTTATATAAAAATGCACTTTTTTTAGAGCGCCTACGGCACCGACCTTTTTCAAAAGCCCAACTAACTTGTCCTTGTTTGATAAATACGAAATATTAAACTTTCTGAAATGTACACAAAGTATTTTATAATAGGGGTTGCAGGGCGCCTATGGCGCCCCGTTGATTTTTTAATTTTATAATTAACCATCATCAAATTATCTTTTTACAATGTTCCCTTTTCTAAAATTGAAAATATGAGCTAAATCAATGACGTCATATAATATTTTTTTACAGCGCATCTTTAATTTGCACACCTTTTGGTGCATTGGTGCAGTAATTTGGTTTTCCCTGCTTTCTAAAATTAGTAGCGTCAGGACAGACTGACTTGCGTGACAATTGAAAATTATATAGTTTTATTATAGTTATTTGCTTATTACAGATTTTGTTAGAAAATGTTGAGATCGAAAATAATATTACATTTTGTTTACAAAGAAAGGTATTTTGAAAAAGGAAAAAAAAGGGGGGGGTGAAAATACTGAAACTGAATTATTGCATCAATTTTGAATTATTAATAGTGGTTATTCCTTAAAATTTAATAAATGCCTCTCTGTGGCAATACTGTTAATAGTATTAACAAAATTACAACAGACGACAGACCAGGGAGAATCGTGTTCGAAACCCTGCTGATGTCAACATGCCAACCATCGCTTATCCGACATGTGGACGCACCTTTCGGGCAAGCGTATGTCTAATAAGCAACCAAAGGACACACGACGCTGCCACATAATGTGTCTAAATGGTAAGGATGGTCCTCGTCGATCACGAGAGACAAATTAAAAACTGCAGTATTATTTAGACACTTCGAAAGTTGCGAAGCTTTTTAACTGGGACTAGCGTATCACGCGTCAAAAATGACGGGAGTTTTCAAAATAAATACACATCAGATTAAAAAATAACATAATACAGATTTTTATTTATTTTATTTATTTTTATTTGATTCATTTATTATCATATTGAACAATTTTATGCGGAACGTTCGAAAAGTGTTATTTTTGGCGCAGTAATTTGGTGCGCTGCTTTCTAAAATTAGAAAATCATTACATTACAACCATAAAGACGACGGATATTATGTATATTGATTGATATTTGCTTGGATCGCACGTCAAACAAATATATAGACAAATAATTTCTTTGTCAATAGAGCCCGCAAGGGCAGCACCCGTATAAAAAGGTATAAAATGATGGGCGCCCTGGACAAATCAGAACTTGCCCTACCAGAACTTTTGTTTTCTAATTTCCCAGAACTTATATAATTTAACATAGATAATATTTGAAAAATTTTGTAAACTACACTTGGATCAAATATTTATGTCTCCTAATCCAGCGACATTAAATCCGAGATCCTCCTACTGACAATGCTGGGAGGAAATGTTAAATAAACAAAGCGAATCCACGAACCAAATATTTGCACGGGGCTGGTAGTGTAGGAAAGATGAAGCGGCCATGAGATTTAGTTAAGGAGAGACGGCTGACTGTAATAGCCTCTACGCCTGCAGATAAATTGACTGTGATGGATTAATACGGGTGTATACAATCGTTTTGATTTGGGGTTTAGGAGATAGTCATGAATGTCTGGTGATGCCGGAAGGAAGAGAGGGGTGGGGGTGTTATGGATGCTTTGAGAAAGGTGTTATGAAATCGTCGGGGAAGGGGGGGGGTAGTTATGAATTTCAGAATAGTGGTTCTCAAGGGCATTTCGAAAAATGGCGGTCTTGATGAGCGCTTGATTGGATACTAAAAAAAGGTCTACTGTCATACATTCACATAGTTAAATCATTTGATGGACTCGGCGTGTCGAAGCTGCCTGGCTAAACAAAATTTTCTTAATTAGATTTCATAAATCTACAATTATGTCATGAAACGCGGTAAACTATTTCAGGCTATGCTTGTGTGAGTAAGTCACATGATGATATTTACTCTCATAGCTAGAACTCTGGATAAACCAAATGGTTTAACTGAGGATAGACCAGATAATAAATTCTCAATAGACCAGATGATAAATTCTCGATAGATCAGATGTTTAACTCTTTATAGCCCAGCTTTTAACTCTCGATAGACCAGATGTTTAACTCTCGATAGACCAGATGTTTAACTCTCGATAGACCAGATGTTTAACTCTCAATAGACCAGATGTTTAACTCTCAAGAGACCAGATGTTTAACTCTCGATAGACCAGATGTTTAACTCTCGATATACCAGCTATTTAACACTCAATAGACCAGATGTTTAACCCTCGATAGACCAGATTTTTAACTCTCGATAGACCAGCTATTTAACACTTAATAGACCAGATTATTAACTCTCGATAGACCAGCTATTTAACACTCAATAGACCAGATGTTTAACTCTCGATAGACCAGCTGTTTAACTCTCGATAGACCAGATGTTTAACTCTCAATAGACCAGCTATTTAACACTCAACAGACCAGATGTTTAACTCTCGATATACCAGCTGTTTAACGCTCGATAGATAAGACAATTGAGTGTCAATAGACTTGTTCATTAATTGTGGAAAACTCATGTCAGGTTAAAAAATGATTTCTAAACAGATATCAAAATGGCAGAAAACACATTAATGAATCTATACAAGCAGTGCTATAGGCCAGTGATGGCGAACCTATGCCACGCGTCCCACAGATGAGACGCAGAGCCTTATATAAAAGTAGATTTTAATTGAATTTTGGTCACGCGGCCCCAAAAAGGTTCGCCATCACTGCTAGGATAGAGTGTTTTTAAAAATGTTTTCTACAGACTTAAATCCTTTTCCCCTCTAGATGATCTTAAACAAAAGGAGCAATACACAACCTCTATCTCAATCCAGGTCTGACACAGGTATTTCCTCTTAATGGCGTCAATCTCTTTATCTACACTGAATATCCAAGCCACTATCACCCCTGACAGTTTTGATCACCCCGATATTATATAAGAACCATCAATTACGTGAAGCCACTGTTTGCGCCGGGGCTTCTGGTATCTTTGCCCCTGCACATCTGCCATTCATATCGTCCCTGGGGTATGGATGTTCACCTAAAAAAAAATAGAAAGAAGAATGAAAAAAAATGACGAAGCTTTTTGTCATTCCACAGCGGGGCCGCGGTGCGATGCCAGAGTTTGCAGGAAGCCAAGCAGTGCGTGCCACGATAATGATGACTTGCTGAGACGCCCTCATAACTGGGCGTGGTCGTGAAGATAGGCCTAATTGCGTGTGATTGGCCTTTTGCGAGATATTTAATCAGAACTTTAGGGGTGGACCAAGAGATGTGGTATTGTTTTGGGGGTTTTATACTTGCATTGTTTTTCTTCAGGGTTAAATAATCGCACCCCAAAGGTTTTAATTCAGAATGAATATTTTTAAAAAATCAATTGGACATCCAAGAACAGAAGAGAAAATCGATTTATCTCTTAAATAAAAATGATACAAATATTGTGAAATTCTGCATTTTTCACTCTCTCAAAAAAAACCACCACCCAGTAAACACCCAATGGTAGCTACTTACTCCACGTGTGTCGATTTGATGATCATTTCCTCGGAAATCTGAGCTCGGGGTAAATATGTTTTTTTTATGTGTTTGTTTGTTTTTACATGTTAACTCCGTGTAAACTTCGGAATAAGTAATATGAGACTTAGCTAAGGTTAGGGCCGCCCCTGGGCGAGAGGGGATTTTTTTACCGCAACTTCTTCGAAAAAACAATGAAGTGAACCGAAAACGCCGCCGCTTCATATTTAGACGAAAAATAAAACAGCAGCGCCTTCACGAGTGGACCACCCACCAGCCTTTCCTAAGCCACAGGGCACAACCAAGATGTTCATTTAAACTTGTGTGTGTGTGTGTTTTAAGTGTAACATGCAATGTGAACTTAAGTGTAGATCCTTAGAATGTTTTGATAAGTGAAGACTTTACACAAACTCAGTATGGATGCAAAAAACCACGACCAAGGGGCAAAACTGGAATAAAATGCTCAAAATAAAACATTCAAAATATATAAGGTTAAACGTGTTAAACATCCGGAAACCAATCTATCTATATATATAATTCTCTTCATGGGACCATGCGAGACACCATGACTCAAGTATGTGCAACCGAGCATGACGAATGACCCTCGCTGGGGTCGACCAATGTATCGAGACCAACAATGGTCCTTGCGTTTCACTTGCATTGTTTCTTCACATACTAACGTGAGATTCGTAGTGTAATGGTTATCACGTCCGCCTGATACGGGGAAGGTCCGTGGTTCACATCCCAGTGAAAACATTGTTTGTTTTATTAATTGGTAAAAATGTCTGTTTGTGCCCGTTCTTTTACCCCTTATTGCCAACACTAGCCGATCCGCTATGATTTAATGACGGGTGAAGACTTCCTGAAAGACTCAGTTGTCAAAATGAGATGGGTTTGGGCAAACGACTGTGTGTGAATGAAAAGAAGGAACTCTGGAGTGACCCGCGGCGTAGCATACGCCGCAGACTTGCTCATCATAGACAGTGCAAAGAACGGTTTGGGGGGGGGGTGAGAGTACAGACACAAAAAGCAGCACTAAGTAAATAAAAAATAGCGAGTAAACGTAAAGACATCCACACTGAGGTTGTTGTTACCCGCCTCCCATTTATTAACCGACGTTCACTCGAGTTGTTTTGATTTCTTCGTACTGTAGTTTGTGTCCGTTCTTTCCGCACTTTCTTTGCAATCTCCATGAGCAAGTCTAGTACATATATAACACAGTAGTTTTTTTTTAAATGTCACATTCAAAACACTTTTCAAGAATAACTCTGTTTTATTAAAATCTCTACGAATACGTGTCAGAAAAACGTTGGACTGTTATTTCATGCCCCACTTCACTGCGGCTTCTGTGGTCTGATTGAGGGGTGTTTCGTGATTTTCCCCAGAGTTGATCTTCTTCAAATAGACTTGAGTCCATTTCAATATACTGAGGAATTATAACAGGATTATAACACAATAGGACTTCAAGCCAGCGGCTTTTGGGCAAATAGCAAAATGCATGACCATTTCAACTTCGTGGTGTCGTGAAACGTATTTTCTAATCGTATATAGTCATGACTTTCATTGTTAGAGAAGGCTGTTTTCCATGTCATACCGATCACGATCATGACTTATGACTGGGGAGATGTCTATTAGTAGTATCTTATTGAGCGTGTTATTGGTTTATAGTCTTGATAAAACAGATTTATAGTCCCCAGCTACTGTTTTCACCTACTGGATCTTAATCCAATAAAGGGACTTCATAATAAAACAAAAAGGTCATGCCCCCACTCCCCCCACACGCTTTTCTACTGATACCCCGAGCACCGCCGCCCCTCCCCGCAACCTCCACCGGCCATGCTGTTAGACAATCACCTCAATGCGATCAGCAGACTTCTCGCTGAGGAATTTAAAAAGCCTCTCCGACTATTTCCTACTGGTGGTTGATAACCTAATCTCACCATTTATCTGTTGACATGGAGCGCTACCTACAATACCGCGGTGAGTACCAGATAGCTACCATGCTCTCGCAACATGACCCCCCGTCTGAATGGATGTATCTGATTCAATTTTGAAAATCCATTATAATAGTTTATATCAGGGGCTCGCCGTCAGGGACGGGCGCCCTTTGTCTAGGCAACAAATAATTGACGGGCGGCCCCCGGTTCAGACGACGCTTTTACGAGTTCGTTCACTGCGAGTCCGATGCTGGCGTGTGTGTTGTTGTGGAAATATCTTGACTGCAGGACTAAACAGCTAAACGAACGGTGTCAATATTTTATCTTTAAGCAAAGCACCGCGTGGGCTAATGCTCTATTCTGTTCTCAATTAAAATGTGTTAGTGGTAAAAATGAACTACTTGAAATCAAGAGTTGCTAGTTAATATTATATTGTCAACAATTTCTACACTTCTCAGCTTCTACACCTCTTGCCCGTAACGAAGGAATAAATTGAAATATTAACATACACTATGATGTATGTTGTTAAATTAGACTATAAACTTAGATTTGTCAAAGAATTGGAAATATAAACTCTATAGGAACGATTCCTAAAAGATACGGAGAAAAATATTGGACAATCAGTCAAAAATTGGAAGTCGAAGAACTTCTTGTACATGATTGATTTTAAGGGCTTTAACGATCTCAATCCTATAGCAAAATTGTACATTACAAGCTGTAACACACTACATACTTTGAAAGTCTTGAGAATACAATCTCCAAGACATGGCTAGTACCTTGGCGACCTGTGCCATCTTCTCCATGGCCTGTGCCATACGACAGTGTTTGAGCCTAGGACTCTCCCACCGCCCTGGCCTCGGCAGCTCTATCTGGGGCGCAAAATTCGACAAGTGCGCTACTGCTTCAGGTGCTAGGCTGCGATGCTGGCAGTTCGAGTCCCTTTTGTGGTCCAGCCTGTTCAAGTACGAGTTGGTGAGGCAAAGTTCCGTTCTCATTAGTCACAACCGTTAAACTGGGTCCAGACATATTTCCGTGTAAACATTACAACTGTCGTGTTGTCGACCCACTGTTTGTACAGCTTGTTCCCAAACTAGTACGTAAAAGTATTTTTAGCCCTTGGGTAAGCGACTTGGTCTGGTTGTGGGTTGGTCTCCCCATGTTTTTTCCGATTGTTGGCCCTACTTTAAAGGTAATTTCAAGTTTTCAGTATTTTAATGGCCTGGGTGAGGGCACACTGGCATGTGAAATAAAATATATATACTTATATAAGAACAACAATCATTTCCTAATACCAAGTCGTATTTCGACCACGTTCGTCCGCATGCCTCGGTATACTTCATGTTTGCAAATATTGATAAAGTACGACATTCAGAAGCCGTGTTTGCATTAGGGTAATAACTGGAACATTAAACGGGATGAACAAGGAGGTAAGAATAAACAAAATAAAACTGCAAATAATCCTAAAATATAGTAGCAAATCACTGCCTCACCCTTACGGGACACAAGACAATCTGTGACACATGGGACTAATGACAGAGTGAGACATACATGACCCAAACGCATTTGACAGGTGACAGAGTGAGACACGAAGAAAGGACACAACTTTCTCTGCGACACAATGGACACAGTTAACAAAATGATTCACACATCACACCAGGCAACATGTCACACACATACACATGCAACACAATGAGATACTACACACTGCGCTTGAAAATCTCCGACACATTGGATACTGATAGCCGAGTGAGTAATTAAGACAAATCACCACACAGTGAACACAGATAACATTTTAAGATACAAGAGTGAAATATGTTAGCATTGAATTTTTTTCCATGCATAAAATAAGCCATGATTAAAGTTGTCATTACTCACGAACTATGTAATTTTCAATTCGAATAGAAAGTATTTAAATTAATGAGATTGATTGCATGTCGCAGGTTGTAGCACTTACTTAATAGATGTTGCACATTATTTGACAGGTATTTTTTAAACTGAATTTTTTTTATATTAGATGCATCCTCATTAAAGTTTCATTAATTTGCAAACTTTTGTTTTAAGAAGGAAAAAAGGGTTTATTCCACCAAAAAAATTCTAATATTATACTCTCAAATATTTTATAAATTATATAACCAAGTTCGACTGATCTAAGAGAATATAAACCTTTTCACGCCTTTTACGCGAACAACAACAAAATCTCTGGACCTTTAATGTCACATGTTCGAGATTTCTATAATTACATAGTTTACACAACTTCTGAACGTTATCAGCACTGAGGTAATGACACCCTTTATTACCATTAATTACCGACGTCTTTATATAAAAGTAAATCAAACGTGTTCCCGTGTAACCACCAATTACTCTCCCTTGGTTTGATGTGGCCGCCATTTTACTCAAGAAGCTAGTTACTTCTGCTGGGTCCAAGTGCCGACTAGCGTTATCTCCTCCTCCCACGTTTATGACGGGGAGTTCACACATCGAGACCCCGGCTATCTGGACTTCAGTCGTGGCCTTCAGATCAACCCAACACCACCTCCTAATTTGTGCTACTTACAACATCAGTGAAAATAGCTCCGTACTTGGGTTACATGCACGCAGCCCAGGGTCACTCTATTTATAAATGACATGATTTTGAAAAAAAAATCTAGTCACGTTCAGTCTGTCAATGTTTGTCGCGTGGTGCGTATTATATTGAACATAATAAATACTTTTAGTTATGTCTCACATATAAGGGATTTATAGTCAAAAACTTTTTTTACGGGTTGTTTAATTTATTATTTAAAAAAACACATTTAAATTTACATAATAATGTACATGGGCTGTTATATTTAACTCCCCTAATTTAACTTCACCGGCTTGTCTTTCTGTCTGTCTGTCGTAGTCTTGCGGAAAAACATAAGTAAAAAATGACCCACTTCACTTAATCCTATCGAGCTGAAATTTTGCACATAGACGTGTGTCATCTAACAATGCATTGTGTAAAAATGTCAGATCGATCGAATGTACCGTAATTAAATTAATACATTTTTAGTTTATCTCTATGTATCTCTATGAAGAATGTGTAGCCGTTTGCTATAGTTGACCTCGACGGGTCACTGTAGGTTCACTCCAGCCCTCGATGTCATAGGGGTCATGAGAGCGCCTGACCACATCCCGTGTTTTACAGCACGGGGAGTTCAGTCACGTGAAGACTAGGGACACGACGGTGGACAGTAACACACTGCAACTGGTCTGTGAGAGAGGCAGAGTGTAGATGTAGCATAGAGAGCGAGAAGTGACTTCTAATGTTTTATGTTCTTAACAAACATAAAGTCACACTCAATCTACTATTGGTAGATAAGGAGTCAGAACATACTTTTTAACGCAATTTCCCTCGGGAATTGCGTTTATATATTTGAAATGTCTGGCCAGTCTTTTCGAGCTATGAACAGAAACTCCTCCTGAACCATACCAGATAAACGTTTTGGGTCTTTTGAAAATATGTTAAGGAGGTCCCAAGGATGTGCTGGGGCTAAAAAATTACCGAAAATGTTTACTGGATTTCCTGGAAAATAAAATAAAAATATTTTTTTAAATATCCGTATTTTTTCAATTTCTCGCCAACCATAACATCTATCGGGTTGAAACAAACACCAAACGATAGCTAATAATATTTAGAACAATGTTGGAGAAGGAATTTTTGAAAAATCTGTTTTTGTTCGACTCCCGTAAATTTAGCAGCAATTTGTAGATAGCAATTGTTTTGTTTAGTTTCACAATTATTGATTTGAAATGACTTTTAATGTAATCTAGAATGATAGTAAATTGGGTTGTCTCGCTTTGTGAATACTAATGTTAGACTGTTGCGCGGTGCGCATTATATTGACACATTCTTGGTGTTACTCTAGAATGATTTCCATTGAATAAAAAAAAATCGGAAATTCTTTGTTGTAAATGGCGTTTAAATACTCATTCGAGTTTTTATTGCTTTTTTTAAGGTTGGAGAGACATAGGATTACATGTATATGCTTTTGGCGAAAGATGCAGAAATGAGCCGATGCGGCTCGCGCTATAGTTCCTTACAATCATTAGTACTAGCTAGTGTCAAAGGGCAGGAATTGCTAACTCGTATGGTGGCACCAAAGTTATCTTGGTTTGCACCAGTTCAGGAACTGGAGTGGAAAAAAAAGAGGTTGTTCGGGGGGGCGGGGGGGGGGAGGGGTGAACAGTTATTCTAAGGCATCAGGAGACTGATGTAGGTCGGGCCTACAAGGAGGTAAAACGTGATGATTGAGTCTGACAACAATGTAGCCTGCGACTGACCTCGTAGTCACGGGTACGAAGACGTCCACCAGACGCAAGCCACAGATACACGTCACAGATCTGACAGCAGATACCACGAGATGGACCCCAAGCGCTCAAAACAGACATCATCCGGTCCCCTGGTACCCGGCGTGTGGAATCTTGGGTACAAAGTTCATCTGCGTGCATCTCATTTGGGGAGGCCAGGTTGAGTAGGGATACTCTCATAACTGAACGATATATTGTGCGGTTAAATGGCAAAAAAGAGTGTTTGGATGGGAGAGAAAATATGGTAATCCTGCAGATTTTACACGTATATTATAATTTATTATTTCAAAGCGAAATTTAATTTTCTCATCAGAACTTACATTTTTAATTTATTAAATGCATTATTATGTGTCGTATTTCAGATATTACAGTGCTAATTTGTGAGTCTTTTTAATTTCAAATGCATTTTTTCGGCTCTATATAATACATAATGTGGTCACGATACGTCATTTTTGTTTACCTAGCGAACTGCTGCCAGATGTTTTTTTACCTGGCTCGACCCATGCTAAAATAAATTTACTGACTGAAGATATTTTTTTAAAAGTATTATTCATCTATTTTAATGTTCTTAGAAGATAAATAAATATTTTAAAGACAATTTCTTTTTCTTATTTCGTTACTAGATGTTTGATTCTTATTTTCTTTGTTTGTACGTGAGAAATTTCCATTTGGCATCTTATCGGACAATCCGGCATGTAGTTTGATAATTTTAAAAAAATGGCTGCATCATCATCAGACTATTTACTGTTGAGAGCCGAAAAAATGGCTTAGAAATTAGAACGACTTACAAATTAGCGCTGTAATAGCTGAAATACAACATATAATTATGCATTTAATAAATTAAAAACGAAAGTTCTCAAGAGAAAATTAAATTTCGCTGTGAAATAATAAATTATAATATACGTGTAAAATCTGCAGGATTACCGAAAATATAGTTCAAAGTCTTGGAATTTTCATATATTGCCAATATCTCAAAACGTAAAGAAAATATATATAAAATATAAACATAAATTTAAAAATTGATAAAAGCAATACTAAAATTGGTTTAGAAATGTGAAAACAATAACAAAATATTTTCAATTCACCTTCGTGGTTTGAATGTATGCATTGGCATTAGGGCTGTTAACGATTAATTTAAATTTAAACGTTAATTTTTTATAATTAACGATTATTTAATCGCTAATTTCGATTTAAAAAGCCAAAAATTGAAACTTATGGTGTCATATGTAACATTTATTAAAATACTTGTCGAAAATCGAAATAACACTGGAATGTCTTCTTTATATGACTCATGACATCGTTTAACCATCAGCGCAAACAGACAAGTGTATTGACTTATTTTGTTTAAGTGATGAGCGGGTCTTATTGACAATATAACCAGCCAGGCTGAACAATCGTCTCAGCTGAAGTTTCTGATACTGTAGCACTGTAGCGGATGTTTGATATGCAGGTGATATGTAAGCGGAGTGTTAGAACCATGGAAGCAATGCTCCCTTTAAGCAGCGCGGCTGCGCAGATATTTGACCGACGCCACGCAGAAGTTTAGAATCACCGCACGGCAAATTTTGTAAAATATTGCACAAAAAATGGAAGTTGTGCAACTTAGCACAGGAGTTTTTAAAAAAAACTTTGCACACGGACCAACAAAGCTTAGACTTAGAGGGAACATTGCATGGTAGGCAAACAATTCTCTCAATGGACAGTCAATAGTTTAAAATCAAAATGTTTCGTGTAATTGTCCGGAAATTAGTTTATATTTATGGGCCGAAATATTTTACTTTTTGACTTCCAGTACATTTATAAGTGGTGGGTCAATTAATCGTTAAAATTTTTAACGATTAATCGAGAATTTAATCTTTAATATCCACAGCCCTAATTGGCGGAAATCTATTAATAGAAATATCCGGGATGTTCAGTTGCACCAATTACATTTATATCAGTGGTAGTGAACTTTTTTGGGCCGCGTGCCCGAAATTAAAACCAAAATCCACTTATTTATAGCAAAGTGCCAACACTACAATGAAACCCGAAAATGAGGGTTTGGCTTAGCTCGTTTGATTAAGGAAGTGGGTTATTTTGTCGTGTGCGGGCTGATGAGACTCTGCGTGCCGACTGTAGCACGCGTGCCATAGGTTCGCCATCACTGATTTAGATCTTATTGAAATATTTCAATAGTATCTCTGTAGACATTTGTTAATCCTACGTTAATTTGACTCCACTTAATAAATTTACCCAAGACACCATTTTCTTTTTAACTTTTTCAATAAAAAAAATTGTGAACGTTTTGTTACTTCTATATTGATCCATTCAAAGCATTATTTGAAGAAAAGCTTTTTTAAAACATAGCAACATTAGGCAATGAGATATGACCTTTTGGGTCTAAAAAAAATAATAATTATACTATCATTATTTATGTTTTAAAGTTTAGATTCATTTACATGAAACAAACTCTCTGACCCCGACTTCATTTGGAGGGAAAAAACTAGAACAAATAAAATAGGTCTTGCGGTACGCGACATGGCTCACTATAATCAGAAGACATATAGATAAACAAAGTCAGCGTAAACAGACCAGGAGGTGGTACTTGTAATTTTCCCAAACCTGTCTACCATTCATCGAAGTCGCGCGGCGTGAAGGACGCGAGTATCAACAAAGGAAAACCCGTGAGACCCTCGAGTCAAAGTGATGAGCGAGCGAGAACAGTTGTGTGGACCAGGGAGTCTGACAACACATCGCAGAACGGCTGGTTTATGGCTATACGGAACAACAAGTAGAGACGAAAAGTGAATAAGTATGTGACAGCTGTACCAAATATTTGTTATTTTCGTGATTTCCCTTGAAATGACGATCAATTCACGTTGTCAATTTCATGGGGAGGTTTACAGAAGCAACGCTCCAGCGGCGTAAGTAGGGATGTAAAAAAAAAGGGATGCTCAGGCACCAAGGTGGCTCTGCCTTAGCTACGCCTAGAGGCGTCACCAGGGTTAGTGTAACCCAGAGGCGTCACCAGGGTTGGTGTAACCCAGAGGCGTCACCAGGGTTGGTGTAACCCAGAGGCGTCACCAGGGTTGGTGTAACCCAGAGGCGTCACCAGGGTTGGTGTAACCCAGTGCTGTAGCTCATGGTGTCACCCCCCTCACGACTTACCCTATAGACCTCCTCCGAGTCTTCCTTTGCCTAATAACAGGAACGTACAGACTTTTACACGTTGAGATGGTATCCCTCCTAGTGACGACTCAGATACACGGATATAATATTAATCGTTTTTTTTTCAAAATATATATTTTGGCTATCCGGCGAAAGCTCCGACCGTAGACGTTTTGTCTCAGATCCTCGGACATCACAGTCCCCCTGGCGAGCAAACCATAAATATCTCTGCCCTCGCGCCACGAGACGCGGCTGTCGTGAAGTGATCACTAGGCGAGATGTCGCGTTGGATTGTGTATTTTTATTTGCGTGCGGAGATAAGTAAAGGGGGGCTACCTCCCACTGCGGTGGGGACTTGGGCAGGGGTCGACAACTGTGTGGTAGCAAGCGGCACAGCCCTCCCCCGCTCACCCCCCAGCCACTAAGCTCATTGTGTATTTATGATTTGATTAGAGAAACAGCGGCAGAGTGACTGTGAGGACGAGAGAACAATAAATTTCCCAGATAAAAGAATGCCAGGAGGTCAAAGGACTACGATTAGTGGGTGGCGGGAAAGGGGGGGGGGTACGAGATGAAATGTTGTGAGATCTTAGCGGGAGCACTGGCCTTGTGACGCCAGGTAATGATGCCCGGACGCGTTGTTCAGGACTCACACCCGGGGTTTTCATTACTCTTTATTGTAAATTAATAAACATTATTCATTGTATTAAATTCTGTTGTAGATGTCAAACTGCTTCTTTTGTTATTGTTTCGGGACCCTCCCACTCCTCCATATTCCCTCTTCTGTTGTAGATTTATTGATCTGCTCTATTTAAACAAATGTTCTACAAGGCTGGCAATACAGTGAGCTTCATGCGTGACAGATAAGAACACTGGTAAATAAATGTGCTTTGATTTGGAGTTGCTTTTTTCCCTTTTGCGGGTAAATAATCTTTAACGCTGTTTAAGTTTACTGATGGAACAATATATTATGTGTTTAGGAAAGATGATGACTGAAAATTCAGAGGGCTACAAAGAATAATAATGAAAATACCTGTATAATTAGTTTAAAAAATAGAGAAGAAAGAGTAATGGCGCATGAACAGAGCGATATCTACATAAAGCAATATGGTGAGTGCAGAAGGGCGGTGGTCTGGCGACAAAGTTAAGTGTTTGTAATGCCATGGGAAGAGGATTGGTGAGGATTATGTTACCTGGATTTCTGTTCGTCGCAGCAAGGCTTAGAGTTGAGCTCTGCCAGACATAAAAGACCTATTAACGCAAATCAATATACATATTTTGCTATGTATGTTCGTCCCGTCCGTCCGTTCGTAACGCTACTAATTTTAGAAAGCAGCGGACCAAATTACTGCACCAAAAATAATTATTTTCGAACGTCCGGATAAAA
This sequence comes from Ampullaceana balthica, assembly GCA_944989445.1. Taxonomy (NCBI): domain Eukaryota; kingdom Metazoa; phylum Mollusca; class Gastropoda; family Lymnaeidae; genus Ampullaceana; species Ampullaceana balthica. The sequence goes on along the minus strand of CALYLW010000014.1, from coordinate 2,472,071 downwards.
TTGTTCAATATGAAAATAAATGAATAAAAAAATAATAAATGATAGTTCTGTATTAATTTTTTTTTATATTCTGGTGTGTATTTTTCAAAATTAATAGATTTCAGCTGAAATATATTTATTTTGAAAACTTCCGTCATTTTCCACGGCTATTACACTAGTCATTCATAAAAACATAAATTATAGGTGTAGTAATTCACTCTAGATCCATGTAAACTCTGGTGTAACACTGTGCCCAGCAGCCACTAAAAATTAATTTTCTAAAAGTTGGAAGTAATTGCAATTATCATACTTTGAAATGTAGCTTTGCCAAGTAAATTTAGTAGGTGGAAGTTCATGCTCTCCAGCCGCTAAACATGGAGGAATATGACTAGAAAAAAATTAGGTTTTAATCTTGATGAGGTTTAACGGCCAGGGCATTGGGTCAGCCGCGAAAAGCCAGTGAAGAAATGGTTACTACGGAATTGTCGTTGCGAAATCTCGACATCTGACAGATCATGAATTCTCTAAGTCAGAAAATGTCATCATGAGACACGACTTAAAAATTTAAGAGCGGATGGTGGAGGATCCGGTTGAACTTCAGAATTTGAAATAATGTTTGTCACAGTATTCGTATTTTTTAAAAAAATGGCTTTAATGAGAATTAAAGATTTTTACATAACGTGAGAAAACCTTTATTGGATAGTATTCGATCTCTTATTTCTGTGTCCTATGATAACTTGCGGTGTTTTCAGACTTGCTGAGCGCCGTATCCATCTCCGGGGTCCTGAAGAAAAATCGCTTTCGACGTCTCTAATCTCAAGTTGCCAGTGTGTCTGATTTCTAGATCCTAGAGGCAACAACGGCGAAAGTATTTTGGCTACCCTAACTCAAGGCCTTTAAACAATGTGTGTATTTTTTGGTAAGTGACTAAGAAAATCTGTTTATTTAATCATTTCTTTAATTTCTTTTTTATTTTATTTTATGTTTGCAGTTTTTTTTTAATTTTGTTTTTTTAATATTTTTTTTTACAGAAATATTTTTTTTAAAGGAAAGGGGGTGGAGTGCTGCAAAAAAAAAGGGTAATAACCACGCCCCCCCCCTTAACTAAATGCCTCCGGTACACATACCAAGTGTCGACCAAATATAGACCAAGCGGTAAAGTAGGAATCTTTTTGATGCTACGACTTCCCCCGAGTCGGTGAACTTGGGACGTAAGTGGGGCTTGGCGTCAAACAAAACGTTGCAAGGATCATAACAAGGTAAGAGAAGGAAACACCCACTCGTCCTATGACTGGCCCTTGTCTTTGATCTACGGGTACCTATAGGCTATGGGACTTTTCATTGATTCTGAAACATCCTGAGAAATATCTATCTAAATATATCAATGAATACCTCTAAATTTCTATAGCTATATAATATATATTTACTTAAATATTGATTGAATTGATAGATGGATATCAGAATGACAGATAGAGGGACCAATGGATGGGCGGGTGGATGGATTTAATGATGGATGGATGGATGGATAAATGGATGGACGGGTTGATGGATGAAGAATGGATGGGTTAATAGATGGATGGATAGATGGATGGATGAATGGATGGATGGGTGGATGGATTGATGGATGGATGGATGGATGGATGGATGGATGGATGGATGGATGGATGGATGGATGGATGGATGGATGGATGGATGGATGGATGGATGGGTTGGTGGATGGATGGACGGACGGACGAACGGTTGGATTGATCGACGTATAGAAAGATGCAGGATAATTTGTTAGTGATTTTATCGAAAGAAATATAAATTTTAAAACTAAATGCAGGCTAGGGGATAAAATTAGGGCTGCGGAAATTAACGATTAATTTCCCGATTAATCGTTAAAAAATGTAACTATTAAAGTATTTTTAACGATTAATCGACCCATCACTTACAAATTATTGGAATTCAAAAAGTGAAGAAAAAATAATAATAAAATAGCGGCTGATAAATAATAAATTTCCTGACGATTACACGAACATTTTTTATTTAAAACTATTGACTGACGGGAATGTTCAAAATGTTGATTAAGTTTGCCTACCGTGGTTCTAACACTTCGCCTACTTATCAAACCAAACGAAAAGAGTAATAAGCTAATGGCAGTAATGGAGTCAGAGACAGAAAATGACGAAAGCTTTTCTGATGAATTACTGCGAGATGAAAGTTCCTGAATCCATTAACCCTCTACAATGGTGGAAACTTAATGAACACCGATATCCGATAATGTCATTCCTTGCCAAGACCGTTTTGTGCATACCAGTTACCAAAGTTCCATGTGAATGATTGTTCAGCTTGGCTGGTTATATTGTCCATTAGACCCGCTGATCACTTGAACCAAATAATGTCAACACACTTGTCTTTTTGCGTAGTTGGTTAAAAGATGACACATAAATGAAACATTCGAGTGTTATTTAGATTTTCCACATGAACGTTTAATGAGTGTTACTTATGACATCATAAATTTCAATATTTGGCTTTAATCGAAATTAGCGATTAATTAATCGTTAATTTTTCAAAAGTTAACGATTAAATTTAAATTAATCGTTAATAGCCCTAGATAAAATATAATAAGACTTTAAGTTATTACAATAATCATATGTTTTACTAGCTTTAAAATATTTCCCCCACGTTTTACAATAAAAACGAATAAAAAAATATAGTACGTTAGACAAAGCTATTCCAAAAGACGGTACGCCAATTCCTAAGGGAGATGAATTTTTTAAAGAAAACCAGACCCACTCTGTGGGCCTGGGTCAGATATCCAGTCAGTCAAGGTGCCAACTAGCGGCAACTAATCCAAGTTTGTTTAAAATGTTTTAAGGTCACGCTGACAGGCACCGGTCTGATGGGGGCCATATTGTTCCCGTTTTGTTAGTTAGTACACGTCGTCTCGTCGTCATAGTCATAGCCCTCCGTCGGACGTACGTCACCGTGGCGCACTTAACCTTAAGTCTTAGATCTTGTTTCACAGGCAGTTCGGAGGGATTTCCCCCCCCTCCCACACACACACAAACCATCTGCCCGCCCCCCCCCCACCACGCACATTCACACACCCAAAATAGTTGGCACCAACTCAAAAAGTCAAGCTGCTAGTGTTAACAGGAAGAAGAAGTCACATTTGTTAGTTGTAGTAGGATGGAAGAAGAAAAGTTGTTAGTGATAAATAGGAAGGAAGGCCAAGTCGTTGGTGATTAAAAAAAAAGGAAGACCTTATTACTGCATCTGAGTTTTGGGGGGCAGGGGAGGCAAACGCTTCTCAAACATTTTGATGAGAGGTGTCCGAGTTATCATGATGTGTTTTTGAAATACGAAATGGCTAAAAAAAATAATAATTTAACTAGGCCAACTTTATACATTTGTTGATTCCAATATAACTAAGGAGAAATAATGCATTTATAATGAAACTATCTTGGTGATCAAGGCGTTAAAACTCAAACTACATGTTGGTTTAGTTATTTAAAAGAAACACATCTTTCGTCTCTGTGATCATTTAGAAATTTTCTATGAGTTGTTAAACAATATTATTTCGTAAAACTTCCAAAACAAATTAAAACAATTTTTACACATCATTTTCTGTGTCTATAATTTGTAAAGATTTTTCTTTAAAGATATTTTTTAAACAGTTTTATCTAAAAGAAATAAAAGTTGTGCATGCATAACGACGTGGGTCAGGGGTCAGGAAACCATGGCTCGTGAGCAAGATTTGGCTCTATTGATGGCTGCATCTGGCTCTCAGACAAATGTTCGATTGTAAAAAAAAACACACACCTTTATTCAGACTCCTCTGATCTACATATTAATTGCATATAAGAAACAGCATAAAAATGCTATTAAAAAGAATTCAGAGACAAAATTATTGTACTTTTAGTGTTGAAATTACACGAAATGCACACATTTACTTGAACTTTTGTTTTTAACATAAGGTATTGCTCTCACAGAATTACTTTTCAAAATATGTGATGTTCATGGCTCTCTCAGACAAAAAGTTTCCCGACCCCTGACGTGGGTGAAGGTCAGTAACCCTTTCAGTAAGGTCTAACTTATTGGGATCTGACATTTCTGACTGAGTGCCGAATGTACAGGGAACAGCCATGTCTGACTCAGTAACAACTGTCAGGTTTGACTTCATTGGAACTGCCCGGTCTAAATGGGCGGGTAAGGATAAGTAATCAAATTTGACTACACATGCAAAGATTTGAAACCGGTAACAAAAAGACCGGTAACAAAAAGACCGGTAACTCTAAGACCGGTAACTCTAAGACCGGTAACTCTAAGACCTGCACCTGAAAACTTACTTTCTACTTACGACTGCCCCACCATTCCACCCCCACCGTTATCCCGGACTCCCTTTCACCCCCTCCCTTCCATTTCGGTGGCACGCGTGGTCTCCCAGGCCTAAACAACACCATGATCACAGATGTAAACACGACCACATAAATAAAGCAAGTCCTAATGAACAAATGGCCCCAAAAACCTGTTTAATTCTTCCGGTGCCGCATTAAGACAAGTTATCTGGGACCGGGGAACGCTGGGGATGGTTGTGAGTGAAGCGGTGGGGATGCATTCAAGCTGTCCAACAATTGCGTAAGAGTAAAAGTGCATTGAGTACTATCGACGTTTACTAGGTCGTGACTTTCAGATCGAAATAGCTTGTGGGCGTGGTGTATTGATCGCTACTCTATACCCAAACTGTCACCACTTGAAGTTACAGTTTTGAAGTCCTTGATTTTCCGTTTTAGTTTCCAGAAAGCAGATGGGCGCGCCTGGCCTTTGTATGAGGCCATACATTCGTTCAAAATAAATGTGGACAGTTAATGAATTTATTCATTTGAAAAAATTCCGTAACAAAATGACGAGATAAAAACTAAATAGCTCATGAATATTTTCAAATTCCTATGGAAATAAGTATAACTCGTATTTGAGGAAGTGCAGTAACAAGATTTTTCTCTAACTGAAATTATATTACGTGTTCTAGCTGAAAGGCAGCGCAATTGTAAATTGAGCTTTTATAATAAACAAGCAACAAAGTCCGTCCAAGGACGTTCCGCCACCGTTCGGTGGCATGTTGTAACGCCCCTCCAATAGCCGTCTCGACCGTCATACATGTGCATCACGTCAAAAATACTATTCATTATAGTTAAAATAAATAACTCGTAAAACATAGCTTTTGACTATAAATCCCAAAGCGCATAACTCAAAATAAAGATTTGGAAGAAATACTGCACCAAAAATAACTCGTTTTGAACGTCCGCGTAAACGTGTTCAATATGATTGGCTGTAGTCATAGGTGTTTGAGGGACCAATCACTATCAATGACCGCACAGAACATAGCCTTTTATTCTATAAGGATTATTATATCATGACATCTCCATACAACCCATCAATTATATTCAACCTTTCACCTTTTTGCCCTCCATCAACTCTTTGTGTGAAACTACATTCCATTCACTAGCGAAAACTCAACAGCAACTACTAAACACTTTTTATGTTACGTTTTTCAAACCTGCCATGAAAAAGTAATAGATGGATAACTTTTAAAGAGGGTATGAGTGAGCCTGACAGGACGCAACAAAACAGAGAACGTTTCGGCAAAGAGCCTTCCTCAACGAACACATAGTACTGTGGTGAAATCCAGAGTCCCGGAGAGCAATATTTTGTTCACGAAAAAGTACCAAACATTTTTGAACATTTTGAAATGTTTACCGTGCACCGGATCCTAGTTAGAGACGCCTTGAGGAGGCCGTGGATAGAAGTGGTCGGAAGAGTCTGTTCTGTGTGAAAAGCTGGAAGACGGGACAAGACAAGACTTACTGGGCGGTCACGGCTCCGATGTAAGGAATTTCACCAAAAGAACTTGAAAGATAAAAACGTAGAAATTCAAAGATTGGGAAATTATCTCTGAGCAACGTGTGATCTTGCAAACAGCAGGGTATATGTGAGTCCGTCACGCGGAAGATTGTCGGAGCAAAATCTTAGCAAATAAAATAAAATTCATTATAGGTAAAAACAAAATTAACTCTAAAATGATAAAGTCCATGTGTCTTAATAATCATTATTTTAAAAAAAAATTAAAAGAATTTTTATATTTAAATATCATGTATGAAAATTGTATTAAGATTATGTAGAATACAAGAGAACGTTATATTTGACTATGAATGAACGGTTGTAGAATTAAAATTCATTCACAACCAGACTCCAGGATAGGACTCAAGTTTCCCACTCCATCATGAGAACTTCATCGGAAGTCAGGAGGTGTGAGTGGTCTGCCCCTACCAGTAACCGGAAGCTAATATCCTTTATAAAGACACGGTGTCACTTCCAGGTCATTCATCAAAGATAATACAGTGTCATTCCTTCTTTCTCCGCAACACGGATACTTTACTAACACGCCGTCTTATTGCCCCTATTAGAAATCTTGCGCCAGAAATAAAAGTAAATCTTATATGAATTTTGCTATTTCAACTTTAGCCGTTTGCACAAACAAAATGAACATTCTTGAGTTCTCATCGTTTTTCTTTTAAGGTCCGTGTGTTACATAAGGTTTCAGTCAAACAAAGCCTTCCAATTTGTAAGGTCTCCAGTCAATATTCCCAGCTCTTTCCTTCCTATTCTGTCTGCCGCCTACGACACAATGCGTCTCCATGTCTTCTCGGGTCTTCATCTTCGGCGTTTGCCCTGTAGGTTTTTGAGTTTTGATAATATTCAAATGAATACCATAATAAATTTCGATTCAACGGGAAAAGTTATGATACACAAGTTCAACTGTCTAGTCTTGAACTTTATTCGTTTTCTTTGTTTTCTCAGCGCAACTTTTTAATTTTCATTTTTCTTTGACGTTGTTTATTTATATTTGTGATGTCTTCTAATTTTTATTAAAAATTTAAAATTTTCTCTTTACTAAAATTTTTCGGTTTATATTTAATTATTTTTCTATATTTAACTCGCTATAGCACACCACCCAATTTTCTTCCATTTTTCTGTCTATAACCTAAACCCATTGCTTCTACCCTTCACTGTATTTTAACATTTATATTTCTTATGTCTTGATTTTTTTTTCGTTCTTTCTAATTCCGATGTCACTAGTTTTTTTTTGGACAATAGATAAAATAGTACATTAAACTTAAAACCAACAGCAATAGAAACCAAGCTTCGCCGTTATTAAAGCCATCACGAATACATAACCCATCTCCTAAATACAAAATCCCTTTCATACAGTTCATCATCATCCCATCTACTCCACCATCACTTCTATATCATCAATCACCATTATACCATCCATCAACTCTATACCATCCATCACCTTTAAACCACCAGTCACCTCTTAACCAGCTCATCACCTCTATAAACCATCACGTCTACACCGCCCATTACCTCTATGCCACCAATCCCCCCTGTTTCTCCTGCTAATATCCACTTAAAGATTGCTCGTTATTGGACATTCAGCTAATGAAAATAAACAATAATACTCGCAGATGATTTGTTGTAATATTAGTCCTAGATTATCGTGTATAAATCAAAATTCTTACAATGGGGTAGGGTTGCTTCCCGTGATCCTATCGAGCTGAAATTTTGCACATAGACTCGTATTAACTAACAATGCATCTTATCAAAATTTCAGATCGATCGAAAGCACTGTAACTAAATTAATGCATTTTTAGTTTATCTCTATATAACATATGTAATTCAATTTCACAGTTTGTTATTGTTTTTCTTACACGTGCCAGTAGAGTTCACGCGTTGACGCCACCCATCGATGTCCACACCCCGCCTCCCCCCCCCCTTCCCCCGGTTTTAAAGCCAGGTGATATCAGTCGGTGTCAGTCTGTAAATGTTTGTCGCGGTTGAACATAATCAATACTTTTAGTTATGTCCCATATATAAGGGATTTATAGTCAAAAACTTTGTTTTTACGGGGTTGTTTAATTACTTTTGTTTTTCCGCCCGCCCACGAACAGAGAGAGAGAGAGAGAGAGAGAGATATGACGACAAGATTTCGAAGTTAATATAAGGGATTTAAAAAAAGGTTCGGCCCAAGTGACTAACAAAAACAAAGCTTAGAAGAACATAAATGTGGCGGAAATTATCATTAGAAATAAAAACTTGTAAAAAAATTGGTTACAACAACTTTATATGAAAAATCCTGAAAACGCTTCAAACCGTATAACGTTGTCGTAGCAAATATTTTTATTAATGAATTAATCTATTATACATTTAGATTCTGAAAGGTGTATTACTTGCATGTAACATAGCATTAGTGTCAGTGTCCGAAATCCCGTTGTGGTTAACTTTCTTTACGTCAAATGGATAGTTTATTCATATAAGCGATCCACAAGGCGACGACCTGTCTCGACTGCCTACGTTTTTTGCGCTGTATATTTTTTTTTATAGATATGATTAAACTTTTAACAAGGATCACTTCGGTTTACAACGTGTACAATAAAACGAAATATCCCGGAAATCTCCTTCCAAGAACAAAATAATACTTTTAAGACTTCAAAAAATCGTGTTCTCGTCAGCCTCGTCCTTGCTCTCTTTATCCCGACAAAGTGATCGTCTGCCCGTCATGGGCATAACCAACGTCAGTCAGTTTTTTTCCGATGAGTTTTTTGTTGTTGTGTACTTTGATGTAAGGGAAGATAAGTCAGGGCTTTCAATTAGTCCGACCCACGAGAACCAGGTGCACCGGCTGCCTTATCTTCCCCTGCTCAAATATTTACCCGTTTGACGTCCCTCATTGGGGTCTTATCGGGTGGTTGGTTGTGGGTTGCTAGTTGTACTTCTGTGCCATCAACATTTGGTGCTTTATGGGGGCGCGAGAGTTTTGGGGGAACGGGGGAGTTGTATAAGGAGGGCGTTCCTTTGATGGGAGTTAAACAGCGCCCGGGCCTTACCGGAGATCACTGAATGTTATTGGATGAAAGGATAACATTTTTAGTTTTTTCGGGAGCAGATAATAAATAAACTCTATTCTCGTTTATAGAAAAGATGATCTTATCGAAAGAAGTTGTTTAACCAAACTAGTTGGGAATAAAGAGTAAAATTACACAAGGAAAAATTGTTTAAATAACTGCCTTATGTATTTATGTATTTATTTATTTTTTAAAATTCCTTTTTAACCACGTTTTTATTAACTCGCTTTCGTTCCTTTGGCATTCTTTGTTTGTTGGTGGTTTGTCTGTCCACAATTTTTCAAATCTACCAACGTAAAATTAAACACCTTCTGATGGACCTAGAGATCTCAAAATTCTACCACAGATAGATCTTGGATAACAATGCATTGTTTCAAAATTTCATATCGATCGCATGTACCGTTATTAAATTATTGAACTTTTTAGTTTATCTACATTTTATTATATACTTGCTGTCGTGTCTGTCTGTCCACAATTTTCAAATCTGCCAACGTAAAATTAAACCACTTCTGATGGTCCTAGAGATCTCAAAATTGTACCACAGATAGATCTTGCATGACAATACATTGTATAAAAATTTCAGATCGATCGAATGTACCGTAATTAACTTAATGCATATATATAAGTATATAATAAAGCAAACTATAAGCATCACTACCCGCCTGCCGTAGTTTAATTTCACGTGGCGAGTTCACGCCGTGAACTCATCGCTTTGTTATTAAACGTTGGGCGGGCGCTGAATGAGGTATTTGGTAAAATAAATAGAGGTAAAAAATTTAAAAAAAAACCCACGTTTTTATAAGCGGACTAAAAAGAAGAAAATAATTTAAAACTTATTATTTCAAGGACTTCGATTTAATATGACTAAAAACGTGGGGCGGGTGTTTTGTATAAAAATTAAAGATTTCTAATTTAGAAGGCAAAAGAGAGATCTATAAGTGAGAGAATGAGTGAACCTTATAAACCTTAAACCTCATAAGCGCCCGCCCCACGTTTTTAGTCATATTAAATGGAAGTACTTGAACTCAAAAGTTTTTAATTATTTTCTTCTTTTAGTCCACTTATAAAAACGTGGTTTTTAAAAATCATTTTGTTACTTTTATTTATTGAAAAGAAAAACAACAACAAATAAGTAGCTTAGTTTGGGGAAAATGAATCGTAGATTTTCATTAATTACGATGTTAGGCCCTGATTCTTTACCTAATATTTTTCATGTGTTTAAACAGGCTATTTTTTAAATTATTTTTTTTTGGTAATATATTGCTGAATACGTGAAAACGTATGGTATAGATCAGTGGTGGCGAACCTTTTTTGGGCCACGTGCCCAAAATTCAACAAAAAACCCTCTTATTTAGTGCCAACACTCCAATGAAACCAAAAATGTAGGTTAGGCTTAGCTTATTTGAGTAAGGAAGTAAAATTTTAGTGACGTTCCGGCTCATGAGGCTCTGCGTGCCGTAGGTTTGCGGTGATTGGTATAGATCATTTAATTAATTTTCAACACAAGTGAAAAATATGTTTATTTAAAAGTTAACAATTTATATCTAATCTATGTTTCGCCACTACATTTAATTCATAGGATTATGAACAATTAAGCTTAGGGTATTTGGTGTGTGTGTGTGTGTGGTTGTTGTAAAAACAGAAACTGCAGTTTAAAAATTGAAATCGAATCAACAAAACGTGAAATGTGGCTTGACACCGTGTAGCTCGATTAATTAGCTGATAACAATTTTAAACTAAATGTCCTAAATCTTCGGACAGGCATTTTCTGCCATGACTACATAAATCGACATTCAATAGTTCAGTCTAACCATAAAAATTCAGCTTAGCCTTAATTCATTCATTTTATAACAGGGATCAGAAACAATAATTCAGTATGAAACCATATTTTCGACGTCTGTTTCAACAAATTAACAAAGATTACTATTTCTTATCCCCCACAAAATGATCAAGCCTGCTCGCATCATTTTATAGCAATGATAACATAACGAAACGTTAACTCGAGCACTACACTTTTAGACTTTCTCTTTGAATGCATTATGCCCAGGGCACTCACTCGATGTCTGTTCGTGAACCTCTCTTTGAGACTCGCGTCTCGCTCGGTCAAGATGCATGTTTTCACTGAGACACCAAAAAGTAGGTCTCTTTTAACTTTCTTTTGATCAGGAACCAAATATGTCTTCAAACATCGCCCCATCCAGAAACCAAAGGCTATTGTTTATTTTAGGGGCGGCCAAACCTAGCCACAACTTCCGGAACATTTGTGTCCCGAAAATCACAAGATCTGAAATGCCAAAAGTCCGGCAGTGAGGTCCAAACCATTTTTGATGATATATTTATGGCTTCCCAAAATAATGGCCACCAGTTACTGATTTTTTATACATCTTTAGATACTTTGTTTCTAATTAAAATCACATTTCTTGGTCGCGAATAAGAGACCATAGTTTTGAAAAAGTAAATCAATTCAAATGCATAGACTCTTTCTTAAATGAAACGACGTATTATTAACAGAAATAAAAGAACGAAAATCAGACAGAAAAAGGTCATACTTCAGTAGTCCGAAAATACTTAGACGTAAAAACATTACAACAGAAAAAAGAAAACTCTTTATAAAACTGTAATCAGACCAGTTATAACATCTTCAAACTTGGACCCTAACAAAAATAGCAGAAAACCTATTAAATATCTAGGAGAGTAAAGTTCTCAGAGACCAAAAAAAAAGATGAATTCGGATGAAGAAAGCGAACCAAACGTTAACAGCCTATAACAGGACCCTACGATAGTAGCAGAAATTTTTAAAAATGGCAGACTGCTCTGAGCAGGACACTTAGAAAAAAAAAGATAAATGACATGACAAAGGAGAAAAGACGGTGCCCCACCAAAACTCCATAGGAAAATGGCTCAAGGGAAAATCTAGGCTTAGATGGATAGATGATGTATGAGAAAGATCTACAGCAACTGGGCATCCAATTTTGGAGAAGGCATGCATTGGTTAGACCCGAGTTGAAGGAAGTGGTGGTGCTGACCAAAGCAATGCATGGGCTGTAGCACCACAGGGATGGATGGATGGAATGTCCTGCGTCGAATCTTTTAATGAAAGCACGTGCATTTCATGCCAACAGATTTCGCTATTCATCGAGACAATGATTTAAGGACATGGAGGTAAGCAGTTTCGCGTGAACTATTTGAGGGTGATGGGGGCGGGGGGTGGTCAGATTCGATTTCTGAACAATCGCACCAGATATGGTTTTTAGCCTGACGAATATATATATGATTTCTAGGCAGTCGCACCAGAGATGATCTCTAGATTTTGTAAGGTAAGACTTCTGTACTGCCTTACCAAATATGATTTATCGGCTGTCGTGCCAGATATGATTTCTAGTTCGTCGTTATAGCGGACATAATTTCTCGGCTGTCGTACCAGATATCATTTCTAGTTCGTCGTTATAGCGGACATAATTTCTCGGCTGTCGTACCAGATATCATTTCTAGTTCGTCGTTATAGCGGACATAATTTCTCGGCTGTCGTACCAGATATGATTTCTAGTTCGTCGTTATTCCGGACATGTTTTCTCGGCTGTCGTTACACCAGATATGATTTCTAGCCCTCCCCTCCAGAACGTTCAAGCTCGTGTTTGTTTACAGGCCAGCACGAGCGCTATCCATCCGTCACAGTGGAAAGGTCAGTAGGTAGCACATCGTCTCTCTCTCTCTCTAGTAAGGACGACCCTCGCGAGGAGGGGAGGGGGGCGGGCAGATTCAGGGGCCCGTGCGGATCCGGTTAAATGTTTTACCATGTCTCGACTTACTGTTTAAATGTTTGGTGCTGCGGGAAATGCGAGGGGTTGTTCTGATATTGCAAACATAGAAAGAAAACTAAACTACAATGTTGGATAAATCTGAAATTGAAATTCTATAAAACGTTAACAGATACATAATTTGTCTAAAAATGCTCTTTTCATAAACCATTGAAGTTTCTTTACACTGTTTTGGTAAACTATTCATGAGGTTGTTAAAGGAAACAAGTTGTCCATCATTCACAAAGACAAATCATTATTTTAAAAGTACACCATAGTTTGCAACACACAATATCCTTTGAAAGTTTAAAATATCCATTTCTACTTTTATTTGTTACACAGTTTAAAAAACTGCTGTACTACGTTCTTAATATATTCTTAGAAAAATAAATAAATGTCAATGCTCAAACGCACCCCCTCTTATCGTTTAAAACAGTACTTTCCAAACTTTTTAGTATTGCGGACCGGCATGAATTTTTTCCATTTCACCACGGACAGGTGAACTATTTTGCATGTACTGACGTGGTATCGAAATGGCATTTCTTGGTAACTTCTGCGGACCGGCATCAGATGGCTCACGGACCGGCACCGGTCCGCGGACCACCACTTCGAGAAGCACTGGTTTAGAACACTCCCACTTCCACATTTCAAAGGGAAAAAAGCAACGAAAAAAATATTTGCAGAAAATGAATACCAAAAAAGAACTTGCGAGACTTTGAAAAAATAGACATATTGTTCACTAGTATTTGCCCTCTGCATTTTATTATTTTTTTCCTACTAGCGAAATATATCTTTGTACAGACTAACAGTAACAGTGGCTTACAAAAATTGAATGTATATTTATATAATTGGGTAAAACATTATAAAATCTTAAAAGTATACATATTTTTCCAAATTTGCTAAAAATAAAAGCTTTTCAATATCCGGTAAATCTCAATACATGGCGTTAGACGCCACGATTCCAGTACTTCCTGTGTACCGTGATGTTGTCTGTATTGTAAACATGTGCAGCCCAAAACCAGGGTCGGCGCAAACCAAGATTTGATATCGTCTTGGGAAGTAACATTTGGTGACATGGATCACATTGGTTTAACAATCGCTGCCACGTGGGAGTAGTCACGTGATGTAGTCTGTAGATGAGAAGTTACCATAGGGATGGGGGGAGGGGGGATAAATAGCCTTGTGGGCAAAAATCGTGGACAGCGGAACGGCATCGGTCCTTCAGGTTTTCATTCCGGGATAGCACAACGGCACAGCACAAAAAAAAACGTACATCACCCGTCTGACCCAAAAAGTAAAGACCAACAATCAACATTATTAGCAAAAATCATGGACAGCGGAATGGCATCGGTCCTTCAAGTTTTCATTCCGAGTCTGCACAACACAAAAAAAAACGTACCCCACCAGTCTGGACCAGGAGGTAGAGATCAACAATCAACGTCACGTGGTTAATTGGTTTTAAAAGGGCAGACGTTCACGTGACACGGTCGATGGTCGGACTCTTCATTTACTTGCGGACGCACAGAGAAACAAACAGAATTTGGAGCATCGTTGTTTTCTGGCAGAGCTATTCGCGGAAGGAAATAGTACCCACGAATCCCCCTTTTACCCAAATGCACGAGAACAAAGGGGGTTGATGGAGATGGTAGATGAATAGGTCATGACCTATTTAGACATTGAGGCCGTTTAACAAAGGTCATTGGCGTGTTTATTTTTAACCGCTATCAGATTAAATAATCATTACCATTATCATTGAGTTGACTTTGTTCGTATTGACACTAGAAGAACCAAGAGCAAAGTAGTAATCATACATAAAGCAATTAATTCTAATTTAGTAATACAATACAAAGATAACTTAATACAACCCTCAGATAGACATAAGGATAAAAACACCTTTCTCATTCCGTATGCAAGAACAAACACATACAAATTTTCGTTCTTCCTGTCCGGAATTCGGGCGTGGTATGGGTTGCCTGAAGAAACCAGGAAAACCAACACTTTACCAACATTTAAATTTCTAATTTAAATGCAGGACTAAACACAAACCATAGATAAGCGTAGGACGCAATAATCTTCTGTATAGAAGGAGCGTCTGTAAACAGTTAAGGTAAGATAAGACATTTTTGCCCGTGGAATAGTCTTACTCTGAGAAATTAATGAAAAATTTCATAATATCGTGTAACCTTGTTTGTTGTGCTATTGCCTCGACATAAAAAAGGAAATTAAAATTTGGTTATTCAATTTAGTTTGTAGGTTAATGTAAAAAAAATATCTTTAAATTTCTGAGTATGCAACTAATGGGATGAAATAAGCACATTTGCCACCGGACGACTGATTGTCGGTTGCTACCTAGAACACATAATATGTATAACGATAGATATTAATGGACAATTATTTTGTACCTATTCATTTTTTTCGTTACTATTTTAAGTTTTCAGTTATCCTTAAACTTCGTTTTACATCCGTTTTAAAATAACAAATATACTATCCTGAAAGTTTGACCTTGCATCAGCAAAAAATAATAATAATAATATCTTCAACAATTCGCTGGTTCACCTTCGAAGTGGGTCATAAAAGCAGGAAGTTTGATAAACGAGGTCACTGCATGTTCATGAATAAAAATCTTTCTTTTCGCCCATTCATACGTCCTACTCACTCCTCCGCCGGATGTCTGTATTTATTGCCCATAACAATAGTTTACTATGATCCACTCGAGAATTTCCGGACGCTCGCCGAAATTTTATAACCTCATCCAGCTGGGTTTCCGAGCGTTATGTGTAATTCAGTTCTATAATCTAATCCGCTGTTCTGAACCCTCCCCCCTCCCCCACCACCACTCCCACGCAACGCATAACTTTCCATTTATTATCTCGCCCCTGCATTCAAGGCTGATGGTAGTTTAAACGTTTTCCACATCACAACATTCAGCCCCGTTGGACATCGGGGGCCTTCAGCTACCACAGAGATTGCAGGGCGGCGTGACTTCTTCAGACCAACATCCGTCTAAGCATTGCCTTGAACTTTGTTAAATGCTCAAAGTTAAAGAAATTTTATTAAAATTTGTTTTAAAAACAAACTTAGTTATACTATAGCTACTTTATAACATGCATGTTCGCAATCGGATAAGTAGCTCTGTCGAGTATGGGGAATTTTCTTGTGATTGGTGCGCACCGAATCATGTGTCCCATTTAGGTCCAAACGATATTGAGTGTTAGTTTCCTAGATGGCGACGTTAGGTCTAAAAAATAGCGGTTACGAGATTCTATGACTTTTTGACGTAGCTCTTAGAATAATTTTTAGGACGAGTCGTTCTTTTGGCAGACAGTTGATGGTTGACCTCCGAGTACGAACAATCTATTAAATTACAGTAATAAGCTGAACTATAGTGGAATGCTTGTACGACCAGGCAAAAAGGAGCGCTGGAATAAAGTTTCGTTTGCTACTGGCACCTTGTTACCTTGTTCATTTTCTGTCTCACGTGATCGTGTGAAATGCAATCAACGAGAGCCAATCAAACATTTCGGACGTGATTTCATGCGTTATTTGTTTAAAGGAAATATTAATAGCAAGATATGACCCGCGGCGTAGCATACGCCGCAGACTAGCTCATAGATAGTGAAAAGAAGAGGGGTAAAAAAAATGACACAAACAGCAGCACGAAGCAATGAGAACAACGCGAGTGAACGCAAGAAGCATTGTTGATCTCGAGACATGCGCACTGTGGTTGAAATACCGCCCCCCCCCCGTTTCACCGCCTTGTAGAGCAGTGCTTCTCAAAGTGGTGGTCCGCGGACCGGTGCGGTCCGTGGGCCATCCGCTGCCGGTCCGCATATGTTCTCAAAAAAAGGACAGAAAAAATTGTCAGTGCAGGGAAAATAGTGCACCGGTCCCTGGTGCAATTGAAAAAAATCCTGCCGGTCCGCCATACTGAAAAGTTTGAGAAGCACTGTTGTAGAGGGTCAATCGTCATGCTTGATTGATCACGTCGTTTTGTTCTTGTCGTAATTTCTTGCGAATTATATATAGCGATAGATGTTATAATTATGAAAGGAAACGTTTATTTACTTTCAAGGAAGTCGTCGAATCTCCGAGATTGGCTTTGCTTAAAATGAAGGAGGAAGTTGCAATTTGACCTATAGAGAAAGTTAGCCTCTTAAATATTATTGATTGAAAAATTCTCAGCTGAAGTAGGCATTAAGTCCTAGAGTATTAGCTTTTTTTTCTACGACTTAAGCTATGTTTCTACTTATTATTTACTTATACTTAAAATCTAGTTTAATTACGGTTTTATCGACTGAACTTAAGATTTCAGACAGAAAAGGCGTTAAATATTGCTCGATTTTATTTGCACAGCAAGTTTTATTTTGAAAGGTCAATACTTTTTCGTAGGGCGCACGCACGCAAACACGCACGCACGCACACACACACACACACACACACACAAGAAGTCAATAATTTAACATGTGTCCATAGTAAGTGAAAAGTAAAAGTTTCCCTTTCAGACCATGTTGGTCTATGAGGCGAGTGAAGCAGCGTCCACAAGTTTCAATAGCCATGGCCTACGAGGGGATTGTGTGGCTAGCACAATGCCCAGCCGCCTTTACTTCCCCAACTGATATCGAGTATCCATATACGACTATAAAAGTTGTCAGGGTTTGAAATGGGATTTAAAAAAAAATCCATCCTTTCTATCAACCCACTCTTGGCAGTTTTACTGATCAACATAAAATACATGCTATGTGTTCATTTATTCCCGTAGACATGAAACCGCGACACACTAGTCATCATCTCGCGTCTCACGAACTTTTCAATGGTAGCAATTTAAAGCTCACGGATTTACAGAAGTCGAATGTTCTGTTGAGTTCTTAGTTTAAAATAATTTTACATTGAAGCCAGACATGTATAATGGTTATATGAATTTATACATGCATAGATCTAAATCTATTCTATATATGTTTATGTTAATCTGTTTATCTCTCTCTCCATCTTTCTTTCTTTCTTTCTTTCTTTCTTTCTTTCTTTCTTTCTTTCTTTCTTTCTTTCTTTCTTTCTTTCTTTCTTTCTTTCTTTCTTTCTCTCTCTCTCTCTCTCTCTCTCTCTGTCTCTCTCTCTCTCTCTCTCTCTCTCTCTCTCACTCACTCACTCTTTCTCTCTCTATTTTTCAATGGCTGACTATTTCATTAAAAACAAAATCTCTACCTAATTCTCACTAACTAAAGTATTTCCTATGAGCAATTAAAAACACGCCAAGAAATAGAGAGGAATTTTTTTTTCTATTTCAGCTAGTGTTTCTACTCATCCCCTTCCACACACCCTGAACATATACCACCCTCCCATATCCCCCACCTTTCCCATGATAAAATATACATGTATTCATTCTACTGTGATGTCAGATAGACAGCTCTTCCTATACCAGGGGCAATAATCCCAGTCAGACAGTTTCGCAGATTTGTATCGCGGCCGGGGAAAAAAAGGGGATAAATTTCAAATCTGTAACCCTTGATAACCTTTATTAAATTACTCCACTGGGGGCCTAATAGATGCGCCTAAATTTTTGTTTCTGATAATAAAAAGCGCGTTCTGCCACGAGAAAAAAAAAGAGCCGTTGGATTTCATGACAGCACAACCCGATCTCCTACTATCGCCTTACATTTTGTTGACATTATCGCTTCTAATTCAAATTTAAGAAGTGGCAGCTCGCGAATCGCAGCACTCGCTTTGCAGATATAACCTCACTGAAATTGATATATTTAAACAAACAAAAATCCGATCCATGCAAACACTCTACGTCTTTCTTCAAATTAATTTCTCCCGTTTAACTAACAGCAATCTTAACTGGAGCATTTTAAAGAAAAGATTATCTTAACGCACCGGTAATATCACTCCGCGCTGCCTTGATTGGCTTAGACCTGAAATTTATTTTTATTTATGTAATTCAAAGGAGCTTTTTCTTCTTCTTTACAAATCTCTTTATTTTATTTTATGTGCGTTAGATCTACGGAAACGCTTAACTACGTTCTAAAAATAACCGAGGAGCCTGCGAGGGCGTAGCCGAGTTCGTGAGTACACTTGGCGGCGGTGAGAGAGAGAATCGTGTTTGTTTGGCAGGGAGAAGATCAAACCTCAGTCTAATGGGCCCCTCACTTCACTTCAATGAGCCGTAGACCCTAACGGAGCGATTCTAATGCCCCCGTGGGGCTCATTTCATGCCCTTGAATGCCCGTGCCCTGGGGGACACTGCAAAAAAAAACAGTTAAATGACTTTGAGCTCATCATTACGGGGCTAGAGTTCAAAGATAAAAATTACGCACGCTAGACTGTGGCACAGAGAAAGGAGCATGTGGAGGCGAGACTTTTGATCAACATGAAGTGCAAGCGAGAATATAGATTCAAATATTTATTACATTTATTATAAATTATAAACAATTTTTAAAATTATTTTTTCAATTACTGTTATTTTTTATTTATTTATTTTTTAATTTTTTTGCTTGCCGATTTTATTATAAAAATTGTTGAGCCGTTTATCCGTGAAAATAAAAAATTGTCCAGGGTCTACCAGTGGAAAATAACGTGAACATACAGAATTTTACATTTTGGTGTCACCCCTTGTGGCGGTGTCACCCGGTTCAGCCGCACACATCGCGGCCCCTTAGTGACGCCTCTGGATTTGTTAAAAAGTGTGTGTTCTTCGTAATGTTCAAGTATTTAGTTGCCCCTGACCCTCCAACTCTGAATTCCTCTTTTGACTGAGCACGGAAGACAATATTTTTATATAACTAATTAGTAAGCAAAACCAGAGGCTGTTGGATAAATATTACAAGTTTGTCATCTCCCAACTCCAAATTTATTATTCAAAAAATTACAGACTCGACCATGGTTTGAATAACTTTATTTTATAAGGCTATTGCGATCACTGTCAGATGCTGTATTTCCTGCATTTTGGTTCCTATTTTCTTTCTCTCTATTTTTCCAAATATACTGTCTAGGTGAGAATGCCAGAATTTCTCAATGTTGAAGCATTTAATCCAATTTAACTTTCATTTTTTTTAAATTTTTTTTTAAAATTACTTTTACGACATTAAAGAGAATAAGATTTGTTCCTGCTCTCAGCTTTATGCTGTTTGTACTATAGAACTCTCAAACTTCTTTTAAGTGATAGAGTTGTCCCCTCATTCACACATTCACTTTTACACAGGCGAGTGGGTCTCAGATCTTAGATGGCAAATATAAACACCAAACATACCTTTATTCAACCGTGATTTCTGTTTTCTACCAAAATAAAAGTAATATTTGTTTTAAAAAATATATATTTCAATTTTTTTAACCCTCCCATACAGAGAAAAGCTGCTGAAACACCTATAACAAAAAGTAGAAAGTTGTGCGGTAAGACTTTCTTTGACATTCGCCCCATTACCTAGAGATTGGAAGCACCAAGTGCGTTGCTTTGACTATATATAATCAAGGCTCAAGACGTTAAAATAATTTTCTCATCAGAGTACGGTGTTGTCCTTGGGTTCAGTGCATTTCAATTACCAACAGACAGACAGCGTGACTACTGACTATATTACGGTCCTCTAATTAAAAAAAAATTAGGCCAAGGACATGGGCGTATCACAGTTCTTTTAGTTTTATGCATGTCTCAACGGATCATTACCTAGCGGAAACCTTCATAAATAGGAAGGTCTCTGGAGGCGCTTTAATGAGTCGTGGGAAACATACTTATCGGCTTCTGTGATTTCCTGCCTTTAAACTTTAAAAAAAAACATCGTTTAGCTTTTGAAGGACGCAAGGGAGTTGGTTCATCTCTGGAATTCCTCGTTGAAATGTGCATACTCTTGTGGATACAAGTTAATGAAGTCTATAGTAATATATTTACGGTAGAATGATTTAAACACGTTTAATATCTTCTAGACGAATTGAGCAATCTTCTTGAGCAACGGTGGCCAAACTGCGGCTCGCGGGCCGCATGCGGCTATTCTGTGTTCACGATGCGGCTCGCGAACAATTTATGAAATGAAAACTTTTTGTATGAAATATATAATATAAAAAATAAAGGAAAGTTATTAAAACATATTGACCGACACAAAAGATTGAAAATAGTGGTGTGGGCTTCAAAATAGTGGTGTGGGCTTCAAAATAGTGGTGTGGGCTTCAAAATAGTGGTGTGGGCTTCAAAATAGTGGTGTGGGCTTCAAAATAGTGGTGTGGGCTTCAAAATAGTGGTGTGGGCTTCAAAATAGTTGTGTGGGCTTCAAAATAGTGGTGTGGGCTTCAAAATAGTGGTGTGGGCTTCAAAATAGTGGTGTGGGCTTCAAAATAGTGGTGTGGGCTTCAAAATAG
This sequence comes from Ampullaceana balthica, assembly GCA_944989445.1. NCBI lineage: Eukaryota > Metazoa > Mollusca > Gastropoda > Lymnaeidae > Ampullaceana > Ampullaceana balthica. Next base: position 2,451,007 of record CALYLW010000014.1, on the reverse strand, counting down.
TGGTGTGGGCTTCAAAATAGTGGTGTGGGCTTCAAAATAGTGGTGTGGGCTTCAAAATAGTGGTGTGGGCTTCAAAATAGTGGTGTGGGCTTCAAAATAGTGGTGTGGGCTTCAAAATAGTGGTGTGGGCTTCAAAATAGTGGTGTGGGCTTCAAAATAGTGGTGTGGGCTTCAAAATAGTGGTGTGGGCTTCAAAATAGTGGTGTGGGCTTCAAAATAGTGGTGTGGGCTTAAAAATAGTGGTGTGGGCTTCAAAATAGTGGTGTGGGCTTCAAAATAGTGGTGTGGGCTTAAAAATAGTGGTGTGGGCTTCAAAATAGTGGTGTGGGCTTCAAAAATAGTTGTGTGGGCTTCAAAATAGTGGTGTGGGCTTCAAAATAGTGGTGTGGGCTTCAAAATAGTTGTGTGGGCTTCAAAATAGTTGTGTGGGCTGCAAAATAGTTGCCAGTGGGCTTCAAAATAGTGGTGTGGGCTTCAAAAATTTGAAGGAGCGATTTCTTTCTGATTGATTTAGGGAAACGAAAATACAAAGAAGAAAATATGAACATTTCTATCATAATGGGAAGAGGACTTTGCAATTATCCATAAAGGACAACTTTGCCCCACAAAACAAACACCGCTAGGAAATTACAAAGATAACAATATCAAGCGACACTTTGAAAAAAGTAAAAAAGAATCATTTGCATCGCCATATTCACTGCAATCTGAATCTAAGAAGAAACGATAGCTTGCTATGAGTTAAAGCGGGGAACGCGTCAGCAGTAAACACTACTTTCTGTTTTTTAGCAAAGAAGGTGTCATTTCAACTATGGGAAGTCATTCCATCACTTGGAATATTTTTCGTGCTAAAAGACCTTATTCTGATGGGGACTTTAAAATGAAGAAAATTGATGATTAATTTCAATCTTAGCTCCAAATAATTCCAGACTTCATCGACTAATAACACACAGCGCTTTTATTTTTAATAAAAACAACCCGTAAAAATTCAAGTTTTTGACTATAAATCCTTTACGTATGAGACGTAACTAAAAGAATGTTCATTATAACACGCAGCGCAAGACCATCCAAAAATACAAAATTGCAGTTGTGTCGTAAAACGTGTTTAATATAATGCGCACCGATCAGGAATAGGTTTATAAAAAGTGTTGTCAGTAAAATACGCACCTTATTGCGCGACAGAAAGGTTGTTCAATATAATACGCACCGCGACGCTCTATCTCAAAAAATAGCATGATACATAGGAATAAATAAAATAATCTAAAAAAGCAATAATTTAATTACGGTACATGCGATCGATCTGAAAGTTTGATACATTGTTTTTATCATCGGTACGAAACTGCCTGCAAAATTTCAGCTCGCTATCTTGCGAGCAAGTGGGTTAAAAATCGATCAAAAGTTTTGGCGACAAGCAAGCAAGCAAGCAAGGTCGGTCGGTCGGTCGGCCGCAGACACCACGAGTTAATATAAAGGATTTAAAAAGGCTCTCAGTTACTACAGGTCCGACCACCCCTGTTCTAGAGATTCAACATTCATAGCTTAATTATTTTTCTTTTTAAATCTACCAATGAAACACATGAATTAAAGCATATACCCATTAATTATAAATCCCTTTATAGAGCTTTGTTTTTGTCTAATATTAAGTCTGGGTGACTGGTTTACCTTAACCAACGATAGCATCTAAACTTGAATCTCGTGGGACGACAGGGACACGGTAAAAATCATTCTTACATTACAGCGTCAGGGACGGGACAAGTACATTTTCATTGAAAAAACCTACTTCATGCTCATCGCGGACCCCGACACTCGTAATAACATCTTCTCGGCTCCACACCTGATTGTGCTTTAATAAAGACAAAGATGTGCGTAATCCCCTGGTTCACAATCGCTTATCAGACCCTCCGTCTCATTTGGGGACTAAACCATGCAGCCGGCGCTATTTGCAAGACTTGCCCCCCCCCCTTGTCACCCAAACTGACCATGAGATCGTCTTCTCTGTGGGGACGCTCAAGATTAAAGACGGCTTTGTTTGTACTAATCACAATCTTATCGACACCATTGCTTTGCACAATTTGCCCTACCCGTTATATTGGCGAGAGGGAAGGAGCTTTTGGGACTGTGTGGCTCAACAGCTGCGTTAAATTATCTACATATTCTACATAAACAAATGCATTTCCGCTAGACAAGCTGCAAAAGGCATGACCATATTAACGTGGAGGGCCTTTCTGTCACAACTATTCGCTCCTGCACCAACACAACCAGCAGAGTCAATCTTGAGAAAAGATTATTTGGGATTAATAGGACCTTTTCAGAAAATTGCATGAATTTCCTATTTTCACTGAAATTTGACGTAGCACACTGCAATTAATTGATGTAGACGTCTTTGCACCGCTACGATTTTTATTTTTTATTTTTTTAGGCTTACACATCCCTTAATCAATAACTTTATAATAAAAAATGCACAGCCAATTAATTTAGTATTGAAAACGAAAAAATCGTACACCTGTTATATAGGAGCATAAACTTGATAGTTTTGGAAACTTGGGCGAGTCCAGTGCATTCTTGTAATCGCATTAATTTTTGTTTGTTTGTTCCCCAGTAACCTGCAGTACCTGATAATGGTCCAAAGGAGTCACTGCTTATCCAATATCAGTGCAAAATTATTTTTCTATATACCCAGGTTGCAAAAAATCGGTTGAAATGTTCCCTTTAATCAGCGCGGCTCCGCAGCCACGAAGCGAATTGTGTAAAAAAAAATTAATAAATTTCGGCGCAGCAAATTGTGTAAAGTAAAGTAATCCCCCAAAACAGGATGCTGTGTAACTTTGCACATTTTTTTTTCCCTTTTTTTATTTATTATTTTTATTATTATTATTATTATTTGCACGGGCCAATGAACCTTAGGGGGAACATTGATCAGTTGCTGAAAATTTTCATTTCTTTCCCATTTACTTCACGCCATGGCCATTTTATCTTATAATTTAAAAATCTGTTATCTTTTTTTAACCTCGCTCGTACGCCCTTTAGAGTCACCTTTTGTAATTTTGTGACCTTCCTACAGCCAAAGTTTCGCCCACGGACGAGTTTCTCGCACGTCTCGAAGGTTGAAACAAGATAGCAATCTGCTGCTACTCTCGCGGTCTGCCGTAATAGAAACATTTCAATCAAATTTTTTTTCTCTTCTTTGAGAAAAGGCCGTCCACCACCTAACACTATCAAAACCGCCCCATAATGCATGCGAGGCACACACGCGTAAATAAAGCTCCCGTTACAGATATCGTATGGTCCTCGTGCGGGGGGTGGGGGCGGCTGGTGGTGTTTACTTTATCCCCCTCGCCCTCCCCTCCCACGAGCCACCCCAGGCCTGGTGTGTATGGCTTTCTCTGATCAAATAAACACCCGGGTTATTGTTTCTGCCTGCCCGTTAATTCATCAGATCGCTGCAGTTAATCCAAAGCCGAGCCATAGCTGTCAATGTGAGTTTACGCCAGTCGTTACATTATTCTGGGCTAAAACACTCTCTGGTCCCGCCCTGGATCAAACAGAGCACAGGTAGCTGAAAGGGGTGAGACAACGTGGGCTTTAATTAGCGGGGTATTTCTGTTTAAACATCTTTTTTTAAAAAAAAATACGAAATCGCCAACCGCTGTCTCGCGAGACACGGTCAGGCAAATAAAAATACTCAAAAGTTAAGACATCCTGGAAATGTGTAGACCGCGGGGTTTGAACGGGTGTCTTCTTGTGTGTTGGGAAGCAGCTGGCCTGTGTGGCAACTGGTGCTCGTAGGGGGGAGGGGCAGAAAGAGGAGGGAGCTCTTCTCTGTTGTTGTTTTTTTTTGTTTTTGTTTTTTTTAACCGTGACAAATACTATCCATTAATTGGGGTACTATTTCATGATTGTTTGTCTTGGCCCGGGCCGACTCCTTGGTGGTGGCATGTGTTGTTTATTGCTGCTGATGACTTTCCAAACTTAACACCTTTGGCTGAAATAAGCCATGGCATGCTTAGGCGGTGTTTTTTTTTCTTCTTTAATGTAAAGAAAACGTTTTTTGAAGTACCGGGAAAAAGGCTCTGGCTCGATCAAATTGAAGAATATATACAGCACGCCAGGGGCCAATATGAGCTGCAAGCCGCTGATGATGATATAAACAGATTGATGAGACTTTTCCTTTGGACAATTTGAACTTGTGCTGTAAAGAAGGGTATTAGAAATCTTTAAGATCTCATATCTGATATACCAAAAGGTATGCTTTTATGATTCGTGTCTAATTTAAAAATTTGTTTAGGTTACTTTTACGTAAAATTCACGTAAAAATGTAGGGTACCATAAATGTATCATATCTGCCGTAACTTGAAAAAGGAGTCTTATTTCTGGTTATGTGCCCGCGGCAGCAAAACTTTTGTTCTTCAATTAAAGTAAGGAGAGTGTGTTATTTTCAGCCGCCTTTGGGTATTTTTTTGTGGAAATTTAGTGGGGCGGAGAGGTGTTGGCAATAACAAACAATAATCCCCTCCCCCCAAAGGTTACTAGCGTGGCTTCACCACGACCTCCCGTTAACATAAATGTTTAATTCCCCGTTTCGTTTATCTGATGTATCATTCCTACGGAAATATATCCTCAGAATAACAATGTAATATTTATCTAGTCTTTTAGGCTAAATGGAAACATTTATTTGAAATCATTTCCTATGCGAGGAGAACCAAGTTGTCATGGCCTTTATAAAGCTAATCGAATACACCAGCGATGGCGAACCTATGCCACGCGTGGCATAGACGACACGCAGAGCCACATGAGCCGGCTTGCGACTAAAATATCACTTTATTACTCCCGGTGTGGACACACAGCATCCCTCTTTACAGCTGTCGGTAAATAACGTTTGGTGTTTCCTCTCTTCCATTCATTACATTAACAAGTAAACGTAACCTTCAAAACAAGAACTGATTGCACTTTGCCCTTCAGCTGTTGATCTTTCAACCACAACAAAACAAACAAAACAAAACAAAGAAAACTTTCACCCACGCCAAGTTCTTATTTATTTCCTTTCTAATTTTCTTCCTGCTTGTTAGCATTTGTGTGTGTGTGTGTGTGCGTGTGTTGGTGTTATTGTGTGTATATGTTATTGTGTGTGTGTGTATGTTTGTGTGTACGTGTGTGTGTGTGTGTAAAAAAACACACAAAAAACAACCCATTTCGACTTGTCACTACCGCGTTCATGCAAGAACCTAATATGTGGTTTGACAGCACCGGGTAAACCCGTTAGACGCACTTGATGCACGTGTCAGCGGCGACAGACATTGTCGAGCTAAGTCAAAAACATTAACAAATGGGTTATGACAAGGATATCGCCGGCAGTTATCGCACTTTGAAGCAACTGTGACGTGAAAGTCGGGGGGAAAATGCAGGGAAAACATCAGATAGTAGTCTCCCCTTAGAGCTGTCATAATCTCAGGTTTCTATTCTCAAACTTTGGCAAAATAAAACAAGAGTTGAACTTTCATAGGAGGAGACACTTTTCTTTCAAAATTGAATAATTGGGTTAATAAGCATTCAACACATTGGGCAAATGGGACGGCCCCTAAGGTCTTCTCAGTGCTTCCCAAAGGGTTGTACGCGTACCCCGGGGGGGGACTGAAAGAGTTTGTGGGGTACTAATAAATCAAACATTAATAATAATATTATGTTAGGCAGTATTCAATTAATTTTTATTTAGCGACAGGTGCCTGGTGTTACGAATTTTTTTTTAGCTATAGTGGTTCACAACGACGAATGACGATGAGGAACCATTTGTCTACTGCATCAGGGGGAGAAGCATGACAGAAAAAAATGGCATGGCGTACAGTAGTTAATCTCGGAGAGCCATCAAGACTATGATCGCACAACCAGTCTCACACCGGCTTAAAGCAGCTACTAGGAGATGGTGTTCACAAGAACGTGAGAGTTAAAGCAGCTACTAGGAGATGGTGTTCACAAGAACGTGAGAGTTAAAGCAGCTACTAGGAGATGGCGTTCACAAGAACGTGAGAGTTAAAGCAGCTACTAGGAGATGGTGTTCACAAGAACGTGAGAGTTAAAGCAGCTACTAGGAGATGGCGTTCACAAGAACGTGAGAGTTAAAGCAGCTACTAGGAGATGGTGTTCACAAGAACGTGAGAGTTAAAGCAGCTACTAGGAGATGGTGTTCACAAGAACGTGAGAGTTAAAGCAGCTACTAGGAGATGGTGTTCACAAGAACGTGAGAGTTAAAGCAGCTACTAGGAGATGGTGTTCACAAGAACGTGAGAGTTAAAGCAGCTACTAGGAGATGGTGTTCACAAGAACGTGAGAGTTAAAGCAGCTACTAGGAGATGGTGTTCACAAGAACGTGAGAGTTAAAGCAGCTACTAGGAGATGGTGTTCACAAGAACGTGAGAGAAGAGTTTCAAAGTGCGCAACACCACTTAGGAATGGTGAAGGAAATGATGAGAGAAGTCTATTACAAAGTAGGATGGTGGATGTGTTTGAAAAGGGTGTAATTTGGATTGGAAGAACTTATGCAAAAACGGTGTGCAAGAAGGCGTGTAATGACAGGTAGTCTTGCCTCTCAGTTGTCTTACAAATGTTTTAGAGTGGAGCATCTGCGCATGATAACAAAACCTCAACTATTTTATTTTTATTTATTGCGTTTAATGTAGACGTAAACCCAGTTCAAAGACGCCCACGAACATTGTCACTTACATTAACACTCCAGTCTTTGTACATCTTCACCAAGATTTAAAAAAAAATTAAGTTGACCCCTGTGTTTGATTAATAATTCTCTTCGTTATTTTAATTTAACGCCGTTACAGAGTGAGGACCGTGTAATTTTATCTCATCCCGTCATATTTTCCAGTGATCCGCCCTTGATTACGAATCTGGAAGTAATGCAGATGCGCGTTATAATTTGCAACAGATGAAAATGCAGACGGGCCGCCACGGGTTGACACTGACCAAGAGCAGATCACCGACCGACTTCCTGCTTTCGCGAGATAGTCCGGCTATCGCGGTGTTAATCTCGCTATCAGCCGCCTCTGTGCTGAAACAAGCGGCTGATAAGGCGCCCCGGGTACAGAAACATCACGAGTAACAGTTTGGACTCGCGTTCATGGGGGGGGGGAAGGGTAGGGATTTGGTGGTGGTGTCATGCCGATGCCGACGCGAGGTCTGAAAACATTCACTCTCGTGGATGTAAATCTGTTTCTGAAGGGTGTGAAAGTGTCGCGATGGTGAGAAGAAACAAAGCCCCGGATGAAGAAAATGAAATATTACCGTTATAGCGAGGGCGTGAGATGAGTATTACTGGTTTTGTAATTAAAAGTACGTTTGGAGGGGCGGCGGGGGGAGGGGGGGTTTGAGAGAAATCATCAAGGTGATGGAAGTATAAATACATAAATGAAAGGTGACAGAATGTTGAAGGATGAGGTGAAGGATACAGAAAAATATAAACAGGAAAAAATCTATTTAAAATGGAAAAGGGGCCGTCCATAAATGACGCCACGCACCTACGGGGGAGGGGGTCCACACAATAGTGACGATGTGTGACGAGGGGGAGGGGGTGTTTGAGAAATGTGACGTCACATCAAAACTTGCAACTTTAAATAAAAGTTCCACTTAAATATTTGATTTCCTACAAATTATTTAATGACGTTTTACATGACTTCACGCATGTTACGATATTAGAGTGCAACATTACACTAAATACACACTTAAATGACAAAAATATGATTTGAAACATGCTCTTGTTCAAATAGAAAATACAGCTTTTATTGCCCCCGCAAAGCTTTGTGACGTCATATTTGAGGGAGGTCTAAGTTTTTTTGGCGACGCGTGACGACCGGGGGGGGGGTGCAAAATTGGCCAAAATTGCGTGACGTCATTTATGGACGGCCCCAAGGCAACTATGTAATTTTTTTCCCCTTTAATTTATCTCCAAAAACTAATTTTATGCGTCACGAAGAAAAGGTTTATTTTTAGATTTATGAGAGTCAGTGTGTTTGTTGCATTCCCCGCGAATTCCTGAACAATTTGATACCAAACAGTCGGGGGTTGCGTAACTGGCAAGTAGACACACCGAGGCTCCGAACGCAGGTCAAGACAATTTTATTATTTTATTTTTTTAAATATATTTTTTTATAAACCAAGTGTGACGCTAGAAACTCTTCAAAATATTTTTTTTTAAATTCGAAATATTTAGGGGAAATGAAGTAAAACAAATCCTAATGACATCAATTGATAAAATATTTCTTTTTTTAATATTGTTGATAAATTTCATCCCGTAAACTTTCCTTAGTAATGGAAAGATAGACAGGAAGATTCGTGGAGGAAGGAAATGAAGAATAACGTGAATGAAAACAATGTTTATTTGAAGGTGAAAGGGCGCTCAATGTTTCACGGATGTCTAATAGTGTAACGGTAATTCAGTAAACACAAGTTGAATAAAGCAAGTTGGGTTTTAATAGTGTCATCAATCTATAATTATACTAGACGCCACACGGCGTAGCATACGCCGCAGACTTGCTCATGGAGAGTGCAAAGAAAGTGGAGAAAGAACGGACACAAGCACGAAGAAATCAAAACAACGCGAGTGAACGTCGTTTTGTTAGCTTGCCAACCATAAAGTCATAAACTGTGAGTGGGCGAGCCTAGTGAGGGTCAGCCATGTTGGCAATTAAGGGGTAAAAGAACGGGCACAAACAGACATTTTAATTTTTTTTTAAAATGTCTTCGCTGGGGCTTGAACCAATGACCTTCACCGTATAAGGCGGACGTGATAACCAGTACACTGCGAATCTCACGTTTTTCTGTGAAGGAACAATGCAAGTGAACGCAAGGACCATTGTTGGTCTCGAGACATTGGTCGACCCCAGAGAGGGTCATTCGTCATGTTCGTTTGCACTCACTCGCTTTGGTGAAGTGAGCGGGAGGAGGGTTAGAGAGTCGGCGTGTGTGCGTGGTGTACCACATGGTTGGGTGACGTAGAGAATTATATATACAGATTTTCAATGACTTTTCTGCTTCGTCTGAATTGCCTGCAACTTAAAATTTGAAACATTGACTTTAAACTAGGTGAATATATAGCGCAAAGTGGTTATGAATTGCACAGTCAAATAACTTATGGACTAACAATTCATAATAACAGTAAAACTTTTCACTTTTTAATAACTTTAATGAATGATTATTTATAGACTTGAGTAACTGAATAAATATTTCGTTATCAGCTACGTCTCTACACCCGTTTTTCGAGAATGTTCAGTCACATCCAAAGCGACCTACCCGTGACCCTTTCGCCTCCATGCCCGGACACCCAGCAGCTGTAGGTCATTCTCACCGCATCCACCCACCTCATTCTCAATCGCCCTTTGAGGCCTTCTATCTTACGGTTTCTGTCTATATACTGTCCTTGCTGCCCTAAAGGCTGGCATTCTTTCCAGATGATCCGCCCACCGTAGTCAGGAGGGAATTAATTTCCACCAGATAAAAATAAGAAATGATAATTTCAAGGGACGAAACAAAATATATATTTTCAAAAAAATTATTTGAGAACTTTTAGGGATTTGCAGGTCGCGATGACATAGACATAAGGCTTCGTAAACCATTATCCGTGATATCCAGACGTTACTCGCCAGGCAGTGCGTGTCACGTGTCAGGGTCAGTGCTATAGGCGTGGACATGCATATAACTCGCGTTTTGTAAACACAAAATTTATCTTGCTGCTGTTGCATGTCTTTTTGTAGCCGGTGGAATTCGGAGAGACGTCTTCATACAGACGATCGCGCCGAAGATGTCGGGATTACACCCCCTTACACCGAGAATAAACAGATGGGCTGACAGCAAGTTTTATCATTGAGTTATCTTTCCTGCAATGGTCGGTGGCTAATATTTCAAGCTTTAATAGATGTTTTTTTATTCGCCAGAAGATAATTTCATTGCATCTGTTGTATATATAATTAAATAAAAGGAATTTAAATAATTTTGAAATGTACACGAAACAAACTTTTAATTATTAATTTGAGAAGTATTAAATTAGAAAATAAGAACATTTAAGTAAATGTTTTGCAGTAGTGTCCAAGAGCGTAGCAATAGAGCATTTCGACAGAAATGGACATAAATTTAATTGTAAGTAATAACTTCTCTGAATTAAATATATTAATATTTAAAAAAAAACATAACTCAAAATGCAGATTTTATTTAATTTTTAAGATTACTGAGTTGTGAAAAAATAAGTTTACAAATGTGTACTCCCAAAAAATGTAAAAGAAAATATATATTATTTATTTATCTGTGAGAGCTAAATTTCTCAAAATTCGATGGACAACTTTCACTGACGATTTTCATTAGAGACCGGAGATGACGAAATTACGGCCCGTGGGTCGATTTAAGCCTGCGACATCATTTTATCATCCCCTACTCACCCCTGCTTGGTACTTGAATTTTCTTACCTTATTTTTTTGTGGACATAAGAAATTGAAAGGAAATCGTAGTGTGTTCGAAAATGTGTTTTGGTTCTTGTTAGTGCATTGAAATAAAAGCGTGACTAATCCATTTTTAAACACAGTTTCATATAATGAAGACTTGTGGGTAAACTACTTCTATGTAGAAATAAAGGACCAGAAAACTATTTTCGTTTTATCGAGTGATAGTGCTGCCGTTTTTACCGTCTCGTCACCATCTCCAACTGCTGCTACCGGTCTCTACCACAATCTCCATTTCCGGCTATCCACCTCCCTCTCCGGGCGCGTCCCCCATCTCCCGGTAACAGTCTTCCTGCTACTGTATGTGCAATCTCCACAAAACAGGCTAACAAGACATTACTTTCAAGCTCTGTATCCACGATTAAACCTCTGCATGCCTACCACCACCAACGCTCTGCTTAGCAACAGTTAATTTTCATCTAATAACAGAGCAACGACATGATGAGAATCGCTGATCATCGCTTACGATATTATCCTTCCACCAATATCTCAACAAAGGAGTGTAACGTACATACCTTAAAAAGAAAACAGCGAGGAAGCTGTCATTCAGTATATACATTAATTGGACTTGGCCTAGTTATTTTAAAGGACATAAAATTGTTCTAAATCTAACACCAACAATGCGCTGTATAAATTGTGTACAGATATACCATTTCTCCAAATATTTTTTTAAAAATGTTAAACTCTAAATGCTGCTGATGTCGATCGCTGGCAAACTTTTTTAAAAGTGTGTGTGGACATAGTCTGGTCACTACTTACTGGAGGATGTGTTGGCGAAATCGCCTTTTTCGTGGGCCATATCAATGGTGGGTACTTTTTTCACTTGTTGTGTATATTTTACGGGGCTCAGTTATTCCGGTCCGAATTTTTCCCACCAAACTGCTTTGGTTCATTTGTCATGACACGAGTTTTTGTGTTATGTGACTTTACAGAGAACTTAAATATTTGTTGCTTTGTATGCATATGAATCCCTGTAACATATTTGCCTTAAAGTACAAAAAAACACAAACATAGCTTAAAATAGTATGTGATAAAAATAAAAATAATAATAATAATAATAATAAATAATAAATAATAAATAATAAATAATAATAATAATAATAATAATAATAATAAATAATAATAATAATAATAAGCAGTAATAAATAATAATAATAAATAATAATAATAATAATAAATAATAAATAATAATAATAATAATAATAATAATAATAATAATAATAATAATAATAATAATAATAATAATATGAGAATTTAAATAGTGCAGTACCCCAGCAAGTAGCTGGCCTCACTGCGCTTCATATAAAGATGGTAACACATTTATAAATGCATTAAATATAAAACATCAATATACACAATTCCCCTTGTCTGTATGTATTCATGTTATTATAATGCTGTTAGCTGGCGCTGCGAAATTTTTAATGCTGTTAGGTGGCGCTGCGATCGATTTTGTTTTATAGTGCTGCACCAAAAATAACACGTTCGAACGTTCCGCATACAAATGTTCAATATGATAATAAATGAATCAAATAAAAATAAATAAAATAAATGAAAGTTCTGTATTACGTTATTTTTTAATCTGATGTGTATTTATTTTGAAAACTTCCGTCATTTTTGACGGGTGATACACTAGTTCAGGGATGTCCAAAGTCCGGCCCGCGGGCCAAAACTGGCCCACGAAGCTATTTTAACTGGCCCGCGGCCTCATCTGAAATAATTAATTAACTGACGTATTATTTCTGTAAATTTATTAGAAAATTAGAAATTGTGTACTGTTTCGAGTATGTCAAATGATGGGGAAAATCTGTGATTCATATTTTTTTTAAACAACGTGGAAATAACTTGTTTTAAAACCCAATAAAGTTAATTGTACTAAAACCTTGACGGCCAACCGTTAAAGTCGATGACGTCATTTTTTTCGTCGACTCTGAAGTAGAAACGAATAATGCGTCGGTGAATTTAAAAATTTAATAAATATCACAATGCAGTGGTAAGCCAATTATATTCACATATCAAGGCCTTTGGGAACAAGCTGCAACTTTTTCTAAGGCAACTGTCTCAAATGCACCCTAACACCACACATTTCCCCTCACTACAGAAAATCATGACAAGTTTCCCAGAAAGAAGCTTCAATGAGCTAATACAGAGGTATGTTGCAGATATCACACTGATGAATTTCAAAGACTTTCAGGACTTTGCAACTATTGAAAAGGACATCATGTTATTCTCTTCACCTTTCTCTGCTGACCCTGATAATGCTCCAGGCAATCTGCAGCTGGAACTCATTGAGTTGCAAAGTGATAATGAAATTCGCAGCAGACAACAACAGCTTTCTCTCAACAACTTTTACCGACAGCTGGATAAAGAGAGATTCGAAAAATTGCTAAGAAAATGCTCAGCTTGTTTGGCTCGACATACTTGTGTGAGCAGACATTTTCAGTTATGCATTTTAACAAGAATCGTGTGAGGACAAGAATTAAGTGACTCTCACCTATATGATATCATACGTATCAAAACCAGTGGCATTGAACCTGACCTCACCTATTTACTGCATTCAAGATCTCAGTTTTATCCTTCACATTAACATTTTGCTATAAAAACTTCTCAACTTTTGTCATTTTTTATAATTTTAATCCGGCCCGCTAGGGCCTTTATTTCAAGGAATTTGGCCCGCCATGAAAAAAGTTTGGACACCCCTGCACTAGTTCCTCTTATAATACCTAATGTTGCCCATAAGCTACGTTTATCATTCAGAGAAATGTTTGTTTTGATAATTTAGAAAGTAAAGTTTAAGAGATTCATTTTTAATGCAATCTAGAATGCATTTCTTTTCTGTTTCGTAAATATGATTTCCCAGGGGACCTGGTTTCTATTTACATATTAAATTATCTGATTAAATACTTTCTTTTAAGCGAACAATTTTGTTAAGGATGATTTAGATACATACGTAAAAAAAAATAAATTCGTGAATCTTTGAAAGCGTACAGACAGGAGCACAATTAAACCTTCCATTGCAACCGCGGGACACGGGCCACGCAGTATTGTTTAAAATATGACGTAATTTAAAAGGCAGGAAAGGCCGTGGCAGTTTGTTGACAGGGGCAACTAATCTTGGCCGCTGACAATCTCCCACCGAGATGTCGGAAACACCACCCGAAGTGTCGTTGTTGGGCTTAATCCTAATGCCACTGTTAGCGCTTGAATAGCTGGGTTTCATTAACTCTTCATCACCTCTTTAGAAGTTGCCTCCCGCGGCTAACCTTGCTATCTCCCTTTATCCCTCTGCGGCATACCAGCGGATTCTGGCGTACCGATAAGTCGGCGGTTCAAAAACTCTTAGGGTAACAGGTGTCAGCTTTTTCACCCCCACACCAACAATGTAGCCAACTCAAAGGCAGTAAAAACAAAATTGAGGCAAGGACAAAAGCTTGTGGTAGAATAACCAATGCCTCGTGTGTAGGACAACGATGAGCAGTAACCTTGCGCGAGTGAGCAGTGGCAATGCACATTTAAGCAGTGGCAATGCACAGTTGACCAGTGGCAATGCACAGTTGACCAGTGGCAATGTGCAGTTGAGCAGTGGCAATGTGCAGTTGAGCAGTGGCAATGTGCAGTTGAGCAGTGGCAATGTGCAGTTGAAAAGTGGCAAAGCGCAGATGAGCAGTGGCTGTGCACGGTGGAAGAATGGCAATGCCCCAGTTGAGCAGCGGAATTGTTCAGTTGAGAAGTGGATGTTCAAAGCTGAGCAGTGGCCATTCCAATGGCAAGGAAAAGTTGAGCAGTTGAAGTGCACACAACTGAGCAGTGGCTATGCGCAGGTGAGCAATTTTAGTTTACAGCTGAGCAGTCGCGTACACAGATGAGCCTACGTTATTTAAGGGCTAAAAATAAAATTTTAACATTTAAGTTATTATAGTGTTTGTTTGCTTTATTTTAAGGAGAAACTGCCAGTTCTATGTTCTATCTATATTTATTTCTATTTGAAGGTTAAAAAGATATTCTAAAGACTTGAATAATTGTTGATCAAATATAATATATGGAAATCAGCACCACTTCGTTCACAACCTTAAGTCCAAAGCGATAAAACTACGAAGTCCCATCACCAAAGACGTAACCCCATTCCCATCACATGCTCCTGACATACAACCAAGACTCGAGTTGTTGGCAGCCTATCAGCTACTTTCTTTTGATCTCCGTAATCACTAGTAGATGAGTTTATACTCGAAAACCTCCGTGCCCCTCCTCCCAGTTTGAGATCATCTGTGATAAAATGCCAGCTCCCCTGACATTTGACACCCAACCCAACCTGGCCACCCAATAAAAACACATTCGGTTATTTATAACTAGTGTAAATCTTATTTACCGCACCGCACACGGTTTCCCCGTTTCACACGGCGCTCTGTCGTCACTGGCCCTTGCAACCTTTCCCCGCCAATCCTTTTTTCACTATTATCCTTCAACAATCCACTTGACTTCTTTACCATGATCCGTAACCGCCACCCTGATTTTCTCCCTGTATCTTCACCACCTTTTTATATTAGCCTCTTTTACTCACCTTTTTGTTGAAATTCTATTTAACCACCATCTTCCAACACCCTCTTCCATTTTCCGCTTTCAGCAACTGATCTCACCACGCACCACGCCATTTCATCTTCTCCCTGTCACAGCTTTTCCTCACCACGCTCAGTACACCACATTCTTTCACCATTGTGACTCTCTACTTTACTTATATCCTGTGTTTGTGTTAAGTAATTGTGCCCATCTTTCTTCTAAGCATTTCTGTATTTTGTTTTTACTTATTATTTTCCTACGATATGGTACGTATTATATAACGTTAATTTAATTTTAATGTGGCTCTATTGATGGCTGCATTTGGCTCTCAGACAAATTTCGTTTTTATTTTAAAAAACCAACAAAAAAACAACAACAAACAAGAACGTTTATTCAGACTCATTTAATCTACATATTGTAATTGCATATAAAAAAACCAGCATAACAAGTGTTTTAAAAAAGAATTCCGAGACATAATTATTGTAATTTTAGTGTTGGTATTACACAAAATGCACACATTTATTTGAATTTTTAGATTTAAACATGCATGCATAATGTATGGCTCTCACAAAATCACTTTTCAAATTATGTGGTATTTATGGCTCCCTAAGACAATAAGTGGTCCCGACTCCTGCTCTAGCCGATGGGTCTATTCGTGTATTAGTCTATGAATAAAACTTTTATTGTTTTGATCACACAATTCGTTGGTTTATCTTTTATGTTATTTAAAAGCTTTATCACAGTCCTTTTCTATATGATTTATTACTTCTATGTACCTCAAC
This sequence comes from Ampullaceana balthica, assembly GCA_944989445.1. NCBI lineage: Eukaryota > Metazoa > Mollusca > Gastropoda > Lymnaeidae > Ampullaceana > Ampullaceana balthica. Next base: position 2,435,190 of record CALYLW010000014.1, on the reverse strand, counting down.
GACTGCCATAACCTATATAACTATCTTTATCTGCCCCTCCATTCATATTCACCGTCTCTAACCCACACCTCCTTCCTTTTCTGATAACCCGCCACAACAACATCATTCCCCCACCACCATCCTTCCTGTCCCTCTCTGAACAGCACCTCTGTATGCTAACTCTCCAGTTATTGAAACCCAAACTAGCACTAACCCTAATTACCACGTTTCCTTACTCTTATGTCACATAAGGTCAAGTTACTTGACCACAAGAAACATGAACCATAAGTTGCCATAACCTTTAGTTACATAACCATTAATTAACCGAACACGTAAAATTAACACTTTACCGACCTAAAATCCGATTTTGATTACTCGCCAATTCCCACTGAAAACATCAATTTATCTCTAACTTCCACGCCTCTTTCTCTCTTATTCCCCCTCTCTCTCTCTTTTTCTCTTTCTCTCTCTCTGTCTCTCTTTTTCTCTTTCTCTCTCTGTCTCTGTCTCTCGCTCTCTTCTCTCTGTCTGTCTCTATCTCTTTCGCCCCCATTCTTTATCTCTGTCGCTCACTTTCTCTGTGTATCTTAATTTGTGTGATTTCTACGTCATTAGGCCTATTAGGCCTGACACCTTTATTTACAACCCTCCCGCAATATCTAATCATCTTTTCTAAACTGAATAGGCCTTAATTTTTGTACACCTGCCTCCCTTTATAATGTAGAATAATCATCGAAAATTAAGAAATTAAGTTACACAACAAATTAAAAAATGTGAATATTACACACTTGTTCTCTTGGATCTATGCTCCCCACTTATAAAACATAGCAAAATAAAATGTTTTAAAAAATGAAACGAAAAGTATCAGATTGCAGGGGCGTCGAGACAGAAGGGCGTGGGCGTCACCTTGTTTAGGAATATATCAGATAGTATGGCAAAAATGTACACAAAACACCCGGCCCTAAAATAAACGACGGTGGATGATGACTCGTGTTTACGTATCCACCTGAGCATCCACAAATTGCCCGGTTTCCGTGTTGCCTCATCACGTGATACCCATCCCAAGATGGGCGACCCGTCTGCAGACGTGGCACGTTATTTAGATTTCGTGTCATGCGCATCAACAGACATCCGCCGTTTCGTCACCACCGTGGCCAAGAGTCAAATTTCCAGTTCTGGAAATATCTAGATTTGTGGATTTGATAGAAATATAATTTTCTCTATATTTTAACTTGTGAACAAGTCTTTTAAAAGAAGAAATAAATGGCATTAATGTATTACATACTGGAAAGTAAACGAAAACTGAGAAAAAAATAGTTTTGTTAGATTATTGGTCCAGCATGTAGTAATAGACAGTAGCGAATACAATGAAACAACAACAAACTTAAAACGATGCCTATGTTGGCTGTCATTATTTTAGTTAAAATCCACAAAAAGTTAATAAAACAAAATACTTTAATATCAGTTATAAGAATGGATCAATTGGATCCCTGGACATGTGGAACTTGAAGAAAATAACACTGTTGACTCCTTTGCAAAAACTGGAGGCAGTCAAAACCAGGCAGAATCATCGCTACACCACGAAGAAATCAAGGCAATTCTCAAAAGAAGCGTATCTGAAAGACGGCCCGAGCTCAAAGAAAACCACCCAAAAAGTGATGCATACTTCAAACTCCCCCCGACCAATCACAAAACATCATTTTCCGGCTAAGGACGGGTCACAACAAACTTAGGCAACACATGTTCCGTAAACTTCAGATTGGAGAAAGCGAAATGTGCCCCTGCGGGACAGCTGCGGAAAATGCGGAACATGTTCTCCAAAACTGCCCTCTGTACCACCATACCCGGACAGACATATGGCCACAGGAAGCTACCCTCGATGACAAACTCTATGGTGGACTGGACCCATTGACAGCCATAGCGCAGTTCATCACAAATATAGGACTTGCTGTCTAAATCCTCAATCAAAAGATTTTGAGAACGAAAAAGAAGAAAAAGAAGTTAAAATAATCGCCTCCAATGAGGTTAGAGACCCTACATATTACAGAACCGCCGCCTCAGAAAGAGCAAATGCGCTTCATGAACTCTTACGCAATGTTTATGCGACGCTCTTTAAATAGGCCACCAGAAGTGATGTTTATTCGCAACCAGTGACATTTATCCGATTAAAAAGTGCAGAATCCGATCAAAAAGTGCAGCCGGAGAAAAGCTGAAATTTCAAGGATTAATGGATAGAAAGTATAAAAGTGATGCTATTTTGATAGAACTAGCGATGCCATCTTAGTTCCATAGCCAGATCTGGTATCTTCAGCGTTTATCTCAAAATCACGTGACTTATGAAGATCAATGCCCAGTAGGAAAAGTAATAAAGGAGTTTAGAAATGACATAAAAGTATCAGTTTTCTTTATTGTTTACTTTTTAAAAAAAAATTCGAAACAAAATAAATACACTACATAAACGACGAGCACTTAAAAGGTAGAGACTATATTACATTATAAACTATATAATTTTAAGCGCATTACAGGGTAATTCTGGATTGTTTAAATTTAAAAAAAACCACTGCATTAAGCAGGTAGACTAAAAAATATTATAAACTATTAAAATGCATTGCGGGGGAAAATATTTTGCAAAAGATAAATGTATGCTTTATGTAGCAAAAGAATTAGAATTAAATGTACACTTTCTATGCATAAAACGAATTTACATATTTTTTTAAACGTTGGTGTGTTTAAATCAATCTTAGAAGGACTTTTTTTTATCAACATCAATTTATTTAAAACTCCCAAACCATTCATTCCACCAATAAAACATTTGTTTCTTTTTAAAAAAAATAAGTTGTAGCTCTTATTTTTGAACAGTTATATTTAGTAAACTGACTATAAATTATTGATTAGTAAACAAAATTCTTAAAATTTGACTTTCTTGAGTCTAAACTGGAAATCATAAAACTCATTTATTTATTCATATCACTTCGGATATTTGTAGACAAAATAATAATAATAATAATAATTGATAATTTATATAGCGCTGTATCCCAGTAAGGAACCGGGCTTACAGCGCTTTACATGGAGATCATAACATACATGTAATAATTAAATAACCATTCATACCATAATAACAACATAAAGGACATTACATTACATATAAGCTATAATACGCTAATCATTAAAACACATGTTGTTTCATTAATTTTGTAAATACATTTTGAAAAGATGCGTCTTAAGTGCAGTCTTGAAGGACTTGGTAATTGGAATACTACGGATGTGTAATGGTAGAGAATTATATTGTTTGGCTGCACAAAAAGAGAATGACCTTTCGCCAAAAGTTTTAGTTCGTTTCTTATGAACACAGAGAATACGTGTGTCTGCAGAAGAGCGTAGCTGACGACTGGGTGAGTAGACCGACCGAAGTTCAGTAAGATAGAAAGGAGATGAGTCAGAAAAGAAGTTGTGACAGAGAACAGCCAGTTTGTAATCAATTCGAGCTGTATAGGTAGCCAATGAAGTGAGTGAATTAGTGGAGTAACATGGTCATGTTTTTTTGCCTTAAGAACTAGTCTGCCAGCTGAATTTTGAACTTTCTGTAGTTTTTCAATGCATTGTTTTGGTGCACCTGACAGAATATAATTGCAATAATCAATGCGAGCTAGAACAAGAGCACGGACTAGAGTTTTTGGTGCACTAACTGTTAAGTAATGACGGAATGAGCTTGATCTGACCACACAAAAAATCGGTCTGATTTATTTCAAAATATTTTACTGATTTAAAAAAAAATATTAATGTTTTCGCATGAACTTGAACTTACAAAATTCAAATTATAAGATTGATACAATAAATATATGACCAAGATCAATTTGTCTTTTAAAAAAAATATCTTTTAGTCGAATTAAAAAGAGTGTTTTCTTCCTAATCAAAAGATAATCAATTCAAGCCCAAGGGATGTAATACTGTTTAGAGAAACATCATTATGAGTCAAATTAGTTTTCTTCAATATCAATTTTCATCGGAGATGAGTATACGTTCCATGTTTGAGCTTCCCAGCTAATCAGAAAGTATGAGAGTAGGTTTAAATTTATCTCATACACACAAACACACACACACACACACACACACTAGCAGAAACACGCACAGAGAGATTCACATTTGTGATTTGAAAAAAAAATGAGTAAAAAAATGTTTATTTTTAAAAAAATCTCTTTGGAAAAAAAAGACTTTATAAAATTACAAAATTTCATCAATTCGTATGCGCTAACGAATATGCAAAGTTGTAGACGAGTTCTATGTTTAGCCAGTCATTCGAATAGTGCATTTTACGCTTATATTTTTACATATTACATTTAAACTTATCTTGGTCAGATAAATTTATTTTGTATATATTTTCCAGGTAACATTTGGTGAGAGGTTAACGTGACATTACCAGATTACTCTCCCTCATACCCGCCAACTCGACCCAGCATTCCGTTGCCGTGTGCCTCATCCCTAATCCCCAAAGCTTCACCGCAGTCCTACACTATATGGTATATTACGCTAACCATAATCCAATCCAACATTTCATTGCCTTAGGGCCCACCCCTAACTGTTACCGCTTTCGGAATCTACCTAAATACCGTTAACATAAGATTTAAAAAAAAACAAAAAAAAACAAAAACAAAACACTGCATAAAATCCCAGCGCTCTCATTTGAGCTACACGCCGTTCCAAACTCAACACTGCACGAGACAGAGCATCCGATGAGCGATAAGTTCACTTGTGTCACCGAAATAATAATAATAATAATAATAATATTATTATTATTATTATTACGCCGCCAAGGTCTACCGAGCCCCGAGAGAATCCTGATGGAAACATTAGAACCCCCTACGACCACGAGGTTGGGGGCCGTCCATAAAGTACGTCGCGCTATTTTTTTACAAATTTTACCTCCCTCCCCCCTTCTCACAAACTGTCACAAATCTTGGACCCCCCATCCCCCTAAAGTACGTCACACTTTGGAACAAAAATTATTCTTTTAATTAAAAAAAATAATTAAAATTTATTATAAAACACCGTGACGTCACACATGGCCGGACCTTCCCCCCTCCCCCCTGTCACAAACTCTCACGCTTTCTTACACCCCCTCCTCCATATGGGGCGTGTCGTACTTTATGGGCGGTCCCTTATGGCCTTATGGGACACACACAATGAACAAGATTTGATAAACAAGTAATTTTTTCACGCAGAAATATTTTTTTTTAAATTATAGAATAGCATTTGTCCATTTAGAAAGCTACGTTCGGAAGCGTAACTGGGTTTTCCGCGCCCTTGGCTAATTTATTTTGGCGCCCTTGAGAAATAGAGAAATATTAAAAATATTCCGTATAAATTGATGATTGAAGAAGGATTAGCCCTCGGCGCCCTTGGCAACTGCCCCGATGCCAAGTTGGTGTTAAGCCTCTGGCTACATTAATGTGAAAATTTTTACTGTCCTTCCTTCAGTCCCAATTTGTCATAAATCTCAGACCCACCCTCACCCATCTTTCAAGTTCGGTAGGTCGCACATTTAAAAGAGAAAAAAATATTTTAAAAACCAAAGAACAATTACAATTCTGTCATAGAACTTCAGTAACAGTAGAAAAATGAACATAACTGTTTAATTTCAGAGGTGTATTTTGTTATGATAAATACTGCATGATGCCAGTTATAACCTGTAAGGGGCGGTCTATAAAGTACGTCACGCTATTTTTGACCATTTTTACCCCCATCCCCCTGTCACAAACTGTCACACATCTCGGACCTGCCCGCCCCCCCCCCAAAGTACGTCACACTTTCGAACAAAAATGTTGTTTTTTTATTAACAAAATAATAGAAATTTAATATAAAACAACGTTACGTCACACATGGTAGGACCCCCCTCCCCCCTGTCACAAACTGTCACACTTTCTTACACCCCCTCCCCCCTCTAGAGCGTGACGTACTTTATGGACGGCCCCTAAGCTCCCTACACCCCAACCACACACACGCCACAATTGGTCTCGATTTTTACCCCTCCCCCCCCCCATTTCCCACTTTTTTACACACACTCATACACAATTGAGAATCGTGTACTTTATGGACGGCCAAAGAGTATATTTTACCATACTTTTTTTTTACCAGTTTTAGTTATGGTTTGTATAGGAAGTTCGATATAAATCTAACTTGATAGCTCATGAGTATGATTGTATAAACAAGTTAGGTATTACTCTTGCAACAGCATGGCCTCTTTTCTTCTACGAGAGACGATAGATTTATGTTTGTGGATTGCAGCTCTTAGTGTAGCTGGTGAGACCAATCCTTGGTGGCAGTCTCTTTTTCATGTCGCACACATGAATGAGGTGGAGCAGTGTTGCCTGGCCTTCCTCTTAGCTCTTTTTTTTAAGCCCATGAATTTTAACATTTTGAGAACCTGTGCAACACGAGCATCAATAAAAACACGAATGATCCAGACACATTCCGGAAACTCCCAGGATGAGTGACGTGACCTTTCCGTCTGTTGAGACCCGGTAGGTGCCTGAAGTCACCGAGGTGTCTGGTCCGTTGTGTCACGGGTGAACATGTGCCGGGGGAAAGTGCGCACTCACCATCCAAACATCGTGACGTAGATGGTAACACGTGACCTTCTTCCTCCCAGGTCGTGCCAGATGGGCCGTTTAAACAACTCATCGGGAGCTCACACGGCATCAGTTGGTCATTTCGGTCATTTGAGCAGCCCGAAGGGACACTCGGACACCTGAACAAAGGGTCAGTTGGAGCGATAGTTTGACTTGAGAGGTTAATGAGTCATACTTAAATCATTATTACAAAGGGCGCCCCCTTCACTTTTAACATTGACCAATCAAATTAAGTTAATTTGGTATCCGTATTTTTGGTGGTAGACGTCAGAACAAAGAAAATGTTGGGTGCGGAGGGGGAAGATGGGAGGGTGCTGGTTGTTGTTGAGATAGCCATCAATTATAGTAGGTCATAGGTCATGTCTGTCAAAAATCCCCAGCCTGGTGTGTATGTTTAAGTGGGAAGTGTGTGGGGGGAGGGGGGGCATCGCTTACATGGGCTTCGTTTTCTTGCACAATATCGACAAAATATTTCATTATATTTTAATACATTGCTTTTTAATTATTCAATATTAAAGATGACACATTTTGTTCAGTTCAGTAGAATTCAGGTTATGTATGGCAAACATAATGTTGTTGTTGTTTTCTTTTCATGTAATTTGAGCTCCCTTTTTCATTAAAAATAATCGGAAACTAAAGTTGTACTTTAGTCAACCATGATTTTTTTTAATGACAAGAAAAATTGCAACCGATGTGAGTATGCCGGGTAAATGTGAACATGATGTAGACAAAACATAGAATCTATATGTTTCTTTAAAATAAGATAATTAATTATTACGTGAATCAAACGATTGGGTTGGTAGCCGTAATTACTAACATACGACAATTGTGTCTATCGATTTGGATTTGCTGCTTTTATATATATTTATATTTATGCTTTTTCTTTAAAACCCTCGTATCATTACTAACCCCCCCCCACCACCACCCTTAAGGGGCCGTCCATAAGTACGTCACGCTCCAGAGGGGGGGAGGGTGTGTAAGAAAGTGTGACAGTTTGTGACAGGGGGGAGGGGGTGTCCGGCCATGTGTGACGTCACGCTGTTTTATATTAAATTTTTATTATTTTGTTAATAAAAAACAACAATTTTGTTCGAAAGTGTGACGTACTTTAGGGGGGGGGGTCCGAGATGTGTGACAGTTTGTGACAGGGAAAAAAAGGGGGGGGGGTAAAAATGGTCAAAAATAGCGTGACGTACTTTATGGACGGCCCCTAACCAATCATGCATCGCAGCCTCGTACATCCACCAAGCAACAAGAGTTTTGGGGGTCGGAGAGAAGCACACAACAGTTCAACGATCGAATGCATAGGATAGCTCTACTGCTGTTACATCATTCCTCCCCCCCCCCACGTCACGCTGAATCAAATATCAGGAAGTCGCTAGTTCACCATCACGTCATTCAGTTCATCGCAGTGCGAGCTGGGAAATCTCACGCCGCATGTATCTAAAGGTCAAATTCTCAATTTATGATGCATTTATTTATATAAACATTTTTTGTCACTCCGAGATGAAATCCCAGGCATGTCTGGCGTTCTCTTCTCCACCCCCACCCTGACTCCCCCCACCCACACACACACATGACACTCACCTCTTAATGCGGATTAGCCTTCCACATGTGACTGTGGTATGAGTCTGGGAAATGTTACGTAAGGAATGGAATAACAGGCCGGGTATTTTGTTTATATCAAAAAATACATCGAGATTTAAGAACGAAGTTTGTCGTGAGGATTTGCATGATGTAATGAGACACAGTGTTTGGGAGATTGGGCTGTAAAATATGACTTTGAGATGTAGCTTGTTACATTTGTTGTCTGTTTTTCTGAGATACATGGAGTGGATATTCAGTTGAGATATACATATTGCTGAAATATGTGGCTGAGATGTGTGGCTGAAATATGTGGCTGAGATTTATGGCTGAAATATGTGGCTGAGATGTATGGCTGAAATATGTGGCTGAGATGTGTGGCTGAAATATGTGGTTGAGATGTGTGGCTGAGATGTGTGGCTGAGATGTATGTCTGTAATATGTGGCTGAGATGTACGGTTGAAATATGTGGCTGTGATGTGTGGCTGAAATATGTGGCTGAGATATATGGCTGAAATAAGTGGCTGAGGTGTATGGCTGAAATATGTGGCTGAGATGTATGCCTGAAATATGTTGCTGAGATGTGTGGTTGAGATGTGTGGCTGAGATGTGTGGCTGAGATGTGTGGCTGAGATGTATGGCTGAAACATGTGACAGAGATGTATGGCTGAAACATGTGACAGAGATGTATGAATAATTTATATGGCTGAGATTTGTAGTTTGTATTTGTGACCAAATTATCTTACCGCCCTATATGTCTGCAATGTGGATGTTCCCTTGGCTCCGAGTATGTATTAGTTACAGAACTTACCTAAATATGTGGTTGTTTTGTGTGCCTAGGATATATGTTCAATCTATTGTCCGACATGCGGACGCACCTTTCGTGCAAGGACATTGCCAATAAGCCACCAGAGGGCACTCGTGGCTGCCTAAGCACTGGCAAAATATGACGAGAGTGGTCCTCGTCGACTTCGACGGACGAACAACAACATATGTTCAATCTAATTCTTATGATTTCATGGGTGAGTTTTGTGACCGGGAATTTAAAAAAAAATTCTTATCTGTTGTAGAAAGAGACAACGGCTATCTGTCTTTCTCAATGCTTTGAAGAAGGTCACCATTTCCGTAAACACATAAATTGTGTTGTTGAAATACTGTATGAATGAACTCGCATTTTTATCTCCTTTGAATTTCAAGTTATTTCCGTCATTATTTCAAGCCACACTCGTCATATACAACAATTTACTTTCCGAATCTTCTACATCTACCCACCCACAACGCATTGTTTTCAAAACATAACTAATTCAGAAAAGATACAATCATATTCTGCTTGACGTATCCTAATCATTTATTTCCGAATTTGTCTGCTAAATTCTGTCAACATTATTATTGCGCGGTCGGGAGTTTAGCGGGAATAGTTTACAGTCCGGGACAGATAGGTCTCAACATCGGCTTACGTACACAACTCGGTCGCTATAATCTAGTGAGCCCTGGTGAGCCCATTGATAGCCGGGGCTCACTGTAATTACATTGGAGTTCGCACCTAGTTGACAACCAACCAGATTTAAAAAAAAATTTAAAAAAAAAGTTTAGCCGATAGCTCCGGTCGTTCGCGGCGCGCAGCGATAGCGGTCGCAAACACGATAGCAATCGGGCAGGGGAAGAAAACTACAAGACGGAGAGTTTTAACAAACGCCGGGCGACTTAAATAAGACAGTTCGATAGCGTGCGCCCCATACTCTCTCTCTGATATCTGGAATCAGGGCCGTGAAACCGCGATCTGGGGCGGAGAGTGTGAGGGTCCCCCAATTAAAAGATAAAGCCGGTGGAAAGGGGTAGGAGGCTAGGGTATGAGCGTAAGCAAATGGCGAAAGGTGTTGGTTCCAATAATCTGGACGTCCCATCTCGTTCATTGACATTTTACAGTGACGGTCTAAGGTATGAAATGTGCCAACTCCTAGTTTACGACCACTAAATTGGGGAATAGATAAAAAAAAGGGTTGTTTTTTTGTTTGTTTGTTTGTTGTTATTTTTTTTTAAAACCGTGAACAGATTGAAATCATTAGCAGAGAATCCACACCGTTTACTTAATCATGTTTTAATTAAAGCCTAAGAACGGCTTTTAACACGGGTTAAATTAATGTGTCTTTGACCTCTGAACTTTAAATCTTAAGTATGTTTATGCGTTGTTCGTGCGTCGTGATCGCTGTTACATCCCATTTGTGGGCTGCGGCAGTTAGGTGAGTTCGTTGGTAGTTTGTGAAACCAATTTCACCTGAAAGAGGCGTCCGCCGATTGCACTAGTGAAGCTCGGGCTGTCGATATAAGAGGGTTTATTGGACTGTATTTTCTGGCCTGACTTCTGGAAGCGACAGCCTTTTGTCTATTAGATTTATGGGGTTCTGCACCATTCTACATAGTTGGGCAAAAGGAGATTCTGTCCTAAATATAGTCATGATGAAAATCTTACCCTAAAAATATTCAGACCTACACTAGAATATGGATCTGCTCTATAGGACCATGCATGCATACATATAAAAATAGAAAAAATAAATCATAAAAGAGTTGCAAGATTCTTACCTTTAGTTAAATTAATAACCTATAAACAATAAAAGAAAGGGTAAAAAATAAACAAAGTAGTAATAATATACAATGCAATACAATTAAACTTGGAATACAATGCGACAATCTAATACAAAACTCTTATAGGCATAGAGTATATAGAGAAAAAACAATAACCTTGTTCCATTCGCAATAACATACTGTAGTCAATTTAAAAAAAAATAGATTTATGAATTCCTCCTGTAGATCTACTTATTTCTCACTATTTCTCACACATTTTTGGCTGAATTAAAAATTCTAAATATTTTGTTTCTTGATCCCTACAATTTACTGCTGTGTCTTACGCAGTAGTTTGTTTCTCGCAATGGTTTCCTATCGTTCCCTATACTTTTCACATCCGTGCTTAAAGTTGCCTATTGTTACCTATCGTTTCCTAGTTTCCCCTCAGTCGCTTACCTACTGTGTCCTGTGTGCAGGACTAAACACAAACCATAGATAAGCGTAGGACGCAATAATCTTCTGTATAGAAGGAGCGTCTGTAAACAGATAAGATAAGATAATGACCAATTTCGACTGCTGCTGTCTATACCTTTCCGCGACCTTGCTGGCGTGCAGTTATTAAGCTGATCGGCAGACATGTCAGACGACATGACATTTTCAGTTCACATCGGATCGGTGATTTATTAAGACATAAGATATCAGCTGTCATGTATATACGGAGGGGTCGTGGTGGAAATTTTATTAGCCATACCTTATACTTATATCCACACAAATAATAATAATAAAAATAAAAAAAAATTAATTAAAAAATAACACTAAAATTTTGGGCTAAGGTGGCTGAAATGCATAACAATTTTTCAACGTAATTAAGAAGATTGTGCTTTAAAAAATAAAAATAAAATAATAGAAGATTTAAATAAATTCTGGTACTCATAGGCAATAATTTAAATCCAAATTTATTAAAAATTTTATCTAAAACCGGGGCGCTACAACCACATAGCTCTTTGATATTAACAGATTCAAAAAAAGAGATGCAAGATTCTTACTGTTGAATATTTCAACTGACAAGAGTAACTCCATTAGACAAATTATTCAAACTAGAAACACAAGAGTATAGAAGAAGAACGAGCAAAGCAGTGATAATCAAATTAAATTATAACTTGAAAACAAAACGCAACAACAATCTAATACAATATTCAAATCGACATTAAAAAAAAACAATTTTAAAAAAACGTTCTCTTTCCACGTGCAAGAAAAAACACATACAAATCATCTTTCTCGTCTGGCATTCGGGCGTGGTATGGGTTGCCAGTACAAACCAGGAAACCAACTAACTAGCAACAATCAAAACTCTAAATAAAATGCAAGAGTAGACATAAACAATCGATAAACGTAGGACGCAATTCTCTTCTGCATATAAGTAGCGTCTTCAATGTATAAGATAAAATAAAGATACCACTAGAATGTTTGTCTGCCTCAGATCGTACAATCAGACTTGGCGTAGGTGTGCTCTAACAGAACTAACGGTCCAAACAGTTTTCTTTTTTTTTGTGTGTTAGTTTACATCTGTATTAAACTTTTTCAACAAACTATCAAACCGTTTACCTGTTTACGTAGTGAGTAATAAGGCTACAAAGAAATCTTGTTACTGAATCAATTTAGTATTAAAAGATTAAAGTGATTATGACAGTGATATTTTAGACAGAACGAGTCGAGAAGAAGAATTTTGCTTATTTTAAGAATGTTAGCTTTGAGAGATCACACTCAGCTTCATGAGCGGAAGTCGGAATTTTTGTATTCAAGAGAACTTAGTCGGACAAGTGACGTCACATAACCTTATAATATTTAATATACATTCTCATATATATATATATATATATATATATATATATTTATTTATATAAATATGTGTATCTATATATATATATATATTAATGTTATATTTATATATATGTGTGTGTGTGTGTGCGTGTTTGATACTTAATTGGTGTGTGTGATTGTATGCGTGCAAGAATAGTTAAATCTCCAAACGAGCTTTAAGTCAAGTTTTCAGAGAGTGTTACCCAGTTTAGCTCGTTGGTGTTACAAATCTATTTATTATAACAAACTTTTCATTGTGACAGAAAATGTTACAATTTAAAAAATATATATATTAATGTCATCTACATTCATTGTTAACAAAATAAATACAAAGCACATTTATTTCTTCTTTAAAATAAACAGAAGTTTTTATTATTTTGCCATTGCTCTCCTCTAAAATGAAAACATTTATAAATCATTATAGATAGATTTATTGGAATGATCTGAGACTTAAACCCCGAACCCACCTTATTTCAGAAACAGGAAGTCAGCCAGAATCTCGTTCTGACCGTCTTGCTCGGCAGTTCTAGTGACGTCATCTTTTTCTGTTTCTTAATTGGGACTATCAAGCTACACGCTTCCAGAGATAAACCGCCCGCCGAGTGAGACCCCCCCTCCACCCGGACTTCCGCCACCCCCCCCATATACATCACATTCATATTATCTCTGCCACTTTTCAGAGACCTCCCAGCCGGTGATTAAAACAGTCCCCCCCCCACATCAACCCCGCCTCTACCCACCCCCTCCCCCGTGGGCAGACCACCCGCCCCGAAAGTAGCCAATTAACGGACATACTATTCCTCCCCGTCCTATTCTCTCCCCCCCCCTCACCCACGAGGTCCCCGGTGTCAGATAAGACAAGCCCCAGACGGTCGGATGTTGAAATGACTTAACCTGTTGATTTGTTGTTTCCAGATTTTTTAGTCAGCAAGACGCGCACCTATGCGAGAGCTCAAAAGGTGGAATTACTCTTGCGTCAGTTTGAGAAACAGTTCCTACTCGGGTATTCGGCGTAACGAATGTGTTTAAAGTCTAAAACGAGTGATTCAAACGTTAAACACGCGAAGTTCCAGAACTTTATTTATTTTTATTATCTCATTTGCTTTTTGGAATGCCAACAATGAGTCAACATACAATTTGTCTGTCGTTTCTCCAACCGGAAAATAGCCATAATTCATTGCGTAATGAAGTAGCTATATATCATGCAAACTGGGTATGTATGAATTGTATGGGGCCGGACATGACGTCACAAAACAACGTCATGTTTCGGCTAAGAGCGTTCTTCAACGGACAAATAAACAAAAAACAAATAATACTAACAAAATAATTATATAGGTTAAAATCTAAGACTTAAGTTTGCCGTCACTGTGCTTATCTCTAACAACAACACGTAAAAATTTTCTGAAGTGAAAACTGACAGCACGCAATCGAGTTGCGTGTAGGAGGGGGGGTGAAGGGGTAAAGAGACATGCGCGTCACGCTTGGCTCTACAAGATAATGTTAACACTGATACTTTTTAAAAAAAAACTACGATTCACTGCAAAGATCTATTACACTGACTGTACACACACACACTCACACATACACACACACGCACACACATACACACACACACACACACACGCACGCACGCACGCACGCGCACATACACACACACATAATTACATATTACGATCACTAGGGGCACGCTACGGGGTAAACACAATAAAATGAAGTAGTATTTTTTGGAGGGTCTAATCTTCTCTTTAAAATTTAGTGAACAAATTGAAGGCATGAAACATTTTTTTTCTTCTTAAAAACATCTGTGGAATTGAAATAACTAAATAGAGATGGTGAAACAGGAATCATCTTTTTCACATACAACAAAAAAAAACAAACAAAAAACAAACAATATGCGGTAGTCCAAAACATTTTGAATTTTGCGTGATGACTTAAGTTTCTCTGCAGTAACAACGCATACTTTTTCACTTATATTTGATGTGCAAGAATAACATAAGCCCGTTACAGTTTTGTAACTCCACTGTCCAACGGCTCATTTCCAGTGGCGTAGCTAGGGATTTGCAGGGATTTGGGGGCCCGGGGAACTTGGCTTTTTTTGGCGGTGGCGTAATATTCAATATAAAAAAAATTCGGACACTCCTTTGAGGGCGCCCCTCAAGTGGGGGCCCCGGGGGACTTCCAATTTTGGACACCACTCCCCCTCCCCTAGCTACGCCACTGCACATTTCCTTTTAACATTAAACATGCTATGATCACGATATTTCTTAATGTTGCTAAGACATTGACCGATTCATTTAAATTTATTGAAGTCATATTTCATTATGGTAATACCTTATTTTAGCGCATTTTATATTTCAAGTCATCAAAAAAATCATTTTTTCAAACTTACTTCATTAATTATTATTATGAAATCTATTTTAAAATTAAAACATAATTTTTTTGTTGAAATAAAATAACTATTTTACGATTTGCATGAAATAAAAATTTGTATCGTTCACTAACTTCTCTGACTAACGGCGCCATTGTTGTTGTTGTAAGTCTGCTTTTAAAAACCTTTTTTCTAAATAAAAACCCCTTTAAACTCAACAAAACACACGAAAAACTAATTTTAAAGCATTAAATACTTTTTTTATTTCTTATTTAAGTGTTTAAATTAGTAAAAGTAAATTATTTTATTTATTTTGTTGTAAAATTTTAAAATGCGCTGAAATAAGGGATTACCTTTCATTATTGCATGTGATCTCAAGTGACGAAGCACACATTGTCAGATGATTATTTCACTTAAACTTACTTTTATTTTGTGTTCTTAAAACGAATCACATTTTGTTCCCAATTTAGCCATGTTTTTCAAGTTAACTATGTTTCTAAAATGACATTATCAATTTTGTAGGCCTTAACATTAAAAAAATTAATAGATAAATTAAAAAAAAACTAAGTAAGAATCGGATTTCAATGCGTGATTATTTCTTTACAATTTTCAAGCACGGTTATATACAGTGAGATTCTTGTTAAGCTAAAAATTCGCAAGAAGACTAAAGTTAAGTAAACCTCATTATTTAACTCTATAATCAATACTTATTAGACAGATACCTCATTATCGCTGTACAAAATAAAGGAACTAAAAATCATAAAAGGTTGCCAAAGCGTTGTTTGGTGTTAGTTCATGTATTTATATTGACAGAAGACGCACATTGCTGAAGCTAAATTCGCAGAATGCGTTGTAAATCTTGTTATATTTCTTTTCAAAATGGATATCCTTAAATCACTCACAATGTTACAGTTTTTATTCAAAGCGTGTGTCGTGCCACTGCAATTTTCTAAAATATAACGTATATACTCGCATTTAAGCCTATATCGCATATAAACCGACCCCTAAAACTGCTTTAAAATGGCCAGTTTTTTCAAAAACCCGCATGTAAGCCGACCATACAATTTCTAATTTTACTCCATATTTTTGGTTCATAGAAATTTTTTAATACAAAGATGTAAAATGCTTACTTTTATGTTATATAACAGTTTGTTAACATTTTGGAATGACACAAAAACGTGTTCTGCTCTTTCCACATTGTTTTTTATAATGATATCTGAAAATCCACTCATAAGTTGTAAACAATTGAAAATTAACGTAGTATATATTGAGATAGCGATGAAAATGTGTGGCTGGAAAATTGGTACTAGTGCCTGTCCTTGTGTCCATTTTGTTTTATGCGCGTATAAGCCGACCCCCTGATTTCAATATTATATTTTATAGTTCTACATTCAGCTTATATGCGAGTATATACGGTATACATCCTTTTTGCTATAAAAGTTTGATCATTCGCCTGCCTTTTAAAAGAGCGTTTCATATGAATTGTTTAGTTTAGTCTACTAAACCAAAGCAACCTCTTTAACCTCTTTGATAATCCAAACATTCTTATCATGCACGTAAGTTGACTTTACCAACTTGTGTGGCAATCTAAAAGAAAAAGAATTTATTAAATAGCGAAATATCGTCATCATTGTAAAAGACGGAACATATCTCAATATAGTCTAATAATTTAATGGATCTTATGGTTTTTAAATTAAAGGATATAATTATAAATGAAATGGTAATCATACGCGTTAGTCAATCTTATATCAATTAAAAATAATTCATAAATCGTTTACTATTTGTTACTTGACGAGGATAGTATAATACGGAGTACAAAATTAGCTAATTATTGGAGGAAATAAGGGCAGTTAACTTTTTGGGATCAATTTTATGTTAATGTTTTTTCTCCCTTGAAATCTTCAGAATCACCGTGTACATTGTTTTAAAGGTTATCATTAAATAGCATTGCTTTCACTTTAAAAGTTTTGTTGACATTTATTTATATAGACAAATATAAGTTTCAATTTTTTCATGGCGGAAGTCTTTTTCTACAAAAGCTTAGAAATTTTGGCAGAGACATGCAAACATTTTTAAATATTAAATTATGCATTAGATCATCTCACACCACCGTTTCTTCTTCTATAATTTTAGAAAGTTTACCTCCGTAGAATGTTCAGCAAATACTCCTTCCAAATCGTTTTATTTTTTAAAAAAACTCTTCATTTATTTTTTAAACATTATTTTAAATCACATAAATTGTGTCTTTAATTGCTTATTTTCTTAAGTTTATATATCTTGCTAATATATATATATATATGTTACAGGCAAAGTGTGAAATTCGGGCATTCTATAGAATGCCTAGGAAATGTATAGAATGCCTGATGGTTTCAGGCAAAGTATGAAATGATTGCTATTTCATACATTGCCTAGGGATTCTATAGAATGCTGACTTGTCGTCCGTCAAAGTATGTAATTGGCTAGTGTGTATATATATATATATATATTATATATATATATATATATATATTATTTTTCAAATTTAGCAAAATACTATTGACCTATCGTCCGTTCCACTTTTATTGAATTAGATTATTTTTTCTATCATTCATTACGGTTGCCTCTTACAACTTACACACCAACTTGCCTACCGTAATCAAGAACAATAAGATTATGATTGCAGGGGTTATCCACTTTGGTTAGGTTTAGGCCACAGTGGGGATCACACCGTAGGTCATTGAGGATCCCCCCCCCCAACCGCTTAGCGGTGGTAGTAGCGAATTCCAGCCCTCCTTGTGAGGCCAATTTAGTGGAAGGCATTTTCGATTTTATGTCCTGGATGCCCAGGTGGCCGCTTCATAAGCGAAAGCCTCCCGGTGGTGGGGAGGGGGGGGGTTATCAGCTGTTACGTCCCTTTGGGGGCCAGATAGCTGAGAGGGTTTTCCGGGAAGACCCACAAAGAGCACTAGGCTCGGGGCTTCTGATTTTCTTCCACATGTAGGATCATTAGTTAGGTTAAGGATTGGGCCTGTAAAATAAAGAGAGAGAATAATAACTTACAGTTTGCTGTACTGGGATACTATATTCATCAATGAAACTGTATTCAGATCATCAAAATCCACAAAAAATTTTAAATACAGGCGCCTTAGAGTTTTACGGTAGTGGGCGATACGGTGAAGGAAGTTGGTCAGCTAAAGAGAAGACAAAACATTGTAGCTGGCTTATGAAAATGTTATGAGTAAATATTTATTATCTCCACCCATAAAATTGTGTTGGCAGCTCTTGTTGTTAAGGAAAGAATGTTATTTTTAATTTTGATTTTTAGATATTATTATTAACAGATTTAACCTCATATAATTAGATAAGTGAACATAAATTCAATGTTGGTACACACGTATGAACATTGCTTAACTTCCTTTAACAAACGCGGACATTAGAAAGAAAGGAAATTCCTTGATGTCAATGTAACTATTAAAATTAGAGTTTTTATATTGAATAAATCCCATAAAAATTTCTTCGACAGGCGAATGACATTTTTAGAAAGAAATGTAATTTTAACTGCGAAAATGTGTTTTTATGTTAACAAACACGCAAAAAACGTTTCTTTGACGTCGCTGCCATCATGATGACGCAGTGTGTAAATAGGGTTGAAAGGTCGCGAAATAAGTAGGTAAACATGAATGGAAATTTTTATAAAATAATACAAAAATTGTACATGTATAATTATCTTTTATTGTTTCTAGAAGTTACCTTCATATCAAATGAACAAACGTTCTCTTTAACGTTAACAACTCCCTACGTTATACTTCCGTTGGTTTGAACTCGTTGATCTTGTTTCAAACTTAAGGATATCATTTAAAATAAAAAAAAATAAAAAAATTTACATCTTAAGGATAATCTCTACATTCGGTATGTAAAAAAAAACCAAGATGAGTAATATAAAAAATGGAATTAGTTTTGATGGTTAATCCTACCTCCAGCTCAGTTCTAAAGCGGAGATAGGTGTCCCAAGTCAAAGCCTTCAGTGGCATCTCTGGCGACAAGATGTCAAGACTGACCTTTGATTCTCTCTCGTCTTCAATGCAGTAGATATCCGCTAACAAGTGTGAGTGGGTCTTCGCCAAGGCCTTCCAGGCTTTGTTACTGATCAGACTTCCTGAATAATTTACTTCTGTAATAAAAATGTCTTTGTAATATGTCCATTCATAAACTTCTAGACTGGATTATTTTACGCGCACTAAGTGTTGTGACAATTCATCACTTATCAATAATTTAATTACAATTTATCAGAAACATGTCAATGGTACACAAACCATGAAGTAGACATCCAAAGTATTATTGTAATATACAAACAATATCACCCGATACATAACACGGCTTTCAAGCACGGAAGAAATCTTTTCTACACAACACTAGTAGTAGAGATATCGTTACTGTCAAGTAATAGATCAAATGGATAGCTTCATTTCACAGTTTTTTTAATGTATTAGTTGGGTGGTTCATAAAGTGTATGTTATTAAAATAAAAGAACAATCTGCTTATTTGGAACTGTAAGATCCGTTTTTTTTTAAATTTCTAACTTTGCAATAATTTGTTGTAACTTTGAATATCTCTCAAACGAATCAACCATGATAAACTTATTCATTGGATTTTTTAACTTATTAGTTTTGAAATGTGTGTGCAGTTTGCCCGCTATTCTTTCGGAGACTTGGGCGAACATCTCCAATTATACAAGTAGAAAAAGGTTTCATAGCATGGGACTTTTCACTGTGTTCTCCGGGCCTCATTGTTCATGCAGCTTTTGTTTGAGTAAAACATAACAAAAGTTTAGTCTCAAGTTTTTATCTTTCTACTTCTACATGTCGTATTCTCTGTCCTACAGAATGAGATTTTCCCAGGTGAACTGACCATGTGCATTCTAGCCTGTCTTTTCTGGTTTCGTATGATATGTTCAGGACTTCAAACTACAAATAACAATCCCGTGGTTAGTCTACAAATGTCATTTTCCAATTGTACTTTTCCTTTCTCTCCCAAACATTGAACACTGTGACTTTGAGGACAGCTGGAATCTATGAGAATCTATATTACGAAAATGTCATTATCTTATCTTATCTTACCTTATCTTATCTTATCTGTGTACAGAAGCTTCTTCTATACAGAAGATTATTGCGTCCTACGCTTATATATGGTTTGTGTTTAGTCCTGCAATTTTATTAGAGATTTAAATGTTGATAAAGTGTTGGTTTTCCTGGTTTCTTCAGGCAACCCATTCCACGCCCGAATTCTGGACGGGAAGAACGAAAATGTGTATTTGTTTGTTCTTGCATACGGAATAAGAAAGGTGTTTTTATCCTTATGTCTATCTGAGGGTTGTATTAAGTTATCTTTGTGTTGTATTTCTAAATTAGAATTAATTGCTTTATGTATGATTACTACTTTACTCTTGGTTCTTCTATCCTCTAGTGTTTAAAGGTTTAATAATTTAACTAATGGTGTTATTCTTGTCAGTTTTGAATATTCTCCAATAATGAATCTGGCAGCTCTTTTTTGAATTGGTTCTAGTTTATCAATGTTTTCTTTGGTGGATGGGTTCCATACAGAAGATGCATATTCTAGTACAGGTCTCACCAAAGTGAGGTGCATTTTAGTTTTATGTCTCTATTAGATTAATAGTCAATAGACACTAAATATTGATGACATAACATGATGTTGCTGTTGAGCTTTCTTGTCCATGAGGGGCATTCACTGATCATCATTCGGCGTCTGTTATTCCTCCAAGGGCATAGGTCACATACGAGAGATCTCCAGGCATCCCTATCCTGGACCAGCCTCTCCAGGATCTTCCAGTTAAGGCGAATTCTTTTGATGCCCGCCTCCAATTCTCGGTGCAAAGTGTTTCTTGGACGATCTCTTTTTCGCTTACACTTGATTTTCCTTGTCAGGGTTTGCCTTTTTATGCATTAACATAGAAGAACATTATTATTTTTTTTAAAAAATTCAAAATAAAGTTCTTTCATAAGACACATTAAAATTGTATAGAAATGAAAAAAAAACAAAAAAACAATATCAACATACTTTGAGGCGTAACCCATATCTCGATCAATTTAAGAGATGGACATTCCCGGCTCCAGAATGTCAACAAATCATCCGAAAGAAATGTCATGTCTACATTGATCCTTGAAATATTGGTGAATTGCTGAAAAATTTATTGTAAAAATCACTATTATCACTTTGATATCGTCAGACTTTATACATTTTGTGATCTGAAGGTCATGATCTGAAGGTCAATCCATTTGCTCATAATGGTTCCTATAAATGTTAAGGGCTTTCCAAAACCTTTGTGAAGAATTTAACGAGGTTGATTTGATGAATTGTGCACATTTGAGACTTCACAATTAGTAATTGCAGAGTAACAAAGAAAAGAAAAAACGGGAACTTTAAAACAATCCAATAAAACTAAGAGTTAAGTAACAATTTTTTTTTAAAGCAAAGAACCCCACACACTCACCCCACCCCCCAAAAAACATAAATTAATTCGTAGTAACTAAAACATTACAATATGCCATGTAAGAATTAATTGAATTTATCTTTTTTTTTCCAAAAATAAATAAATAAGTCCCTAAGATGCCGTCATCCTGTACGAATGAATTCTTGAAATCTGTTTTGAGATCTCATTGTTAGTGTGTCACCCTGTATATGTTATTCTTTAAATGTTTTTTTTCATATCACCTGATACACAAGAAATAATTTTTTATTTAAAAAAATGCCAATGATCTATTTTTAATTTAAGCAAATTATTCTTGCCGTTTGATAATTTTAACAATTAAATTAGTCTTACTTACAATTCATCAACAGCTATCGGAAAAGTCTATCTTATTATATGAAATTCCTTAAAAAATACGTACTACATGAAAAATTCTGCAGTCACCTTTAACTCCGTGATCACGGATCCACATTGGTATAGGGAAGCATCTTCCAATATGAATGGTAAGTAAATATGTTTTAGCGTTCTTGCACAGGTCTCGGCTAAACATCTTAATAAATTGTGGCTACTTTGGAGGTCAAAGCTAGTGTTATACACATCGAATTCCTAAAAAAATGTCGTAAAAAATTATTTTAACTACGTCAAAGAACCAAGAAAATAAGCGTAAGGGGCTGTACATAAATGGCGTCTTACGATTTTGACCACTTTCCCTAGCCTCGTCACACGTAATCACAAAAAGTTAGCCCCCCCCCCTCTTAAATATGACGTCACAAGGATTTGCCGCCTCACCTCCATAAAAGACATATGTCCTTTTTTGAAAGTAAGACTGTTTCAAATCACTTATTAAAATTTAAGCATGCATTTAGTAACAGGCTGCACTCTAACATCGTTACACGCGTGAAGCCATTTAAAACGTCGTTAAATAAATTGTAAGCAATAAAATATTTAACTGGAACTTTTATTATTTTATTTGACGTCACAGTTCTTAAGCCCTCCCCCTCGTCACACATAGACACAAATGTGTGCACCCCCCCCCTTTTTTTTTACCGTACCCCCATTTTTTAGGTGCTTGATTTCATTTATGGACGCCCCCTGATCTAAAAGTAAGATAAAATACATTTTAGTACTAAGTTCAACAAATAAAAACTAGATTTACTTCATAAAATTTTGGTCAGAGAGTTAAAAAAGGCACATTATATATATATATATATATGGAATCCGTCCGGCTTCAAGTGACGATGGCGTTGACTCCTGCTCCTCTTACCCTTTTTCCATTTCTCCTTGCTCTTCTCTCTTCACTCCTAGTTGTGTGGGTGGCTTCGCTACGTGAATGCCCCCACGCATTTTTTACTGATAGAGGTTGCGCTCGTCAGGAATGGTCTACCACGTTTTATTGTCGATCCGCGCCAGTGACATGTCTTTCTTGCAGACTTCCTTGTGGCGACATCTTTTCCTCATACCTGTTGCCAGTTCAACATAAAGCAGGGCTCTTTTAATTCGCTCTGAGTTTACCCTGTGGACATGACCCTACCACTGCAGTCGCTTCTCACTCAGGATTGAGTGCATTCTCATAATATGGCTCCTCCTGAGTACAATTACATTTGTGATTTTTTTCATTCCACTTGTTGTGTAGGATCCTACGCAAGCAACGTAAGTGGAGGCTGTTAAGCTGCTTTATTTGCTTGGCGTAGGTCGTCCAACCCTCGCAGCCATGAAGGAGTGCTCTGAGCACGCAGGCTTGGTACACAGTGATTTTGTCCTATCAGGGAGCTGCGCATTGTTCCACACTCTTTGATTTAGCCTTGCCATTAACGATTCGGCCACTTTGCTCTTTGCACGGAGCCGGCTGATGTTCACACACTTCAGTTCAAAAAATCATATAGCACCGAGAAAAAGATACCAAAGAGTATTGGTGCCAGTACGCAGCCCTGTTTGACTCTGCTAAAAACTGAGAAGGGATCTGAGGTGGCACCATCGAAGAGCACTGTTCTGTGCATATTGGTGTGAAAAGACTCAATGATGTTGAGAAGCCGCGGTGGGCATCCTATTTTTCCAGTATACGGAACAGACCCTTGCGACTGACAAGGTCAAATGCCTTTGTTAGAGGGATTTCTGTTGCTTCTGACATTTCTCTCGCAGCTGACGGAGTGAGAAAATCGTGTCCATGGTTGACCGCTCAGCCTGAAAACGGCATTGCTATTCCGGGTAGACATTTTGTGCCAGGATTTGCAGGTGTACAAGGATCACTTTGGCAAAGGCCTTTCCCACAATACTTAGTAGGGTTATGGCTGGATAATTATTGCAGTCGCTGCGATGACCTTTGTTTTTGTAAAGCGTGACCAATTTGGCATCACGCATATCCTGTGGGATGTGGCCTTGTTCCAAGCAATCACATATCAGCTCGTGCAGAGGCTTCAGTAATGCTTGTTTGTCGTACTTCAGCAGGAATGCCATCGTTACCTGGAGCCTTTCCATTACCTAGATGATCAATGTCTTTTTTTGCGTCCTCTATTGAGGATAGCGGCTGGATAGCTAAGTCAGTAGTGCGCTCGTCTCACAAAGCTGAGGGGCGCGGGATCGAGCCCACGCAAAGCCACAATAAAAATGATACGCTAAAAAAGTCCTCCGCTGACCCCTGGAAGCTCTAATGGAAACTTTAGGGATCCGCTACGACCATCAGTTATGGGACTTACTTTTTTTACTTTACTATTAACGATGGAGCAATAAGCTGATCTAGTACTGGTAGGTCTTGGATTCTCTCTAGGACAGAATCAGTTACTACATTCTGTGTTGCATAGAGTTCTAGGTAGTGCTCAGTCGAGCGCTGCATCAGCTTGTCTCGTTCTGTGATCGTCTCGCCTGTCTTTGACTTGAATGGAGCTGCCTTTGATATTGTGGGTCCATTGGCATTTTTGTTGTGCCTTTATACATTGTTTTTTATATCTACTTATCGGCAGCATATTGAATGCTATTACAGAGGTCGTCCTTATATGTTTTGGCGCAAAAATGTGCTGATTTCCGGACTGTGCTTCTAGCATTTCTGAGACATTGCAGTGTGCCAGGTCCTGGTGCAGCTTTGTAGGCCAAAATGGCTTTTCTCTTTGTCTCTGTCACGGGCTTCATTGTAACTCAATGGGCCTCAAAACAATCTGCATGTTTTTCTTTTCTTCCTCCCAAGGTTAGCAAGAGAGTTGTTGTATATGTTGATACGAAGATGGAGCCATGTCAGATCAATTTGTTCTGTCGCAGCCACTACAGCATCAAGAGGATTGGGGATGACTGCGAGGTATTGACCATAAGAGCTGTCTCACGCTTAATGTTAAGCTGTTACCTGATCTCGGAGCATTTCATGTGATATGTGTCAATGCGAGTTTTACCCTAGCTCTTAGAGGGACAGTCTCTTTGGTATTAATTTAATTATACTTGCGACCAGGTAGTGGTCTGTCTCACAGTCGTCACAGTGTTAACTGAGTCAGAGCGCCTTGTGAGAATGAGATCAAGCTGGTGCCAATACTGGGATCGGGGGTGTCTCCATGACACTTTGTGGATGTTCTTGCATTTGAAGAATTTATCAGTTAAACAAAGATTGTGAGCACTGAGTAGTTCGAGGAGTCACTGGCTGTCGTCATTCATTTTAACAACGCCGTGTGAACCAATAATGGTAGACCAGGCTATGTGATCCGCACCTACTCTGGCTTTAAAGTCACCGAGAAAGAATAGGCTCTCAAGTGTGGGGATATTTGCTACTGTGGAGTTCAGAGCCACATAGAAGTTGTCTTTTAATTCTGCTTCAGAGCAGACAGTTGGTGCATACAGGCTCAGGATATGAGAAGCGCCCGATGATGTTGAAAGTATAATGCCGAGTATCCTCTCATTGCCATGTGCCGCCAGTTCAACATATGACAATAGTGATTTTTTTGAATGGCAAAACCAACGCCGTGCTGCCTTGGTCTGTCTGATGGTAGTCCTTGCCAAATAAAAGTGTAGTTGGCCTCGATTATTTTGCCATTGTCAGCCAGCCGTTTCTCCTATAGGCATGCATGTCCATGCCGAATCGAGAAAGTTCCCTGTCGATGACCGCTGACTTCCTCATATCTTCTGTAATTGAATGGTCAGAGTTTATTCCAGGGCACAGAGTTTTGACATTCCAGCTTGCTAAACGCAGTGCATGAAACTTCTTTCTTATTCTTTTAACTGGTGCTTGGGGTTTTTTATGGCTCACTTTTTGAGTTCACTCTGATCTCCATGCTCCCCTAATGGGGCAGGTGAGCCATGGCGGAACATTACCTTACTGGCTGGGGGCTCTCCAGCTTAAGGCGGGCGGTAGATGCTCAGTTAGACATGGTGAGCTCTCCCACCGTCTGGAACGAACCCTGGCGTCTAGCTCTACGACAATTGAGCAATGGCTTATAACCAGTAACTGCCATTCCACTTGTTGTGCCTACGTCTAGCAGCGAAGCTGGAGTGACATCTCCAGGTTTGGGTAGAGGAGGTTGAAAAAAAGGAAGCCTCAATAGTCTAGGCAGAGCTTTGAAGAAGGCCAGCTGTTGCTCTCTACGCAGATGGTGATTCCAGGGGATCAGCTTAGCTGATAGAGCAAGGTGCCATCTGCATTGCAGGAGTTGTCTCTCCGTGAACAGGTGTAACCGCGAGACAATGGAGTTTCCCTCTCCTAGATGAGCTATCTATCAAGGTTTACGAGCCCCATCTGCCCGAAGTTGCTGATTTCAAGGTGACAGCGGCCCGCCTTCCCGAGAAGGCAAGGAGTTGGACTTTGGTTAGCAGAGGAAATTTGAGGCGCAAGCGATAGGGATACTTCGAGAGGAGTGGGTGTTTATTTCCCTCTTCCACTCCCAGCATTACTAACCTTGGACCACATACTGTCATTCTTATAATCATATTCTTATTTAAGTAATAAAATATTGCATTTTTTCTGTTTATACTAGATATAATTCAACGTTTAGGTGGACAAGCAAAAGTGGCGATTGAAAAACTGACAAATGAGACAAAGTGAATGATATCTAACTTTCCGATAACAATCAATAATAATGTTCATCATCGGTTTCTTATCGGCACATTCCAGCGGCGAATTTCTTACCTCCAATGATTTTTGGTTTTTGATAATTCTGATAAGATGCTCCTCGTCCTTTGGGATATTTGAATAAAAAATGTCGAATCGGATTCTTTTAAGTGAGGCATTATCGAGAGCTTCTGAAAGCATTTTAAATTCCTGGCTGAATTCAGGAATACCGGTGTAAAGCCGGTCAATTATTATTTCGACATTTGTGAGACAACTGCCAAATCTTTTAAGATACTCGATGGCACATTCTCCTATTCAGAAAAAAATTCCGTTAGTCATTTTTACAATAATAGGGAAAACGTTTGTTCTAACAGTCTTTGTAGTTAAGGAGACCGAAACATTAGACTATGTGTGAGGCTAGTGGTTCTAAAATACGCTAGAAACATAAGATCATGTTAAGATGGTTCCAGTACCGGCATAAGGGAATTAAAGGCCCTAGACGAAGTGAATTTGGTGGCCCAAAATGTAATAGAAAAAAATAATTAATAAATTTGGAAAGATTTTGTGCGAGGCCCCCACTAATGATGAGACTAATCGGAGGCCCTAGGTGGCTGCTTAGTTTGCCAATGCCTAAAGCCGGCCATGCTGGTTTTAAAACAATTGTTGTAAATAAAGGGATGAGATATTAGACTGTGCTGTCATGGTGTTGATATACTTACGTATTACATTAGAACAAAAATGTATAAATAAGGACAATGTGTAGTAAGAAGAATGGTTTATAACATCATAACATATTGTCGTGGTGTTAAGGCATTGGTTGTAATATGGAAGTGTGGGCTGAAGTTAGGTGAAATGTAAACTATTGGGTTCAAATTGTCATCAAGTTTAAATACTATACCATTGGTTAACATTATAGATGGATTATAGCCTGTTAGTCTTTCATGGATGAAATTAAATGTCCTAGTCCTCCAAAGACAAGGCGAACAAAAAACTTGATGCCATTTCCTTGTCACCTGGGATAAGTTAAAGAAACAAAAGCAATTGTCTATGATGGCAGCGGTTGTTTTCCTTTAACGAAATAAAAAGACAAATGGATGAAACATTGAAAGTCTTTTTTTTTAAAAATACAACTATGTCCTAATGGACATATATTAACCAGATACGTCACTAAGGCTTGTGTCACCAATTGTAATAGCTCATTGTGTCATCCCTTCACGACTTACCCCATAGACCTTCCTTCTTCCAATCTCACAGTGACAAATAACGGAAACATTCAAAAATTTACATTTTGGTGCCATCCCTTGCAATGGTCAGCACCCCTCACACACCCTAGTGACGCCACTGTTAATAACCATGGGCATAGCTGTTATTTAAATATCAAAACAAACATTTTACCATGGCCATTGAGACTCGGTCGACATCTTCGAGGCACTGGAATATTTGAATGACAACAGTTTCCGGCAGATCGCTCCATTGTGGTGGGGTTTCTTGATTATCTGAATTTGTAGGAGCTAATTCCTGGGAAATTCCTTTATGTCTTTTTGTGTTGTTTGACATTGCGACGAAAGTGCTCGTTTCTTATTATTACATCCTACTTTCATCCATAGTTTATGTCTAACTTACATTTTTATTAGAGTTTGAGGTTTATATTAAATGTTGATAGAGTACTGAAGTGCTGAATGGTGTTTTGCGTTATCATTTTTAGGAAGTTCCAGAAATTAGTAAGCAATACTTATTAAAATAAATTTTAAATATCTGATTCTGTAATTAAGTTTATTGTATTGTTTAAAAGTTTGAATTGAATTCAAGTGAACTTTATTTGTTTTTCTGAAAATCTTATTGCAATTGCTTTCTTGGTGTAAAAGTTGCAACTTTAAAAGTAAAATGTCTCGGCCAAGTTCGGTTTTTCAATCACACATATTTCTAAATTATGCATTAATTACTTGGTTATAATATTTTGTATTTTATATTTGCGTTAATTTCAACTGAACTGAAGAAAAATACTTCACAAAATAAATCATAACACTTCTTCTTTAAGAAATAGAAGAATTATTTTAGTGTCATTGGAAATCTGAAAGCAAGAAATTTTGTATGATAGTCTTTTTGTGTATTTCAGATGAATTCTGCTTTTTGAGTTGGGGTGTTCATCTATTGAGAGTAATTTTGATGGACGGAGAAGAACAGATTGGATAAGTAGTTAATTGCCAGGGTAAAAGTAGACCGGTGAAAATATAACTTTGAAAAATTAGACTGGAGAAGAATAGACTTAAAGAAATACTTAAGAAGTATTCCTACAAAGGCGTTCTTTCATTTCATTTTTATTTAGTAACCTAAGAGCTTACACAAAATCGGTGTGGAAGAGCACAAACATCTAGTTTTAAGTAGATCTTTTATAGAACTGGCAACTTAAGTTATCTTATGTCTTCCTAAAATCTTTGTTTGGCTTACTTTAAAGCTGAAAAACACATCATTCCATGTACCCACTTCATTTCACAAAGGCCTAGGCCCATAAATCGTATTGTATGCATCATCATCAGTCCCGTGACCGTTGCGGTCGTTAGGCGGAGCGCATGGACACATCAACAGACAACTATTTCCACATATCCCATCTTGTGCAGCGGCCAATAATTCATTCAATGGCATCCCAGTTCAACTTTTCAGCTGTCGACCTCTTCGCCGGCCCCTTTCTACAGTGCCCTGGAGGACGATTTTTGTCAGGGTATCATTTCGCAGTACATGCCCGAACCATGCCATCTTAAGTCTCTTAATTGTCGTTATAATGGTTTCTTGACGATACGCAAGAGTTTATACTGTCTCAGACATATTCATTGGTCTTGTGTTCTAGATGAGAGATCTGGAGAATTTTTCTCATGCATTTGTTTTCAGAGCCTGAATCTTGCTTTCAGTGGTTGCCAGTTCACATCCTTAAAGGACAATAGTTTTAACGAGACCTCTGTAAAGCCTGAGCTTTGTTGGAATGCTAATGCATTTGCTGTTCCATATTTTGGTTAACTTCGTCATTGCTGCCATTGCCGACCCAATGTAAGCCTGCTTATATAAGAGAAGGAAAACTCTGTTTACAAACCTCCGCTGCCTTGCGGTCATACTCACTCTCGAGAAAGGCTAGTGGAGTAAACCCTGATCACAAATCAACGACTTGGAGAGGAGTTGGGCGCCACCAAGTCTATACGCCCACAGAAAGGAAGTATTGTACGCATACATCCCTTTAATTTCTAAGACCCAGTATTATTTACATATACGCCTCTTTCGACACATGCTCCTTTCACATTCAATTCTATCCTCACATTCACAATTGTTTTTAGTCTCACACCTCGTCCATAGTTGTTAGCGTTAACGAATAATTAATAAACACAATTAAACTTCAATTTTGGGGTTGAAAAAATCCTAAGGTTTAACAACAGTGAAAGGACGAAAATAATTCAGAATTCAAATTTAAATTAAAATATTTAATCCCAAGTCATTATCTCATTTTACTTCAGATTTTTATTCTTTTTTTCCTCTCGGGAGAGGGGGGCATTAGAAAATCACACAAACGTTTAAAATAAACATTGATAAATCTTACAAGTCTTGAGTCACAAAATATAATAGTTTCATGTAGCTTTCCTAATTGTCACGAAATAGACAAAATTAAATTAACGTATATACTCGTTCTATAGCCCGTTTGTTCATAAGCCGACCCCCCCCCCACACTTTTTCCCCTAGATTTTGTCCAAAACAGGTCGGATTGCGAACGAGTGTATACGGTACTCAATATTTTCTTTCCAGTAAAATCTTTGGATCGCAGTAGAATCAAGTTTGAATACTTCAACGTTAGTTAACATTAAAGAAGGTTTATTCTCTGATACTATTGCACCCATGAATTTAAATGTCCTAGTCCTCCAAAGACGTGGCGAACAAAAAACGTGATACCATTTCCATGTCACCTGGGCAAAGTTAAAGAAACAAAAGCAATTGTCTGTTATAACAGCTGTTATTTTCCCTTAACGAAATAAAAAGACAAATGGATGAGAGTATAAAAGTATTTAAAAAAAAATCTATGTCCTAATGGACATATATTAACCAGAGACGTCACAAGGATTGGTGTCACCAAGTGTAATAGCTCATTGTGTTATCCCTTTACGACTTGCCCCATAGACCTGCCTTCTTCAATTCTCCCAGTGCCAAATAACGGAAACATAAAAATTTACATTTTGGTGTTACCCCTTGTAATGGTGTCACCCAGTTTGGTCCACAACTCTCACACACCCTAGTGACGCCACTGTTAATAACCACGGGCATAGCTGTTATTTAATATCAAGACAAACATTTTACCATGGCCATCGAGACTCTGTCCTCATCTCCGAGGCACTGGAATATTTGGATGACAACCGTTTCCGGCATATCGCTCCAAGGTTGGATTTTTGGCTTCGATGGCGTCTTCCTTGGCTTATTTGAATTTATAGTTGATTCTTGAGACATTTCTTTGCATCTTTTTGTGTAGTTTGACATTGCAACGAATTTTCGCATCTGTTACTCATTATTACTTCCTACGCTTAAAATTTTTTTATTTCTATTCTTACATATTTATTAAGTTGTCAATTAAATGTTAATAGAGTACTGAAGTGCTGAAAGGTATTTTGCGTTATCTTTTGTTTTTAAGGAAATTCCAGAAATTAGTAAGCAATAACCCGAATAACTATCAAAATTTTTAAAAAAATATTACCAGACGGAATGATGCCGATGATGATGTTATATATATATATATATCACTGCTTAGTTCTTTCAATAACCTTGCAGGCAATTCATCTGGACCAGTAGCTTTGTTTATTACAAGCTTTTATTTAAGTCACAATGTTTGTATGTTGTATCCTTCAAATCTTGTAACGTAAAATTAAACCACTTCTGATAGTCCTAGAGATCTCAAAATTGTACCACATATAGATATTGGATGACAATGCATTGTATAAAAATTTCAGATCAATCGAATGTACCGTATTGAAATTATTGTATTTTTAGTTTATCTATAGTCTATATATAAGCAACGGTACCCGTCTGCTTTGTTGACATCCATGAGTTCACCACGTGGACATATCACCGTGGTATAAAACGTTGGGCGGGCGCTTATGAGGTGTTTGGTATAAAAAAAAATAGTGGTAAAAAAGATGTGTGGGCTTCAGACGTGAATTTTAAAGAGTTTTTATTATAACTTTAAAAAGTACTATCAACAACAAGTCTTGCTGGCCGAAATATAAGCGTGATCGATTATCGACATGGGGGTACGAGGTTCAATTTTCAGTTAGGGAAAATGTTGTTGTTTTTTTTTGCCGTATTGGAGTACTTCAGACGAGATGACAATGAAATGTTTACGATCAGAGCTCAAGATACACTAGTTGATGCAACAAGAAATGAAACCAGCATCAATATGGAAAGAGCAGTGCCAAATGACATCGACAAGACAGCTGGACTTCCGAAAGATCTTGTGATATTTATAGGAGCCAAAGTAATGCTGAAATCTAATATTGATATTGCAAAGGGTCTAGTGAATGGTGCAATGGGCTTCATAACGGAAGTCATGTGGCCATTGTTCCACAGAGGTCAACTGCACGATTATGATATACCATCAATAACAATTGACTTTGGTAGAGATGGCATTCATACAATTAAGCCAATTTCAAAGTAGTTCCCTGCCAACTATAGCTATGGAACTGTCGAAAGACGAATGCTACCATTGATATTGTCTTGGGCTTCTACTGTACACAAAATGCAGGGCTCTACAGTAGATTATGCAGTAATTGACCTTGGTTCTGATCTGTTCGCGCAAGGACAAGCTTATGTAGCATTAAGTAGAATAAGATCTCTAGATGGTGTCTTAATTGAAGACTTGAACTGTGAGAAGTTAACAGGCCAGAAGCCTTGTAATGAGAAAGCCTTGAAAGAAATGGAAAGACTCAGATCCATAGCAGACGACTAAAAAAATGACTATACAATAACTTGACAACTAATACCTTTAACCGATATGATATAGTACTCTCGGATCGCACTCTAAAAGGTAAGGTCAAAAGATAGATTAGATAATCTATCTTTTACCACTATCACATTTCAGTTAATGACGATGAAGTTTAACTAATTAAATTAAAATGATAAGGTCGAAAAATCAATTAAAAAAATGTTGAGACTAAAAAGTAGAAAATAAAATACTTTAAAAAAATCTTTTTTTAAAAAGGACACGCTTTTATTTACATAAAGAAAGTGCACTAAAAAGAAGAAAATAAACGTTTTCTATGATAACAGGTGAAATCCGTGAACCTATCCACTGCACATAAAAGCGTGGGGCGCTCTTAACAACTCTCTATCATGTGCAAGGCTGCGAAACATAGATACACATTTTTATGAGTATGAATATTAATAAACATTAAAAGTTTCACAACTTTGATCATATACATGCTACTATCATATTAATTAGAAATACTTATATATATGCAAAAGAACAATTGCAAACAGAAATGAGTTGTGTAAATCTGAGAGATCTCAAAATTTCAGCGCCCCACGCTTGTATGTGCAGTGGATAGGTTCACGGATTTCACCTGTTATCATAGAAAACGTTTATTTTCTTCTTTTTAGTGCACTTTCTATATGTAAATAAAAGCGTGTCTTTTTTAAAAAAAGATTTTTTAAAAGTATTTTATTTTAAAGTTTTTTTGGAGTGTTTTTATACCTATCTCGTCTACAGTTATGTTACCTATTTCTTCTATTTTATTTTAATTTATCAATACTTCCTTGTCAGTTGTTAATTAAATGTTGATAAAGTTTTGAAGTGCTGAAAGGTGTTTTGCGTTATCTTTTTAGGAAATTCCAGAAATTATTTAGAGATAATAGCTATCAAAATAAATATTACCAGACGGAAGGCTCGCAATGATGATGTTATATATATATATATATATATATATATATATATATATATATATATATATATATTATATATATATATATATATATATATATATATATCGCTGCTTAGTTCTATTAATAACCTTGCAGGAAATGCATCTGGACCCGTAGTTATTTTTATTTTAAAGTTTTTTAAAGTGTATGTATACCTATCTCGTCTACTGTCATGTAACCTATTTCTTCTATTTTATTAAAACTTCCTTATCAACTGGGGCAGAAAAAGATGATGCAAAATATGTGTTGAAAATATTAGCTTTGGTTTCATTTTCACTATAGGTTTGATTATTTGAGCCTTTTACTGAGGCAATTCCTGTAGGTTCCATTTTTAAAAAATTTAATAAAGGACCATAAGTTTTTATTGGTATCTTTAGACATTACATTGTTTATATATTCATTTTGGAGGTTTCGACTAAGCTTTTGTGTCAAGTGTTAAATCTTTAAGAATTTTAGTATATCCTTTTTAAAGTGGTAGCCTTATTTTTTTTTAAAGTTTCTCTTTTTGCTCAAATCGTGTATTTAAATCTAAAATGGAACCAGCATTTGTTAATTTTATTTAATTTTAGCTTTGTTGGAACATTATCATCCATTATAGTTTTTATATTTATGTTTATATATTTCCAAATTTCTTCTACTGGGCTATTTGTGTTAAATTTAAATTGGAAATTTTATTGGAAATTGACCGCTGTTTGGTGAAATTTTATAGAATTACACTTATTCCATACATAGATTAATATGAATTGTAAATTTGTTTAAGTGATGTTAAATTATTTCCCGTGAACTTAAATGATTCTGAGCTTGTTTTTCAAGTTAACTATGTTTCTAAAATTAACATAAAAAAATCAATAAATAAAATAAAACAATGTAGGAATAAGATTTCAATGCATAATGATTTATTTTAGAATTTTTAGGCACTAATTATACAGTGAGACGCTTGTTAGGTTAACATTTGCAAGAAGACTAAGGTTAAGTAAACCTCAGTATTTAACTCAATAATCAGTACTTATTAGACATATACTTCATTATCGTTGTGCAAAATAAATAAAATAAACATAAAAGGTCGCCAGAGCTTTGTTTATTGTTAATACATGTAGTTATATCAACTGAAGTCGCACATTTCTTACGCTTAAAAACGATGAATACGTTGTTAATCTTTTTATACTTCTTTAAAAACCTATATCCTGACATCTCTCTTAATTATTACAGTTTTTATTCAAAGCGTGAGCCAAAAATATACATCTTTTTTTTTAATGTCAGTTTGATAATTTGCCTGCCTTGAATGATTTGTATAGTTGATTCTACCAATCGTCAGCTTCTTCAATATACCATACGTTTTTATTGGGATGGCTACTTGACTTTTCCAACTTGTGTGCCAATCTAAAAGATAAGGAATTATTAAATTTACTGTAAAAATTTGAAAGATATCTCAATATATTTAAATAGTTTAATGGATCTTTTGGTCTTTAAATGGCAAGATGTAAATTAAATGGTAAGCATACGCGTTAGTCAATCTTAAATCAATCAAAAACAAATTAGAATTCATTGACTATTTTGCACTTGACCAAAAATGTGTAATGGAGAGAACATAATTAGCCCATGACTTTTAAGTGGAGTGCTGAAGGGCAGTTACCTTTAAGGGACCAATTTTATGTTAATTTTTCTTCTCACTTGAAATCTTCAGAATCATAGTGTTTATTGTTATACACGTCATCATTTACTAACATTACTTTCACTTTTAAAGTTTTTATTGACATACGTAAATATAAGTTGTAATTTATTTCAAGTCGGAAGAACATTGCTACAAAAGCTTACATATTTTGGAAAAAGTTATTCAAATATTTTAAAATATTAAATTATGCTTAAGATCATTTCACATCAAGGTTTATGTTTCATTAATTTAGAAAAGTTTACCTCCGTTGAATGTTCAGCAAATAATCCTTTGAATAAGTAATGTCTTTTTAAACCAATAATTAATAAATAAATAATTTCTTAAAAAAGATTTTATCTTAATTTTTTTTTCTTTACTATATATATCATGCTAAATATATATATACAAGTACAAGGGGTTGTAGGGCGTCTGCGGAGCGCACTATTTTTTGGGTCAAAACACCAAGAACTTATTCTTGTTTGATAAATACGAAATATTTCGTGAAACTTCCTGAATTGTACTCAGAGTATTTTATAATTATAAATCCTCAAATCCTATTTTTACATCGTTCCTTTTTCCAAAATTAAAATATAAGCTAAAACAATGACGTCATATTATATTTTTTACAGCGCGTCTTTAATTTATAATCATTTTGCGCACCGATGCACACCTTGTATTTTAAAATATAAGATCAAACAATGACGTCAAAGCGTTCCACATCCAGTGAGCCAGTAACTTGGACTATTATTTTATTTATATACTATTGTATCCCCCGTCAACAACGACGGAAGTTTTCAAAATAAATACAAATCAGATTAAAATATAACGTAATACAGAACTTGTATTTATTTTAATTATTTTTATTTTATTCATTTATTTTCATATTGCAAAATTTTATGTGGAACGTTCGAAAAGAGTTATTTTTGGTGCAATAAATTGGAGCGCTGCTTTCTAAAATTAGTAGAGATAGCCATATAACAAAATCGATCGCAGCGCCACCTAACAGCACTATAAATAAAACAAAATCGATCGCAGCACCACCTAACAGCATTACATCCATACAGACAACGGGAATTATGTATATTTATATTAGGGCTGTTATCGATTAATTTAAAATTAATAGTTAACTTTTGAAAAATAATCGATTAATTAATCGATAATTTCGATTAAAGCCAAAAATAGAAATTTATGACGTCATTAAATTGAACATTTCAAGGGAAGTAACAAAAACAGGTATTTGACTTTTAAATTTTTTTTTATTGAGTTATTTCCCCTGTTTCCCTGCGCTAATATTACGCGGGAGATGTTTGTACGTAAAAATATATATAAATTATTATTAATTATTAATAATTAATTATTTATTACTAAAATTTAACAAAATTATTATAAATATTTTCTTAAATTTTAATCGAATTTTCATCGATTAAAATTATTTTAATCAATATTTAATCGATACTATTTTTAACGATTAATCGAGAAATTAATCGATAATTTCCGCAGCCCTAATTTATATACTAGATTGTGCTGGGGCGCCGTGGCGCCAACGGCGCCCACTGTTTTTAGGGCGCCTAGGGCACCCACTTTTTTCAAAAATCCCAACTAACTTATCCTTATTTGATAAATACTTAATATTAAACTTACTGGAATGTGCACAAAGTATTTTATAATAGGGGTTGTAGGGCGCCTAACGCGCCCACTTTTTTTTTGTCAAAACGCCAAGTAACTTATCTTTGTTTGATGAATGCGAAATATTAAACTCCCTGAAATTTACACAAAGCATTTTATAATTATAAATCCTCAAATCCCATTTTTACATCGTTCATTTTTCCAAAATTAAGATATAAGCTAAAACAATGACGCCATATAATATTTTTTTACAGCTCGTCATTAATTTGTAATTAATTTGCACACCCTTTGATGCACACCTTGTATTAAATATAAGATCAAACAATGACGTCATATAATATTTTTTTACAGTGCTAATCACCACACGATTTTTTAACTGTTATAGACTGTTGTACATCATTCTTCAGCGTTCAACATCCAACCAACCTGTGACTTGGACTATTATATTATCTATATATGTTACAGAAATGTGTGAAATCAGACATTCTATAGAATGCCTAGGCATTGTATAGAATGCCAGATTTCGTTTAGGCAAAGTGTAAAGAGAGCACAACAAAATACTTTATTGATAATTACGTAATTTAAAGTGGAAGTAATACAAAATAAACACATGATGTAGGCTCTGTATTATTTTTTCGAGGTCTTCCTCTGTTTACACATCTTGTAAAACATCATCAGATAGGGACGACGTAGTGGGGCCTAATTTGGCTCTGCAGCCAAAGAGAGCTTCATATGATGATCTTTAATGTCACCATGGCGTGATTTCTGTCCTAGCACTACATTCTCTTCCGACATGGTCACACAGCAATCCAAGGGGAAACGTTATGGGAGAACGTCTGTGGAATCTCAGCCTGATGATATAAACTGACGTCGTGAGAAGAATTTTGGCAATATCGCCTTTGATTTGGTCGTGGAACCTCGTACCGGCTAAACGCTGTCTTACAATAACTTTCAACACTCACAGGATTCAATCGCAATTATCAAACAACGACCAAAGCGCCACTGCCAACATTAGTGGCTGGAAAAATGGCGGGGTTAGGTCAATTACATACTTTGACGGACGACAACTCGGCATTCTATAGAATGCCTAGGCAATGTATGAAATAGCAATCATTTCATACTTTGCCTGAAACCATCAGGCATTCTATACATTGCCTAGGCATTCTATAGAATGCATGAATTTCACACTTTGCCTTTAACATATATCTCTATATATATAAGACGCATTTGTTGTCTGTCTGTCTGTCTGTCTGTTCCCTAATAACTCAAGATACAGACAACCAAATAACGTGAAATTTGGTTCACATACACACAATGACATGAGAAAGGTTCTTAAACAGGTTTCGTTCCATATATATAAGATACTGGGGGCCCGGGGGCCCAAAATGTAGTTTTTCCCTATATGAGCTATATAAAATAAAAATTATTGAAAATTAAGACGTAAAATATTAAACATTTTGGTGTCGAGATTAACAAGATGGCGTTTATTGCCATAAAATAATGTGATGTGACGTCATAGTTTGAGTTCATATTAATTTGTAAATAGGAAACAAAGTGAAAAGAGCAGTTATTATTTTAATTTATATTTTTAATTGTTAATATACCGCTGTGGGTGTGCGTTTAAGTATTTGTCTGCACATGTGTGAATCAGTGAGTGTGTGTGTTTTTTGTTGTGAACTAAATGTTATGAAATGGTTTATTTTTATGTCTGTTAATGTTGCGCCTCTAACAAGATTACGTATATATTTTTATAAAATTTGTTTGCAAATTACATATTTTTTTACTTTACACTGTTTCTTTTTTGTATATTCTATATGTATTTTATCCAGTCGTCCGATCAAGCTTTTTCCTTTCATCGGCGAGGGTAGGAGTCAATAATATCGTCCATCCCTGGGTGGCATAA
Organism: Ampullaceana balthica; assembly: GCA_944989445.1. Taxonomy (NCBI): domain Eukaryota; kingdom Metazoa; phylum Mollusca; class Gastropoda; family Lymnaeidae; genus Ampullaceana; species Ampullaceana balthica. The sequence goes on along the minus strand of CALYLW010000014.1, from coordinate 2,396,606 downwards.
ACACTGTAGCTAAGCAACTGTGTTTATACTTTTTGCATAACTTAAACGAAACCAGCAGGGCACATTTTAAGCTCAAACATTGCGTTTCGAAATGTTTCTTTGAAACAAATAAACCCCATACAACAGAAAAATGAATTATATAAATTATCACTTACTGGGGGCGGGGCCAAAATGTATTTTTTTTCCTTATATTTAAAACTGACTCAAAACTAATTCTCCAACCTCCCGTGAGGGTAGAAGCATGAAACTTTTGGGAACTTGCCAAATACACTATTATGACGATAATTGGTGAAAAATAATGTAAACATTTCCACTCATGGGTGGCCGTGTGCCCCAAAACCGGTTTTTCCTTATATGGGCTATATAAAACTGAATCAACACCAATTCCTCATATTCCCGAGTAGGTAGAAGCATGAAAATTTGGAAAGTCGTTGAGTACCCTCCCGCAATGGTAACAGTCGAAAAAAGTATAAAGTTATTACTAACTGGGTAGGGGGGTGGGCGGGGGCCCAAACGTAGTTTTTTCTTAAATGAGCTATATAAATCAGGCTCATCATTAAATCTCCTATTTCCTGTGTAGGTAGAAGCATGAAACTTTGTGAAGTTGTTATATACCCTCCCAAAATGGTAACTGGCGAAACATTAATAAAAATTATCACTCATTGGGTGGTCAGAGGCCTGAATGTAGTTTTTTTTCATATATCAAACTGACTCATCAATAATTCTCCAAATTACCATGTAAGTAGAAGAATGAAACTTTTGGAAGATTTTGAGTACCCTCGCGCGATGGTAACATGCGAAAAAAATATATAAAATTATTACTCACTAGGGGGCCTTGGGCCAAAATGTAGGTATTTTCCTAATATGAGCTATATAAAACAGACTAATCATTAAATATCCAACTTCCCGTGTAAATAGGAGCATGAAACTTTGGGAAGTTGTTGAGTACTCTCCCGCAATGATAACATACGAAAAAAAAATAAAATCCAGGCAGATCAGGTCCGCCACAGAGTTCCCAGAGCAGCTGAAACAGCTGAGCAAAGAAACTCCAGGCATGTGCTGTTCCAGTGGTAAAGTCAAACTTCCCCCAATTCTAAAGCCACCAGAACCATTGTGCATTCTGTTGAATGGTGAAACTGCACAATCAAAGGACTTTGTGAAACTTATTAGACTATTCAATAATATGTTTGCCGTGACTTCCTTCAAGTCTAATGTTGTCGTGAATAACGGGTGGACACCAACATTCAAGGTCCAAGGCCAAGTGTACCACCATGCTGGACCTCTTCATCCAGTCAATGCTGTAGACAGCAAATATCTCCAGATTTACTTCTTGGGAGAAGATGAGCAAGTGCAAAGACGACTGGATTTGCTTGACAGTCCTGTTGACAGAAACATTGTCCTCAAACTGCAAAGAATGCTGCATCAGCATAACAGCTATGTGAGGTCATTTAAAATGGCTGCTGAGATTATGGATAACACTCAAGTGGACTACAAAATCAAAATTTCCGGCAAAGCACCATTAAAGGAACACAAAGGCAGATTCAATGCACCATCTGTTAGTGAAGTGGCATCATGATTGCTGGAGAGCTAGGTGATCGTAGAGACATTGTGCTGCATTCAAGAAGTTGCTCACAAATGCCACTTCAAAGGGATTCAAGACACTCACAGGTCATATGATCCACTTCAGTATCCTCTGCTATTTGTTAGAGGAGAAGATGGCTATGATTTGAACATAAAAGATGTAAACAAGGCCACAAGCAATGACTACTATGCATATCGCATGATGCAAAGAGTCAACGAATTTAATACACTCCTCAGATGCCCGCGCCTTTTCCAGCAATACATAGTGGATATGTATGCTAAGGTTGAGAATGAGAGATTGCGTTTCATCAGACTCAACCAAACAAAACTTAGAGCTGAGGACTATGGTGTACTATTAGAGGCAGTAAGGAATGACAACAATGTGACTTCTGAAAATATTGGCAAATTAGTGGTGCTGCCTTCATCCTTCAGTGGAGGGCCCCGTTACATGCATGAATATGCACAGGATGGAATGACCTATGTACGTCATAGAAACACAAGCATCAAGTAGATTTGCAATTATGTTACCAAGGGAAGTGATGCAGCCATGTTTACTGTTGCAAATGAAATGCCGAACAGGCTTGATGGGGTTACCAATTAATTATCAACAAGGACGATACATTAGTAGCAGTGAGGCAGTGTGGCGCCTGCTTAACTTTCCCATCCATCAAAGGTATCCAACAGTTGTTCACTTGGCAGTACATCTTGAAGGAGGCCAAGGAGTATACTATAAACCAGGACAGCCAACAGCACATTTGACAGACACTCCAACAAAGACTACATTAACAGCGTTTTTTGATCTCTGCAAAACAGATCCTCTTGCAAAAACATTGCTGTATTCTGAAGTGCCTAGACATTTTCGCTGGGATGCCAGTCAAAAGGTCTGGCAAATCCGAAAAAAGGTATACCTCTTGCAGACTTCCCGGGATATGTGACAGACAATGCCTTGGGAAGAGTGTACACTGTGCATCCTCACAACAGAGAAGCATTTCACATGCGCCTCCTGCTGCACCATATTCGGGGACCTATTTCATTTGAAGATCTCAAAACTGTTATTGTGAAAGATGAGGATGGTGACATCCTTGAAATTAAGCCATGCAGCACATACACTGTTAAATGTACCATTTTATAGCATGCAAGTAAACAGTTAGTTGTGTACGCTTCTACAGAAAACCTTATTTTAAACCCGGGCGAAGCCGGGTACTTGCCCCTAGTATATATATATCTTATTATCTCTATACATATAAGACACATTTGTTGTATGTCTGTCTGTCTGTCTGTTCCCTAATAACTCAAGATACAGACAACCAAATAACGTGAAATTTGGTACACATACACACAATGACATGAGAAAGGTTCTTAAACAGGTTTCGTTCCAAACATATAAGATACTGGGGGCCGGGGGCCCAAAATGTAGTTTTTTTCCTTATTTGAGCTCTATAAAAAATAAAAATAAACAATTATCCTATTTCCCGTGTAGGTAGAAGCATGAAACTTTCGGTGGTTAACTATCATTTGGCGATGGTAACAGTTAAAAAATTATATAGATTATCACTTACTGGGGGCCGGGAGCCCAATGTAGTTTTTTTTTCTTATATTTAAAACTGATTCAACACTAATTCTTCAACTTCCCGTGAAGGTAGAAGCATGAATCTTTGGCAACTTGCTGAATACACTCTTATGACGATAATTGGCGAAAAATAATTTTAAATTTTCACTCATGGGTGGCCGGGGGATAAAAATCGTTTTTTCCTTATATGGGCTAAATAAAACCTAATCAACACTAATTCCTCATCTTTCTCTGTAGGTAGAAACATGAACTTTGGAAATTTGTTGAGTACCCTCCCGCGATGGTAGTAGTCGAAAAAAATATCACTAACTGGGGGGCCGGGGGCCCAAATGTTATACATATAAGACACATTTGTTGTTGTCTGTCTGTCTGTCTGTTCCCAAATAACTCAAGATACAGACAACCAAATAACGTGAAATTTGGTTCACATACACACAATGACATGAGAAAGGTTCTTAAACAGGTTTCGTTCCAAACATATAAGATACTTGGGGCCGGGGGCCCAAAATGTAGTTTTTTTCCTTATTTGAGCTCTATAAAAAATAAACAAATTATCCTATTTCCCGTGTAGGTAGAAGCATGAAACTTTCGGTGGTTGTTAACTATCATTTGGCGATGGTAACAGGTAAAGAAATTGTATAAATAATTACTCAGTCTCTTGGGATTGCTGGTATAGACTTGAAGACACCATGCTTTTCTCATGGACAGTTGTATGTGGCCTGCTCCAGATTTGTTAAAGAGGAAAATCTTTTTGTACACACTCCAAATGGAACTGCCATTAATGTTGTCTATCACATTGCTTCAAGTTAAATGTACCCTTTTATTGCATGCAAATAAACAGTTGTGTACGCTTCTACAGAATACCTTATTTTAAACCCGGGATTAGCCGGGTATATATATATATATATATATATATATATTATACTTTGCAAATTTAGCAAGATACTATTGACCTCTCTTTCGTTCCTCTTTCATTGCATTAGATGATTTTTTTTCTATCAATCATAACGTTAGCCTCTTACAACTCCCAAAGGATTGCCCAATCAAGAACAATAAGATTATGATTGCATCTGGTGAAAAAAGATTCGGTAATGTATTATTATCCACTTTAGTTGGTTTAAGGATTGGGTCTATAAAAAAAGATAAAAAAATTAACTTACAGGTTGCTGCACTGTGACAGTATATTCATCACTGAAGCCTGATTCACATCCTCAAAATCCACAATAAATTGTAAATACAGACAACTTAGAGTTCTATGGTAGTTTGCGATACGGTGAAGGAAGTTGGTCAGCTAGAGAGAAGACAAAGTAGTGGCCTATGAAAGTTTCATGAGTAAATATTTATTTTCTCCAACAATAAAATTGTTTTGGTTACTGTTGTTAAGGACAGAATGTTTTTTTTTAAATACTATTTTTTTTAAAACATATAGGCTGCTTCTTAAATCGTTTAGAAGATAGTATGAGATATAACAAGATACTTTTACAAATTATGTTTAATGAAAGCGCTGCGGCCAAAATTAATTTAAAAGAGGATCAGATGTTCACTCTTCAGCGTCTCAAAAATTGAAACACCAATTTAACACGTAGGGGTCAGTCGTGCGATGAGTTTATGACAGTGTTGGCCAATACGATTTTGTAGATAGATTGGGTTTTTCAATCAGCCAACATTGACATACAAAGCTGGAAAAACCTGGCAGAGGATAGGTCCACGTGGCGGGCTATAGTGAAAGAAGGATCACTAAGAGCAGAGGAGCAAACAAGGGCAGAAGCAGTTGAAAAAAAGAGCGAGAAGGAAGTCCAGGCAACACTGCCCCACTGCATTCGTGTGTGTGACATGCAAAAGAGACAGCCACTCGAGGATTGGTCACATCAGCCACACCAAGAGCTGCAAATAATAAAGATAAATCTATCGTCTTTTGTAGACAGACAGAGATGCCATACCATATTGAATAATCAAATTTAAATTTCTGCGACTGGTGAATGACATTTTTTTAGAGAAGTTTGGTTTTAACTGCACAAATGAGTTTTTTAATGTAAAGAACACGCGAAGAACCTTTCTTTGACGTCATTGCGATCATGTCGCCGTGTGTAAATAGGGTTGAAAAGTCGCGAAATAAGTAAGTATAAATTAATGGAAATTTTATAAAATTATGCAAAAATTGGTAATGTGCATGTATAAATATTTTTCAAATGTCTTGTTTTGAGAAGTTACATTCATATAAAATGAACAAACACTCTCTTTAAATTTGCAAATCCCTACGTTATACCTCCGTTGGATAGATCTCGTGGGAATTTCGTTTCAAACTTAAGGATACCATTTTTTAATTTAAAAAAAAATGTTTGAATTATTTTACCTCATAGGGATACTCACTACATTCATTATGTAAACAAACAACAAGATGAGTAATATAAAAACATGGATTTCGTTTTCAGGGTTAACCCTACCTCCAGCTCAGTTCTGAAGTGAAGATACGCGTCCCAAAAGAAAGTCGACAGTGGCAACGCTGGCGACAAAATGTCAAGACAGAGCTTTGATTGTTTCTCGTAGTCTTCAATGGCATGGATGTCCGCTAATAGATCTGGGTGGGTCTTTACCAATGCCATCCACGCACTGTCGCTTACTAGAGTTCCTGAATAATTTATTTCTGTAATAAAAAATGCCTTGGTAATATGTGAATTCATAAACTTGTAGACTAGATTATTTTACGCGCTTTTAAGCGTTGTGATGATTCATGACTTATAACTAATTTAAAAACAATTTATCAGGAACAGATTATTCGGTATAAAAACAATGCTGGGGGCATCCAAAGTATGTATTTTAACATACAAACAATATTGCCCAATACATAACACGGCTTTCAAGCACAGAAGAAATATTTTTTTTTAAAAATGATTTATATTAACTCGTAGCGTCTGTTTTTCGCAAAAGTTTTGATTGATTTGTAACCCACTTTCCGGTATCCTATCGAGCTGAAATTTAGCAGGCAGACTTGTGGCGACGATAAAAACGATCTATCAAAATTCAACATCGATCGAATATACTGTAATTAAATGTAAATGTTTATCTTAATCAGTCTCGCGGTGCGTATTATATTAAACATACTTTTATCATATTTTCCCATTCTGTAAATGTTTATTTTAGTTTGTCGCGCGGTGCGTATTATATTAATCATAATTTTAGTTATGTCTCATATATAAAGGATTTATAGTAAAAAAAACTTTGTTTTTACGGTTTTTTTTCTACAAACCTTGTAGTAGAAATATCGCTACAGTTAATTAATAGATCAATATGATAGCTTCATTTCACAGGTTCCTATGTTGGTTTGGTCATTATATGTATGTTATTTAAATAAAAGAACAACCCGCTGATTTGGAACTGTGAGATCAGTTGAACCAATCTAACTTTGCAATAAAAATCAAAGAACTGGGGTTATTCAATGTTTGTTATTGCTTCTCGCTTCTTTTTATTTTGAATATCTCTTAAATGAATCAACCATGATTAACATATTCTTTGAATTATTTTTTTACTTATAAATTTGCATATCTGTGCGTAGTTTACTCGCTTTACTTTCGGAGACTTGACTGTACATCTCCCATCACACAAGTAGAAAAAGGTTTCATATCATGATATTTTTCACTGTTCTCGGAAACTCACTGTTCATGGCGCTTTTGTTTGAGTAAAACATAACAAAAAGCTTTTTCTCAAGTTTTTAGCTTTTTACTTCTATATCTTGTATTATCTGCCTTACAGAGTGGGATTTTCACAGGTGACATGACCATGTGCATTTTATCTGCGTTCTCTATAATATGTGTAGGATTTCAAACTACAAATAACAATCTCGTGGTTAGACTACAAATGTCATTTTCATACATTGCACTAAACATTCTCCTTTCCATCCCACACAATGAACATGCGCACTGTGACTTTGAAAGTAGCAGGAATCTATGAGAATCTATATTACGAAAATGTCACTAGTAAATAGACACTAAATATCGTTAAAATAACATACAATTGCGTTAATATTTTAAAACCTTTTCAAATGAAAGTGCTTTCAAAAGACAGTTTTATAAATGTATATAAATGATACAGAAAGAAAAAACAATATCAACATACTCAGTGGCGTAACCCATATCAGGATGAATGTAAGAGATGGACATTCCCGGCTCCAGAATGACAACAATTCATCGGAAAGAAATGTCCTGTCTAATTTCATAGTTGAAATGTTGGTGAATGGCTGAAAAAAAATATTGTAAAAAAAAATTACTTTTATCACTTCGATAAGGTCAGACTTTCTCAATCTAATGATCTCAATGTCAATGCATTTGCTCATTATGTTTCATATAAATGGTAAGAGCTTTCCAAAACTTTAAGGAGTAAAACTGAAGAGGGTGATATGATAAGTGCCCATACGAGACTTCGCAATTAGTAACAGTATGGCGACACAAAAAACGGGATCTTTAAAATAATCCAATAAAACCAATAGATTTGTTTTAAAAATTTATTTTAAAAATCCTATAAAAAAATCACTGTTTAATTTATAGTAAACTAGGAGACCCGTCGTGCGTTGAAACGATCTCAGTAAAAAGGAATAAATTCAAAGAAGCCAATGAGTGGTACTTTTTAAAAACAACTATGCAAGAAACCCTCACGGATGTGTGCAAAAAACAAAAAGAGTCCAAGTTTCATTGCAAACGAACAAATAAAATATTATTTAAAGAGCTTACAAAAGAAAAAAACGATATTAAGGGCCCCGACCCCAAAATGAGTGAAAATTTAATTTTTTTTATTGTGATTGTACGCAATGGAAACATTAGGGATACCCTACGACCATCGGTTATGGGACTTACTTTTTAAAAAAAAATTTTTACGCAACAAATTATTAAATAATCAGGGCCATCGGTTGAATATAATAATAACTATAAAGCATTTATTTTACTAAAGAACATTAAAGGTCCTGGCTTCCTAAATGGTTCAAGATATACATTTCAAAATCCCTATACTCGTATATTGCAATCTGGATCATGATGGATATGAGTGTTAACATATGTCTACATCATGTAAAATCGAAAGGGAAAAAACGTCTTAAAAGTAAAAAAAAATGGCCCTTGGGGGAAAAAGGAATAGACATAAGAATTTCAACGTCCCATAGTATTTTTAATTATGGACCATTACGTATTTATGTATCAATTTTGGTCAAGATACATCCATAAACCCTGTAACATTAATTTAGCACATTTAAGGAAAATCGCAACATTTTGGACCCCCACCCCGGATGAGTGGTAATTACAAAAAACAACTTCACAAAGTTTCATGTCGATCTGTTGAATTGTGCCGGTAGCAAATGTTTGACATATGTATATAGCTCATATCGGTAAAAACGACATTAAGGGCCACCATGGCCCAAATGGTGCAAGATGTAAGTTAAAAAAGATGTCGATTTCAATCTTGATCATTGCCGATATAGGTAAAAATAACATTTCAAGATCGTGTGAAATCGAATGGGACATACATTCTTAAAGGCTTAATAAAGCAAAAGCCAACTCATTTCGGCCAATCATGGCCCCGAAGAAGTTGAGATTAGGATTTAAATTCTTTATAATACTGTATTATAGCTTTTCAAGTTTAATGTAAACATTTTTGTCAATATCCATTAAACCAGAATCCAATCTTTTAAAAACTATTTACTTAGCATAAATAAGGAAAAAACAACGGCCTACTTTTATTTTTATTTTTATAACTTGTTTATGCAAAAAACTTTCGTGAGGCAAACTCAACAACCTTCCAAAGTTTTATAGCAATCGTATATTTAAATAATAATTATATAATGTTTATAAAAAACTATGGGCCTCGGGGTCCCATCGGTGCAATATGTAAAGCTCAAAACACCTGTTAATATCAATCTGTATAATAATTACATTTGTAATTTTGTCAAAATCATGTATAAACGAAAGGGGATAAAAGTCATAAACGTTTGCAGTCATTAGGAGTTTGATGTCTTTCATATTTAACATGGGCTATAAAGTTTTTATATACAAAGTTTGGTCAAGATCCATCCTTTTTCACAGTAGCGTACACTTAAACTAATTTTAATATTGCTCATTTAAGAAAAGAAAAGGACATTGTGATCCGCCAGTCCCCATGAGAGTTAATTTTTAAAACGTTTCAGAAATGTGTAGATTTTCTAGATTTATGATTGTACTATGAATCATTCTCTCGAAGTAGCCCCCAAAAGTAGTCCCCCATCATGTTTTCGTTATACTATCCTTGGTAACGACGTTCAAAGTCCAAGATATCTTGATGAAAGCGCACGCCCTGCTCCTCGGAGTAAGCGCCCATGTTCTCCTTGAATTGGTCGAGATGCGAATCAAGGATATGGACTTTCAGAGACATTCTGCATCCCATTTTGGCGCCCCATGAGTGTTAAATTTTGAAAAAAAAGTTGCCTATTGCCATCCCGGGAGCGTACTCAAAAGTCTCCAAAAGTTTAATGGCGATAGGATGCATTGTTAAGTAAGCTATAAAGGACTTGCATACATATATACATACATAAATACATGCATACATACTTTCATTTTTAAATATACATATATGTAGATATATAGATGAAACATTACAATGTGCCATATAAGAAATGGAATTTATTTTATTTTTCAATTACGCCCCTAGCCTGCCGCCCTCCTTTACTAATGGATCCCTGAAATATGTTCTTGAGATTCCCGTATTTATTGTGTGATCCTCTATATTTTATTCTTTAAATGCTTTTCTTTTTCTTATACACTGTACATAAAAAATTTTCAAAATAAATGCCAATGATGCATTTCTAATTTAAGCAAATTATTCTTTTCGTTTGATAATTTTAACAATTAAATTAGTCTTACTTTGATAAAATTAAAATTTATCAACAGCTTCAGAAAAGTCAATCTTATCATCTAAAATTCCTTTAAAAATACGTACCACAGGAACAATTACTACTCTACAGTCACCTTAAACTCCGTGATCACGGATCCACATTGGTATAAGGAAGCCTCATTCCTCATGAAGGGCAAATAAATATTCTTTAGCGTTCTTGAACAGGTCTCGGCTAAGCATTTTAATATTATATGGCTACTTTGGTTGTCAAAGTAAGAGGAAAACGCATCGACTTCCTAAAAAAAATAATATAAAAAAATATTTATTTTCCTAGTCCTCCAAAGAACGAAGAAAATGTTAGTTAAGGGCTGTCCATAAATGGCGTCAATAGAATTGACCGCCTCCCTCCCCCTCGTCACACGTCATCAGAAAAAGTTAGCCCCCCCCCCTAAAGTATGACGTCAAAAAGCTTTGCTCCCCCACCCCCCCCCCAACATACCTCCATAAAGACCGCATTTCCTTTATGAAAATAAGCCTGTTTCAAATCACTTTATTGCCATTTAAGTATGCATTTAGTGTAAGGCTGCACTCAAGCATCGTTACACGCGTGAAGCCATTTAAAACGTCGTTGAATGAATTGTACGTAAACAAATATTTAAGTGGAAATTTTATTTAAAGTTTCACGGTTTATTTTTATGTGACGTTACAGTTCTTAAACACTCCCCTCTCAACCCTCGTCACATCGACACAAATGTGTTACCGCCTCCCCTCACCCCCAACACACACTTTTTTAAAGTGCGTGACTTCATTTATGGACTGCAAGAAAATTACATTTTAGTACAAAATTCAACAGATAAATACAAGTTGCACTTCATAAAATTTTGATAAGAGTGCTCAAAAAGTCACATATCCTCGAACTCATAATCATATTCTTATTTAAATAATAAAAAAATATGTATTTTTCTGTTAATACTAAAGATAATTATGCGTTTGGTGGACACAAAAGTGACGATTGAAAAACGTACAACAATGACAAAATGAATATATAACTAAATTTCCAATATTTATCAATGATAATGTTCGTCACCGGTTTCTTATCGGCAAATTCCAGCGCGGCATTTCTTACCTCCAATGAGTTTTGGTTTTTGATAATTTGGATAAGTATCTTCTCGTCCCTTGAGACCAATTTTTTCCAGAAGTTTAATCGTATTCTTTTCAGGGAGGTCTTATCCAAAATTTCTGAAAACCTATTTAATTCCTGGCTGAATTCATTTTCGGAATGATGGTGAATGGAGATTTCGACATCTCTGAGATAACTACCGAACCTTTTCAGATACTTGAAGGCACATTTCCCTTTTCAGATATAAATTTCATTAGTCATTTTTTAAATATAAAGGAACCATATTATTCGGAATAGTAACAGTCTTTTATTTAAGGAGCCAGAAAAATTAGACTAGGTGTCATTGTACAGGGCCAATGGTCATAAAAATACGATAGATACATTAGACCGTGCTATCATGGTGTTAAGACAATGGTTGTAAATAAAGGGATTGAAATATTAGACAATATTGTCGTGGTGTTAAGGTAATGGTTATAAATAATCGAATTTAAATACTCGTATAGTCGTGGTCATAGGCGTCACTAGGGTTGGTGTCACCAAGTGCGGTAACTCATGGTGTCACCCCCTCACGACTTTCCCCTATATCTCCCCCGAGTCTGACAGTCCCTAATAGTGGAAACATAAAGAATTTTTTTTAATTTTGGTGTCACCCCTTTTGATGGTGTCACCCGGTGCGGTCCGCAGCCCCTAGTGAGGCCTCTGGTCTTGGTGTTAGGTCAATGGTTGTAAACATTAGACCATCAAGTTATGATGAAAGTATGAGCAATGGTTAATAACAAGAAATAAACAGTATAACATATTGTCATGGTGTTAAGGTAATGGTGGTAAATAATTAAAAAGAAATACTCGTATTGTCGTGTTGTTAGATCATTGGTTGTAATTATGGAAGTGCGGGCTGAAGTAAGGTGAAATGTAAATATTGAACTGCTACATAGACTGGGGCCAAAATGTCACCGAGTTTGAATACTTTACCATTAGTTAAAACTAAAGATGGTTGGTTCTCTGATTCAAAACCACGTGTGGCTCTTGCACCGATGAATTGAATTGTTCTAGTCCTCCAAAGACCTGGGGAACAAAACCCTTGGTACCATTTCCTTGTCACCTGTGCAAGTTAAAGAAACAAAAGCAATTTTCTACGATGATAGCTACTGTTTTCCTTTAATGGAATAAAAAAGACGAATGGATGAGGCTTTCAAGGTCTTTTTTTAAAAATCTATGTCTTAATGGACTTATACTAACCACAGAAGTCACTTGGATTGGTGCCACCAAGTGTGGTATCTCATTGTGTCAGCCCCTCACGACTTACCCCATAGACCTTACTTCTTCCAGTCTCCCAGTTCCAAATAAAGGGGACATACATTTTTTTTTCATTTTGGTGTCATCCTTTGTTATGGTGTCACCCGTTGGAGTCCGCATCCCCCATCACCCTAGTGACGCCACTGATAATAACTAGGGAATAGCTGTTTTTAATAGCATGACAAACATTTTACCAAGGCCATTGAGACTCTGTCTTTATCTCCAAGACACTGGAATATTTGGATCACAACAGTTTCTGGCAGATCGCTCCAAGGTGGAGTTTCTGGCTTGAATGGCGTCATCTTTGGCTCAATTGAGTTTATGGTTGATCCTTAATTTATTTTCTTACTCATTATTTTTTAAAAATATTTTTTTCATACGCTTAATCCATGATTTATGTCTTCTCTTGCAATTTATTAGAGTTTTAAATGAAATGTTGATAGAGTAATAAAGTGCTGAAAGGTGTTTTGCGTTATCTTTATAGGAAATTCCAGAAATTATTAAGAAACTAGTTTGTGCTGCGGCGCCGTGGCGCCTGCAGCGCCCACCTTTTTCAAAAGCCCAACTAACGTTTCCTTGTATGATAAATACGTAATATTAAAATTTCTTAAATGTACACAAAGTATTTTATAATAGTTTTTTTTTCAAAATTTTTTTTTATGTCAAAAGCCGAAGTAACTTATCCTTGTATGATAAATACAAAATATTCCTGAAATGTACACAAAGTATGTATATAATATAGGTTGTGCTGCGGCGCCAACTTTTATTTAGGGCGCCTTCGGCGCCCACTTTTTTCAAAAGCCCAACAAACTTGTCCTTGTATGATAGAAGCGTAATATTAAACTAAATTAAATATACACAAAATAAGGCGCCCACTTTTTTTTTGTGGTAAAAAGCCCAAGTAACTTATCCTTGTATGATAAATACGAAATATTCCTGAAATATTAAACAAAGTATTTATTGAATAATTTTTACAGTGCTAATCACCACACGATTTTTTAAACTAATGTTAGAACGCAGCGCACCAAATTACTGTTTCAAAAAATAACTATATGAGTCAATCAGCACTGTTTACAACACAACATTTTAAAAAATCAGAGTGATCTCCCTTAGCATTAGGCATCATACATAATTGAGCGTAAATATATATATATGATGATAACTATCAAAATAAAAATTACTAGACTGAAGGTTCGCGATGATGATGTTATAAATATACCGCTGCTTAGTTCTTTTTATAACCTTGCAGGAAATGCACCTGGACCCTAGTTTTGTTTGTTTTTGTTTTTTTAGGAGTTAAATTCCCTATATTAACTTCACCGCCGTCTCATTCGTCATTCGTTCGTTCGTCAGAAAAACAAACGTCGACAATGACCCACTTTCAGTGAAGCCATCGAGCTGAAATTTGGCACACGAACCCGTCTCACCTAACAATACATCGTATCAAAATTTCAGATCGATCGAACGTACCGTAATTAAATTAATGCATTTTTAGTTTATCTATATAAATTATTATAAACTATGTGAAGTGGCAAGGGAGATAACTTCGGTTTCAGTCTGTAAAAGTTTGTCACTTTTCACCGTAATTAAATTAATGCATTTTTAGTTTATCTATATAAACTATATGTAGCGGTCGCTACGTTTACATTTTACGGGTCACTTGACTTCAGGTGACAAGACCTTTCCCCACAACATAATCAATACTTTTAGTTATGTCTCATATATAAGGGATTTATAGTCAAAAACTTTGTTTTTACGGGGTTGTTTTTAAAATTTTTTTAGGATTGTTTGTATACCTATATCGTCTAATGTCATGTAACCTATTTCTTTCATTTTATTAAAACTTCCTTGTCACCTGAGGCCGAAAATGATGATGCAAAATTTGTGTTGAGGATGTTAGCTTTGGTTTCATTTTCATTATAGTTATAGGTTTGATTATTTTGGGCCTTTTGGTGTGGCCATTCCTGTAAGTTCCATTTTTTGGATTTAATATATGGCCATAAGTTTCTATTGGTATCTATTGTTATATTTAGAAATTACATTGTTTATATATTCATTTTGGAGGTCACCACAAAGCTTTTGTGTCGCGTATTTAATCGTTAAGTATTTTCGTGTATCCCTTTTAAATGGATAGCCTTAATTTTTTTTCAAAAAATTGTTCTCTTTTTGTTTGTATAGTTTTAAAAATTTAGAATTGAACAAGCATTTGTTTATTTATTTGATATTAGTTTTGTTGGAACTTTCTCATCCATTATAGTATTTACACTTATTTTTATATATTTTCTAAATTTCCTCTACTGGGCTTTTGTGTTAAATTTACTTAGGAAATTTAGCTGGAAATCGACCGCTTTTTGGTTTCACTTTTGTTGTGTTTGAGGTGATTTTCTAGTTAACTATGTTTCTAAAACGTATTCTTAGTGACATTATAATTTTTTTTAAAGTTCTTAACATTAAAAATATGAAAGAATATATAAAAACAAAGTAGGAATCAGATTTTAATGCAATATTATTTCTTTTTGAAATTTTAAACATGGTTGAGATTCTTTTTTAAGTTAACATTTGCAAGACAGACAAACGTTAAGTAAACCTCATTATGTAACTCAATAATCAATACTTAGACAGATATCTCATTATCGCTGTACAAAATAAATGAACTTAACATCAGTAACAGTTTGCCAAAGCGTTGTTTGTTGTTGATATTTTTCCCACACATTTCTGTAGCTTAAATACGATGCATGCGTTGTAAATCTTGTTAAACTTCTTTAAAATCAATATCCTTACATCTCTCACAATATTACAGTTTTTATTCAATGAGTGAACTATACCACCGCATTTTCAAAAATGTACTTCTTTTCTTTTAAATGTAAGTTTCGTCATTCGCTGACTTTCCATGGCGTTTCTTCTGACTTGTGTAGTTGATTCTACTAAACCAAGACTCTCCTGTTAGCTTCTTCGATATACCAAACGTTTTCATCGCCAGGGTAATCTGACTTTATCAAAATGTGTGGCACTCTAAAAGAAAAGGAATTTATAAAATTTAGTTATAAAGGAATTTTTGTAAAAACTAGAAAATATCTCAATATTTTTAATTAATTTAAATTACCCTTCGGTCTTTAAATTGCAGGATATAATATAAATTAAGTAGTAATCATAAGCGTTAGTAAATCGCAATAATTTACTAACATTATTTTCAGTTTGAAATTTTCGTTTACATTTAATTCTATAAAAAATATAAGTTGTAATTATTTATGGCAGAAGGCCGTTTCTACAAAAGCTTATAAACATTGGCAAAGCCCTGTCGAATATTTTAAAATATTAAATTATGCATTAGATTATTTGTTCTCAGCCTTTTAAGATTCAAGGACCACTTGAAAAAAGGTGTGTCGTAGCCGCGGACCAAATCTGAAAATTGTACTTCTGCTGTGATAAAAATATAGATATAATTATACTTTTTATATAACTAGTTATTAGTAGACATGTTAGTTAGTAAAACTATACTAATATGATACGATTTGCGTGCTCCAAATAACAAATGCTGAATGGAAACAAATTGTAATGGCTTTCTTTTGTAACGAACAAATGTCACATATACTTGACTTATACTTATAGTATTGTTGAATTCTTATTGCTTACTATATTACGAGGTTGCTGAACCACTTCCACACCAAAAGCCTTAGACAAATTCTCAATATAAAATGGCAGGAAAAAGTTCCAGACACCGAAATATTAGCCAGGTCAGGACTCCCCAGCATCCACACTAGCCTCATGCAAAGCCAACTACGCTGGGCGGGGCATCTAGTGCGCATGCCCGACCATCGCCTCCCCAAGAGGCTCTTCTATGGTGAGCTTACCAAAGGGCATAGAGCACGCGGAGGTCCACGAAAGCGCTACAAGGATGCACTTAAAACTGCTCTGTAGGCCTTCGACATCGGACATGACTTCTGGGAATCAGCAGCCAGTAACCGAGCCAAACGGCGCTCTATGATATGGAATGGCGCAGCTGTCTGTGAGGCTAATAGACAACAGGCTGCCAAGTTAAAACGTCAAGCCAGAAAGGAACGTACCCAGAACCCTTCAGAAGGGACCGCATCCATCTCTTGTCCGACATGCGGACGCCTTTTTCGTGCCAAAATAGGGTTAATAAGCCACCAGAGGACACATGTGGCGGCCCAGCAAAAATGATGAGACTGGTCATCGTCGACCACGACGGACGAATAACAACACTATATAATAAAAAAAACTTTAAGTCATAAACTGTAGTTAGTATTAGTAAAACTGCTCCATTAGTTTATTTAGTGCGAGCCTATACTTTGCACATTTGAGCACAGCATATCCAAACGAGGTGTAATACTTGAAAGACTCCATCGTAGTTCTTCCTCAACTTCAAGTCGGGAACCATGTTTTGTTTCGATTGTAACCAATGCAGAAAATCTACAGTCGCAAAGATATGTTGTTGCAATGGGTAAAGTATTTTAAAAGCTTTCTGATGACACATATTCAAAGTAGTATTGCTAGTCAGGTCAATGAATTGGTTTAAATTCGATGTTGGTAAATTTAATGAGTCTATGTGTGCAAGAATGGGACTGGAAACTAACGAAAAAGCGTGAACGTTAAAATAAACAATATATTAGTAAATTGATACTTCTGTGATTAAATATGGTAAGTAATACAATTTATCAACACATGTTGTTTTTTTTGTGAGCATTTTCTAGTTTTTCTGTAAATTCGTACAATTGATCAAACATTTCAAAGTTACACTTTAATAAAAAAAAATCCAAAGATCAAGCTTTTTTGTAAAAGCAGACACATTGTCACTGAGATTAATTTAATGTTTCTGCTTTCCTTGCAGAGATGAGTAACGTTTATTCAGCTCTCAAAAAAAAGCCAAGTAGGCCAGAACAGCAACACATAAGCTTTCGTTCTAATTATCAAAAAACTTTTATTTTTTATTTTCCAAGAAATTCTCTCACAGTATCAACGTAATTCAAACATTATTTTAAACACTTTCCCCCTAGATAACCATGCTTTTTGGCCTGTGCAACTTGTATAGCAATAAGATGTGATGCTTTTAAGCATTTTCATTGACTTTGGTTGCTTGTCGTATGCAGGACTTGTGACTATCAAGTGAATGTTTTTTGCTCAGAAAGTCTTCCAATGGTTTCTCTAAGCAGTCAATAAGATTATTTTAAGATGTTTTCCGACTTTAGCAGGTTTCATCGATTCATTTGCAAGAATTTGTGGGCATATAACACACTCTGATCTGGGTTGATCATTTACTATGACGCTTATAAACCCAAAGCGCAAATATTCTTCATAATTTCTTCGTATGGAAATTCTTTTTTTCTTTCACTCCAGAACTGCATTAGATTCACACATAGATTGTTAGGATGAGTCTGATGAATCATCATTGTTTTTCTTATATTGTTTTATTTTCTTTATTAGAAATGTATCCCTTTGTTCAATCAATTTAATTATTTTATTACTAAAATAATAGTAATATTAATTTAAGACTAATTTAATCAATGGTTTTAAAAAATTATTTCTGAATGTCAATATAACATCTATAGTCTTATAGAATCTAGTGTGACATTTTGTGATTTCGGTATAGCTATAAGAAAAAATAGAATCAAAACATATTATTTTCAGTGCAATGTTATCACCATCGAGGGATTAAACTTAATCAATATATATAAAATGGCACAACATTTATAACTTTTCGTGTTTTTAATTTTAAAAATTAAAATTTCAACCTTTGCTCGTGGACAACCGATGACACTAGTGGTCCGCGGACCACAGGCCGAGAACCACTGATTAGAGCATTTCACATCACCGTTTCTTCTTCATTAGTTTTGAAAAGTTTACCTCCGTAGAATGTTCAGCAAATAATTCTATAAACAATGTCTTTTTTTAAAAAAGAAAGAAAAAAAAGGAATTTTTTCTTGAATTGTTTTTTTTATTATTTATATATGTTATGGTCAAAGCCCGAAGTTCGGCCATTTCACGAATTGGCCGGCAAAGAAATCAGGAAGAAAAGGCCAGCAGCTCACAACAGTTTGCAAAGTGAAGCTGCGAAAATGCTTAGAAGTTCAGATGCATAATTCCCACCAGTGAAAGTTGGAGATAACGTCTGCGTTCGTATACCAGTTGTTGACAGAGGTCGCGGTGGTACAAACAATTATGTTATTCAAAATGCAAAAAAATGTTCATTCTCATGTAATAAGTGACAGTAATTTTCGCGAAGTGGCCGACTTCGGGCTTTGGCCGTAATATATATATATATACTAGCGTATCACCCGTCAAAAATAACGGAAGTTTTCAGCTGAAATCTATTTATTTTATTAAAAAATGCACTTTTTTAGGGTGCCTACGGCACCGACCTTTTTCAAAAGCCCAACTAACTTGTCCTTGTTTGATAAATACGGAATATTAAACTTTCTGAAATGTACACAAAGTATTTTATAATAGGGGCTGTAGGCAGAGCCGTCTTTACACCATTTGGGGCCGCCGGACAAAGAAATAGAGTTGGGCCCCTCACCCGAAGGAATAAAATATAAATTAACATAATATATATAAATAAATATATTCCCATGGTGCCCCTATGCTCGTGGGTCCTCGGGCAAATGCCCAACGGGCCTAAGCGTTAGGACGGCCCTGATTGTAGGGCGCCTACGGCGCCTCCTTTGCTTTTTGATTTTATAATTAACCATCATCAAATGCTCTTTTTACATTGATCCCTTTTCCAAAATTAAAATATGAGCGAAAACAATGACGTCATATAATTTTTTTACAGCGCATATTTAATTTGCACACCTTTTGATGCATTGGTGCAGCAATTTGGTTTTCCCTGCTTTCTAAAATTAGTAGCTTCAGGACTGACTGACAGACACTACTTGCGTGACAATTGTAAATTATATTGTTTAATCTATATATATAAAAATCAAAGTATGTATGTATGTATGTATGTATGCATGTCTATTATAGCTGACTAAACCATTCATCCGATCGCCATGAAACTTTTGGAGACTTTTGAGTACGCTCCAGGGATGGAAATAGGCTACTTTTTTTCAAAATTTAACACTCATGGGGCACCGGGGGCCCATAATGAGAATTTTTTCTTATATGAGCTATATAAAAATTAGTTTAGGGCTTAGCTGCTTGGAAAATGAATGGATCTTGACCAAACTTGGTACATAACAACTTGATAACCTATATTAAAGTATCATATGGCATTGAACTCCTAATGTCCGTTCCTTCGGGGCCGGGGGCCAAAATCCTTTTTTTTGTAAGCGTTAAATACTTTATTCCCGTTATGATTTACACGATCTTGAAAAGCATTGACTAATATATCTATCATGATCCAGATTGAAATGAACAGGTATTTTAAAGTTATTCTCTTGCACCGATTGGGCCCGGGGGCCCTTAATGTCGTTTTTGTTAATCTATATATATAAAAATCAATGTATGTCTGTGTGCATGTCCTTTATAGCTGACTAAACCATTCATCCGATCATCATGAAACTTTTGGAGACTGGCAACTTTTTTTCTAAATTTATCACTCATGGGGCGCCGGGGACCCATAATGTCATTTTTTGCTTATATGAGCTATATAAAATTTAGTTTCAGCGCTAGCTACTGTGTAAATTGATGGATCTTAACCAAACTTTGTATATAAAAATTTGATAGCCAATATTAAAACACTAAAGGGAACTGAACTCCTAATAGTCATTCCTTCGGGGCTGGGGGCCCAAAAAATTCTTTTTCTTAAACGTTTAAGATTTTATTCACCATTCAATTATTAACAATATTGACAACTAATGACACATGTATCCATTATTATACAGATTGAAATGAACAGGTATTTTGAACTTTATATCTTGCACTGGGGCCCTTAATGTCGTTTTTTGCTTATGTGAGCTATATAAAAATTAGTTTTTGCGTTAGCTACTGAGTAAATGAATGCATCTTAACCAAAATTTGCATACAAAAATTTAGTAGCCCATATTGACATAATTAAGGTTTCTAAACTTCTAATGTCAATATATTCGGTGCCGGGGGCCCCAAATGTCTTTTCTTCGTATATGTTTAAGATATTTTTCCCCATTCAATTTTTCACGATCTTGAGGAATATATCTATGAGGAAAACTGAATTAAATGAACAGGTTTTTGAAATTGACACCTTTCACTAAAGGGGCCCCTAAATGTCGTTTTTTTCCTTATATTAGCTGTATAAAAATTAGTATTCGCGTTAAATACTGAGAAAATTAATGGATCTTGACCCATCTTAATATATAAAAACTTAAGGGTCTATATTTTATTACTATAGGGCACTGAACTCCTAATTTTCATTCCCTTGGGGCAGGGGGCCCAAAATTTCATTTTTAGTAAATGTTCAATATTTTATCGTTCATTCAATATTGAGACATATAAATAAATGTATGTATTTTGAAATTTATTCAAATTAAAATGTCTTTCGCACTTTATTTCTTGCGATAATTAGGCCCTGGGGCCCATAATGTAGTTTTTTGCTTATATGAGGTATATAAAAATAAGTTTATGCGTTAGCTACCGAGTAAATGAATGGACCTTAACCAAAATTTGTATACAAAAACTTGGTAGCCGATATTAAAATACTATAGGGCACAGAAATTCAAATTTCCATTCCTTCGGGGCCTGGGGCCCCAAATGTCTTTTCTTCGTATATGTTTGAGATAGTTTTCCCCATTTAATTTTTCACGATCTTAAGGAATATATCTATGAGGAAACTGAATTAAAATGAACAGCATTTTTTAAATTGAAATCTTTCACCGAATGGGCCCAGGGGCCCCTAAATTTCGTTTTTTTTCATTATATTAGCTGTATAAAAATTAGTATTAGCGTAAAATTCTGAAAAAGTTAATGGGTCTTGACCCATCTTATTATATAAAAACTCGAGGGTCTATATTTTATTACTATAGGGCACTGAACTCGTAATTTTCTTTTCCTTGGGGCAGGGAGCCCAAAATGTATGTTTAATATTTTATCGCACAGTCAAATTTTACCATTATTGATAAATATAAATAAATTTATGCATTTTGAAATTTATTCAAATGAACATGTGTTTCGCACTTTATTTCTTGCAATAACTGGACCCTCTATCTCTTACTGTCGTTTTTTGCTTATACGAACTATATAAAAATTAGTTTATGCGTTAGCTACTGAGTAAATGATTGGATCTTAACCAAATTTTGTATAAAAAACTTGGTAGCCCATATTAAAATACTCAAGGTTTTTGAACTTCTAATGACATTTTCTTCGGTGACGGAGGGCCCCAAATGTCTTTTTTCATATATGTTTAAGATATTTTTGCCATTCACTTTTTAACGATCTTGATAAATATATCCATGATGAAACTGAATTGAAATGTAAAGGTTTTTGAAATTGACATCTCGCAGCGAAAAAGCCCGGGGCCCCTTTATGTAGTTTTATTCACTATATTAGCTATATTAAAATTAGTTTAAGCGTTAGATAATGAGAAAATAAATGGATTTTGACTAAAGTTAGTATATAAAAAGTTAAGAACCTATAATATATTACTATAGGGCACTGAACTCCTAATGTCCATTCCCTCGGAGCTGGGGGCCCCAAATGTCATTTTTACTGCACGGTAACAATTTAATTCCCCATTCAATTTTACACGATATTGAGAAATTTAGCTTGAGTACAATGGCAATAAAAAAATTAAATTATCACTCATTTTTTGGCTGGGCCTCTTAATATCGTTTTTCCTTTTGTAAGTTTTAATTATTAATTTATGTAACAGTTTGCTATTAAACTTGGACTTTTTTTTCTCACTTCCCCGAAGGTTTATGGCATAATTCTTTTAAAACATACCAATCTTTGGTTTCTTTCAATTTATTCATTTTTAAAGAGATCGTTGCAACGCACGACGGGTCTGCTAGTATATATATAAAGCTTATTCTGTCCATTGAGAGAAATCGTTTGCCCACTATGGAACGTTCTCTCTAAGTCTAAACTTCCTTGGTCCGTGTGCAAAGTTTTTAAAAAAAATCGTGTGCAAAGTTGCACAACGTCCATTTTTTGTGCAATATTTTACAAATTTTGCTGCGCGGTGATTCTAAAGTCCTGCGTGGCGTCGGTCAAATATCTGCGCAGCCGCGTTGCTTAAAGGGAACATTGCTATTATTATCCACTTAAGTTGGGTTAAGGATTGGGTCTGTAAAATAAAGAGAAAAAAATTAACTTACAGGTTACTGCACTGTGACAGTATATTCATCACTGAAGCCTGATTCAGATCCTCAAAATCCACAATAAATTGTAAATACAGACTCCTTAGAGTTTTATGGTAGTTTGCAATACGGTGAAGGAAGTTGGTCAGCTAAAGAGAAGACAAAATATTTTAGCAGGCCTATGAAAATTGTATTAGTAAAATTAGGGCTGGTACTGATGCAATTTTTTTTAGATTCATCTGGAAAAATTAATCGATTATCGATTAATTATATTTTATATAACGCATATATAGATCACGTCAAGTCACGATTCATTATTTCACGCAATCGGTTAAGTCACGGTAATTCCAGGGCTCGCAAATTTTGTGACACGACAAATTCGTTCTGATATGCAAGAAAAAATGAAGAAAAACATTTTTGTTTACGTATGCACGTCTAAATAAATAATAATAATACGTGTTAAAAGTATTATTTGTAACTTACACAAATATAAAATAATTGATAAATTGGAGGAAAAAAATAATATAAATTTTTTCTTAAATTTTATCGATTTTTAAACGATCAAATTGTTTTAATCAATTAAAATTTTTCACGATTAATCGATACATTAATCGTTAATTTCCACAGCCCTAGTAAATATTAATTATCTCCGTCGAAAAAATGTGTTGGCTGCAAGGACGGAATGTTATTCATTTATAAATATATTTTTATATGTAATATTTTTAATGATATAGGTTGCTTATTAAATCGTTTAGAAGATAATATGAGATATCACGAGACAGTTTTTTTCAAAGGGGATCAGATGTTCACTCTTCAGCAGGTCAAAAATTCAAACACCAATTTAACACGTAGGGGTCAGTCGCGTGATGAGTTTTAGACAGTGTTGGCCAAATGACGCATGACCAGTACGATTTTTTTTAGATAGGTTGGGTTGTAGATTTATTAAGTTTCATCTCCATGGGTCATCGGGTTTAATTGATTGCAGATGTTTTCTTTGGTGAACTACTGATCATTTTAAGAGTTTTTTTCTTCTCTATATTAGGTAATAATGCAAATGCATGGATTTTCAAATCTATTTTTTCGGAGAATTCAAGTGGAAAGTCAAGTTAAAAGATTCAACAAGTGGATATTAATTCAAAATGCTAACTAGACCCTTGGACTGCTTTACTACCTTAAACTAACGCGTACATTAGAAGAAAAAAAAAGGTAAAATTAGAGTTTTTATATTGAATAAACCCCAATACCATTTCTTCAACAGGCGAATGACATTTTTATAGAGAAGTGCTTTTTAACTGCACAAATGAGTTTTTAAATGTAACAAACACGCGAAGAACCTTTCGTTGACGTCAATTGATCATGACAACACAGTCGATTATAATAGGTTGAAAAGTCGCGAAATAAGTAGATAATATAAAAAAACGTAAAAAAACAAGTTTTTGACTATAAATCCTTTATGTACGAGACGTAACTAAAATAATGTTCATTATAATACGCAGCGCAAGACCATCTAAAAATACAAAATTGTAGTTATGTTTCGTAAAACATGTTTAATATAATGCGCAAAGATCAGGAATATGTTTATAAAAAGTGTTGTCAATACAATACTCACCTTATTGCGCGACAGAAAGGTTGTTCAATAAAATACGCACCACGACACTCTAACTCAAAAATTTACATGATACATAGGAATAAATAAAATAAACTAAAAATTCAACAATTTAATAACAGTACAAGCGATCGATCTGAAATTTTGATAATTCATTTTTATTATCGGCACAAGTCTGCCTGCAAAATTTTAGCTCGCTAGCTTACGAGGAAGTGGGTTAAAAATTGATCTAAAGTCTTTTCGACAAGCAAGCAAACAATCAACCAAAAACACACCACGAGTTAATATAAAGGATTTAAAAGATTAATGCAAATTCTATAAGATTATGCAAAACTTGGTAAGGTGCATGTATAAATATTTTTCAAATGTCTTTTTAAAAAAAAAGTTTTCCTCATATCAAATGAACAAACACTGCCTTTAAATTAACAACTCCGTACCTTATACTTCCGTTTGTTTGAACTCGTTGGAAGTTCTTTTCAAACTAAAGCATACTATATAATAGTAATAATAATAATAATGATAATAATAATAATAATAATAATAATAATAATAATAATAATAATAATAATAATAATAATAACAATAATAATAATAATAAAAAAACGTGTTTGAATTTATTCACCTCTTAGGGATACTCACTACATTCCATATTTAAACAAACAACTAGGTTAGTAAAATTTAAAAAAAATGGAGTTCGTTTCTAGAGTTATTCCTACCTCCAGCTCAGTTCTAAAACGGAGATAAGTGTCCCAAGAAAAAGTTGACAGTGGCACCGCTGGCGACAAGACGTCAAGACTGAGCTTTGATTCTCTC
Source organism: Ampullaceana balthica (assembly GCA_944989445.1). Taxonomy (NCBI): domain Eukaryota; kingdom Metazoa; phylum Mollusca; class Gastropoda; family Lymnaeidae; genus Ampullaceana; species Ampullaceana balthica. Next base: position 2,371,545 of record CALYLW010000014.1, on the reverse strand, counting down.
TCGCCTTCAATGCCATAGATGTCCGCTACTAGATCTGAGTGGGTCTTGACCAATTGCTGCCAGGCATTGTTGCTTACCAGACTTCCTGAATAATTTACTTTTGTAATATAAAAAAATGCCTTGTTAATATGTGAATTCTTAAACTTCTAGACCATGACAGGTGATCTGTTGGCAAATGATGCAGCATTCACAGGTCACGGCTATGAGGGTTCCACGCATTACCCAGCCGCCTAACTAGTGTTAGGTACACATTCAGAGCTGGGTGACTCAAGGACGCACTAGGCCCCGGGAACAAATCCTTGCCTGCACATGGATTCGAACCCGTGACCATAGGAACGCCAGTCGAGCGCGCTGCCACTCCCCTTACAACTACAAATGTCATTTTCCAATTGTCTAAATATTTTCATTTCCCTCCCAAATAATGAACATGCACACTGTGACTTTGAGAAAAGCCGGAATCTATTAGAATCTATATTACGAAAATGTCACTAGTAAATAGACACTAAATATCGTTCCAATAACATACAATTGCATTAATATTTTAAAACCTTTTCAAATGAAATTGATTTCATAAGACACATTATAAATGTATAGAAATTTTAAGGAAAAAAATCAGCATCATCATACTCCGAGTCGTAATCCATATTTCGATGAGTGTAAGAGATGGACATTCCCGGCTCCAGAATGTAAAAAGTTCATCCGAAAGAAATATCACATCTAGTCTCAGCGTTGAGATGTTGGTGAATCGCTGAAAGAGTTATTGTAAAATAAATTACTTTAATCACTTCGAGAAGGCAGACATTCTAAATCTCATTATCTAAAAGTAATGCATTTGCTCATTATGGTTCCTATAAATGTAAGGGGGATTCCAAAACCTTTGTGAAGAATACTAAAGAGGATGATTTGAATTGTGCACATTTGAGACTTCACAATTAGTAACTGCAGGGTGACCACACAAAAAAACTTTAAAACAATCAAATAAAACCAAGAAATATGTAACAAAAAGTTATTTTTTTAGAAGAATCAAATGAAAAAAAACAACAAAATAAAAAAACACAAATTTATTTCGTAGTAACTAAAACCTTGCATTATGCCACGTAAGAAATTTTAATGAAATTTATCTTTTTTTTAAAAAATACGTTTTCCAGATGCCGTTATCATATACGAATGCATTCTTGAAATATGTTGTTTAGATTCCCGTTTTGTGTGTCACCCTGTATATGTTATTCTTTAAAGGCTTTTTTTTCATATCATCTGACACACAAGACAGATAATTTTATAAATAAATGCCAATGGTGCATTTCTAAAATAAGCAAATTATTCTTGTCGTTTGATATTGTTAAAATTAAAATAGCCTTAGTGTGATAAAATTACAATTTATCTACAGCTATCTGAAAAGCCAATCTTATTGTTATCTGCAATTCCTAAAAAATACGCATGACAGAAAAAATGACTAATCTACAGTCACCTTTAACTCCGTGATCACGGATCCACGTGTGTGTAAGGTAGCATCTTGTTCCATGCAAGGTAAATGAATACGCTTGAGGGTTCTTGCACAGTTCTCGGCTAAGCATTTTAATAATCTTTGGGTACTTTGGTGATCAAAGCCAGAGCGAAACGCATCGAATTCCTAAAAAAAAATTTAAAAAATATTTGAACTACGTCTAAGTTCCAAGAAAAAATATCTAAGGGGCTGTCCATAAATGACGTCACACGCTTTGAATAATTTCCCTCCCCCTTGTCACAAGTCATCACAAAAAGCCTTTTCAAATATGACGTCAAAAAGGCTTTGCCCTCCCCATTCCATTAAAGCCGTATTTTCTTTTTGAAAATGAGCCAGTTTTAAGTCACTTTATTGTAATTTAATTATGCATTTAGTAAAAGCCTGCACTCTAGCATCGTTACACAATTCCGGCAAGATCTAAGTGTGGCCGTGTCCCCTGACCTGTGCCCCACTTTGGATAAACTGAATAGTACACTACTCTCTGTGCTGGACTTACATGCCCCTGTCACCCGCCACAATGTCAAGTCAACACGATCAGCTCCGTGGTATTCAACAATAAGGGAAGAACTTCGACGCGCCAAGAAAGCTCGACGTATAGCAGAAAAGACTTGGTTGAAGTCGAGACTTGTCGTCAATAAGCAAATTTATTCCGCTGCCAAGCGATGTGTTACTAATATTGTACATCAAGCAAAAACATCATATTTTAATAATAAAATAATCACAAGTAGTACTAGTAGGCAGCTATTTAACGTATGCAATAACCTCAGAGGGAGTGGTAAAGCTATGGTTCTTCCCTCTGTGTATCCCCTGCATCAGCAACCAGATATATTTTGTAACTTTTTTATCAACAAAATTGCTAAAATTCGTGATGAACTTGATGGAACGTTGTTGCCACCACATGATTTATCTCCTTCTTTTGCTGTGAGGTCAGGCTTTGACATGTTCCAGCCTGTTACGGAAAATGAGGTCAAAAGTATTATTCTAAAATCTAAGCCAACGTCCTGCCCTCTTGATCCCATCCCCACTCCACTATTGGTTGAGTCATTAGATCTCTTACTCCCAACAGTAACTAATATAGTTAATGAAAGTCTAAAATCTGGCACCTTTCCTTCATTATGTAAATCTGCTATTATAAAACCCTTGCTGAAAAAAAAAGGGTTAGACCAAAACAATTTAAACAACTATCGACCTGTGTCTAATATTTCATTTTTGTCGAAAGTCATTGAAAAACTAGTCTTAAAACAACTTTTTTCTTATCTAAATGACCACACTCTTCTAAGTCCTAATCAGTCGGCCTATAGACCTTATCACAGCACAGAGACCACTCTGTTGAAGGTAACAAATGACCTCCTGCTCGCACTGGACAGTGGGAAAATTTCTATATTGGTCCTCTTAGATCTTAGTGCAGCCTTTGACACTGTCGACCATCAAATACTGCTGAAAACCCTGCAAAATTATTTTGGAATTTCTGGCTCAGTTCTGGCTTGGTTTCAATCATACTTATCTAACAGATCACAGGTAGTATCAGTAGATGGCTGTATCTCTCACAAAGCTGACTTGCTTTATGGTGTGCCTCAGGGCTCTGTTTTGGGTCCGGTACTTTTTGTACTGTATACAAGACCACTATTTCTACTGCTCGAAAAGCATTCAGTTAAAAGCCAATCATTTGCAGATGATACTCAACTATATACTCACACTGATCCCTCTAATATGGACTCCGCTGTCCAATTGTTGCAGGAGTGCATTGGTGAAGTAAAGTCTTGGATGACGTTAAGCAAACTCAAGCTGAATGATGACAAGACTGAAGCACTTCTATTTTGCAACAATAAATCACGCAGTACTTTGTCTCTTCCGAAGTCAATTCACGTAGCCAGTTCGGATATTCTGTTCACAACATCGACTAGGAATCTTGGCTACATTATTTCTGACAACATGTCTATTAACAACTTCATCAACCACATCTGTCGCTCTGCCTACACTGCCATTCGTCAGATCAGCTCAATCCGTCATTACTTATCAGTTAGTGCCACAAAAACTCTAGTCTGTGCTCTTGTACTGGCTCGTATGGATTACTGCAATTCTCTTCTGTCAGGTGCGCCAAAACAATGCATTGAAAGAATACAGAAAGTTCAAAATTCAGCTGCCAGACTGGTGCTCAAGTCAAAAAAACATGACCATGTTACTCCACTTCTTCGCTCACTTCATTGGCTGCCTATACAAGCCCGTATTGATTACAAACTGGCTGTTCTCTGTCACAACTTCTTTTCGGACTCATGCCCATCGTATCTTACTGAACTTTTGTCGGTCTACTCACCCACTCGCCAGCTACGATCTTCTGCAGACACACGCGTTCTCTCTGTTCCAACAACACGCACCAAAACATTTGGTGAAAGGTCGTTCTCTTTTTGTGCAGCCAAAAAATGGAATTCTCTTCCATTACACATACGTGGTATTCAAACAACCAAGTCTTTCAAGACTGCACTTAAGACACATCTTTTCAAAATTTATTTTCAAAATTGATGAAACACCATTTCTTGTAAATGATTAACGTAGCTTATGTATAATGTACTGTAATTTTGTTTGTTTGTTGTGATATGAAAGTTAAGTTAATACTTATAGGTATGTTATTTCTTTCATGTAAAGCGCTGTGAGCCCAGTTCCTTACTGGGATACAGCGCTATATAAATAATCAATTTATTATTTATTATTATTATTATTACACTCATGAAGCATTTTAAAACGTCGTTAAATAAATTGTAAAAAATAAATAAAAAGCAAATATTTAAGAGGGCCGTTTATTTAAAGTTTCCCGTTGTTTTATGTGACGTCACATTTCTTAAACCTCCCCCCCCCTCATCACACTTTGACATAAATGTGTGGCCCCCCCCACCCCTAATTCCTTACACCCTATTTTTTTAGGTGCTTGACTTCATTTATGGACGGCCCCTAATCTTAACCAAGAAAAATTAAATTTTAGTACTAAATTCAACAAATAAATACAAGATGCACTTCATAAAATTTTGTTCAGAGCGTTAACAAAGTCACATACTATCATACTCATAGTGGAAATTAACGATTAATTAATCGATTAATCGCTAAAATTAATCGATTCCAATTAATTAAAATTAGAAAATATTTCTAATATTTTTTTCACTAATTTATTAATAATTTTTATTTTTTATTACTTACAAACATTTCCCTGGTTTTATTAATATTTCTTCATTATTATTATTTATGATTTATTTAGACGTGCTTACGTAAACAAAAAGGGTTTTCTTCCTTATTTCTTGCATTGCAGAACAAATTTGCTGTGTAAGGTTACACAATTTTGGAGTCATAGAATTACCGTGACTTAACCGATTTCGTGAAAATAATTAATCGCAATCTTAACGGGATCTATATATGCGTTATAAAAATATAATTAAACGAAAGTATTCGATTAATCGATTAAATTTTTCCCGATTGATCGAAAAAATTTAATCAGTACCAGACCTAAAAAAATATTATTTTTTTCATAATAGACATAATTTTCCCTTTAGGTGGACAAGCAAAATAGACGATTGAAAAACCGACAACAATTACAAAGTGAATGATAACTAACTTTCCTATATTTATCAATGATGATGTTCATCGCCGGTTTCTTATCGGCACATTTCAGCGGCGCATTTCTTACCTCCAATGATTTTTGGTTTTTAATAATTCTGACAATTTGCTCCTCGTCATTTGGGATCAATGTCTCCAAAAATTTGAATGCGATTCTTTTCAGGGAGGCTTTATCCAAAGCTTTTGAAAGACTATTGAATTCATGGCTAAATTCATTTGTGGAATACCGTCGAATATATATTTCTACATCTTTCAGATATTTCCCGAATCTTTCCATATATTTGATGGCACATTTCCCTTTTTAGAAATAGATTTCATTTGTCATTTTTACAATATCATGGAAAACGATTGTTGGAAATGCAGTGGCGTAGCTGGGGAGAGGGGGTGGAGGAGATGGTCCGCCCCGGCGGCACACATTTAGGGGCGGCATTTGCGGGCATTTGAAAAGTACAACCATTTCCGACAACCTCCATTTTTCTTTTGAAGTGGGGCTGCAAACTCAGTAACTTTCTTGTGTCCTTTAAAAATAAGTATCATGCATTTTTATAAATGTTTATTTATGGGTATATCATTTTATGCGGCCTCTTTTTATTAAAGCTAACATAAATATGGCATACAATGGTAAACATTTTCCCCACCTTTACTTCGTTTCAATTACAATTATTTATTCATGTTGATTAATTTATAAAACCATCATATAATCGACTAAGTCACCGTCCATAAATTGACGCACGATTTTGACTGAATTTTCACCCCCCCTCGTCATAGTCGTCACAAAAACTTAGACCCCTTCTTCAATATGACGTCACAAAGCTTTGACACCCCCGCCTTAAAATCCGTAATTCCTATTTGAAAATGAGAATGTTTCAAATCAAATTTTTGTCATTTAAGTATGTTTTTAGTGTAAGGCTGCGCTCTAATATCGTAATACGCGTTTTACGTAAACGTCATTAAATAAACTGTCAGTAATCAAATATTTAAGTGGAAATTTTATTTAAAGTTGTGCGTTTTGACGTGACGTCAGATTTCTTAAACACACCCCCCTCGTCACTCATCGTCACAAATGTATGACTCCCCTCCCTCAGGTGCGTGACGTCATTTATGTACGCTCCTAAAAAGGACGGCAAATTGGAGACCGCCCCGGGCGGCAAAAGTTCTAGCTACGCCACTGTGGTAATGATAAGTCTTTATAGTTAAGAAGCCAGAAACATTAGTATATGTGTCATTATGTGAGCCAAGTGATTGTTTAAATAAAAAAACGATAGAAAAATAAGATCATGTTAAGATTGGTGTCAAAACAATGTTTTTAAATAAAGGGATGGATACATTAGACAGAACTGTCATGGTGTTGAGGCAATGGTAGGAAACATTAGAACAAAACGTTATGAATGTATAAGTAAGGGCAATGGTTACTAAGAATAATTGTTAACATTATAACATATTTTCATGGTGTTAAGGAATTGGCTTTAATATGGAGGTGAGGGCGGAAGTAAGGTGAAATGTAAACTTTTGAAAGGTTACATGCACTGGGGTTAAAATGTCATCAAGTTTAAATACTTTAACTTCAGTTAACATGAAAGATTGTTTATTGTCTGATACCATTATTTCGATGAATTCAATTTTCCTAGTCCTCCACAGACGTGGAGAACAAAACACTTGGTGCCATTTCCTTGTCACCTGTCCAAAGTTAAAGAAACAAAAGCAATTGTTTAGGAGGGCAGATGTTATTTTCCTTTAACGAAATAAAAAGACAAATGGATGAGACTTTGAAAGTCTTTAAAAAAACAACAACTATGTCCTAATGGACATATATTAACCAGAGACGTCACGAGGGTTGGTGTCACCAAGTGTGGTAGCTCATTGTGTCCCCCCTTCACTACTTACCCCTTAGACCTTCCGTCTTCCAGTCTCCCGGTCAATGTTCCCTCTAAGCTTCGTTGGTCCATGTGCAAAGTGAAAAAAGTCGTGTGCAAAGTTACGCAGCATTCATTTTTTGTGTGCATTATTTTACAAGATTTGCTGCGTGATAATTCTAAACTGCTGCGCGGCGTCGGTCAGATGTCACCTTAAAGGGAACATTGCTCCCGTTGCCAAATAAAGGAAACATACAAATATTTACATTTTGGTGCCCCCCCCCTTGTGATGGTGTCAACTGTCAGGGTATGACAATCACTGCGAATGATTGTTGTGAGATTGTTGTGAGATTGTTGTGAGCCAGTGTTGGAGTCGGGTCAAGGCGTTGTTGACGGGTATGAACTCCTATCACGGGAATAATGTCTAGTGATGTCTGAGTGAACTTCTGGTCACACGGGACATGTCAGGGACATGACCAGAGGACACGCCAGGGTCAGTTGAGACCAGTTGGAGGGTATATAAGAGAGTAGTCGAGACGAGGGCAGAGAGTTGCAGAAAGCTGTGTAGTTCGCACAGTGTTGTGCGGTCAGACCGGTCAGGGTTGACCGGGGAGCTGCAGGGTTGCAGTAAAACAGAGTTGAGTTTAACGTCGCCCAGAAGCGGTCGGGTCGGACCGAGGGCATGCTTGAGCATACAGCCCGTTATATATAGATGTATTTTATGTCAAGGCAAGACAGCCAGTTGTACAGTTGTTTATAGTAGAATAAACATTGCATCGTTACACAGACTTGTGTCATCTCTTGTGTAGGTTGTGTGTAGCGGAGAGCAAGGTACAATCCACCTAAACATAGAGACTTAACATCAACCAGTGTGGTCCGCACTCCTCACACACCCTAGTGACGCCACTGTTAATAACCATGGGCATTGCTGTTATTTAAATATCAAAACAAAAATTTTACCATGGCAATTGAGACTCGATCCCTATCTCCAAGACACTGGAATATTTTGATCACAACCGTTTCCGGCAGATCGCTCCAAGGTGGAGTTTCTGGCTTGAATAATGTCATCTTTGGCTCATTTGAATTTATATTAGATCCTTGATTTATTCTCGTGCTCTTTATTTTTTATTATTATTTCCTAAGCTTATTAGTTGTTTATGTTTTCTCTTGGATTTTATTAGAGTTTTAAATTAAATGTTGATAGAGTAATGAAGTGCTGAAAGGTGTTTTGCGTTATCTTTTTAGGAAATTCCAGAAATTATTAAGAAATAACTATCAAAATGATTATTACCAGACGGAAGGTTCGCGATGATGATGTTATTTTTTTATATATATCGCTGCTTAGTTCTTTTAATAACATTGCAGGAAATGCATCTGGACCAGTATTTTTGTTTATTTTAAAGGTTTTTTTTTAGATGTGTATGAAAACCTATCTCGTCTACTGTTGTAATGATTTAAACAGACTCCGGCCATGATCGTCTCATAATCAACTTCCGGTCTTTATTAATCAAGAACAACAACTCATACAATCATGATATCATACACTAATGCATTAAGAGTTATTTACCATTATTACATTCCTCCTTTTCTCGGAAATGAAATCATATCAATTGATAATTGAAATACAATTTTAACTTTAACATAGAATGAGCTTAAAGAACTCTTGATTACCTTGCAGTGAGGAGAATTTAAAATTAAGCAAAGATGTGACAATTCAGATATAAAAGAAGTTACATTATCTAAATGTCATTTATAAAAATCAAACTTAATGTATTTAGGACTTGGTGTCTATTCTTGATAAAATGTCCAATTGTCATTTCTGATGATGCTAAGTTTAATTAATGCTTAACATTTAAAGTCTTTTAAACTTGTGTGGTGTTCTTGATAAAGTAACCAACTGTTTCTTTATGGATTAATTGAAGACTATTGTATCTTGATATATTCACTTAATATGATATTTAAATATTACTGACTTTAAAATGAAATGATTTATGTCTTCATACTTATCTTCCTTACAGACAATTTTTTTTCTTCTGATTTAACATTAATTATTAATGATTATGTATAACACTTTTCGATGAAACGATTTATCTTGAATGGATTATCATACCATTACACAAACGTTGAAGATCAATAAGATCTAAACAAAATAAAGACAACTTTAGTAGAGCTTTAGTCTTGTTAAAACGTTGGGGCATTACTGGTTGTTGTCTTTGTGATGCCCATCGAGAAACGAACGATGAAAACGATGAACGTGCTCGATTTATTCTTTTCACTAAAAGAGTAGTGATTAATTAGCTCATGTGGTAGTCTTTATACCGGTCTGGAATCTTTCGAGTTATTCTGGGGCGCTGCAATTGATGGTTAGGTAAATCGACGTCAGCTGCGGGGACAGGCTCGACTGTAGTCTCATCTGGAATGTCGACTGTTGGTTCAGTAGAAAGTTCTTCTTCTTTGATTAGGTCAGCTGATGGGGGCACTCGTGGTGACTGTTTGGAGAAGCTGCTGTTTCTCGTGATGGTTTTGTCATTTCTTTGAGCAGTAACCATAGTACCTTTCTTGTGTGTGACAGTATAAGGTATTGTTTCATAAGGAGTTAATGGTCGAATAGATCTTGTGTCTTTGACAAGCACATTATCTCCGGTTTGAATAGTTGAAGGTTTTACGTACTGTTTCTTGTCAGCATAGTGCTTCATGGTAGCTTTTGCTCGGGCATTATTTTGCCTAATGACTTGATATGTAGCACTTTGTCAAGCTCGGCAGTTTTTAACCTTTTTCTCAACTGCGGCATTCATGCCTTGGAACCAAACTTTCTCACGTAGCAAAGCTAAAGTCTTTGTTTGCCCTTGGTGTCCTCTGTGTGCTTAAGCAACAGCTTGTTTCTGTATTGATGTCGGTAGGACAATTTGTTTGGACTTGAGAAGAATTCCATCTTAAGTGACTGTCAATTCTCGTGCACATTGCTTGAGTGTATCGAATGTTCTTATTTCGTCAACTGGGACAGATGTGGTATGTATGTACCATTGTCCTGTTTCCAGTGATTTGATGACGGCTTGCAAAGTAGGATCTTTAGCAGTCTCATCAGAAACTTGTTGTAAGGTCATAGCCTTTGGTATGGCATTGTCAGTTAAATACTGGATATATTCTTCAGCAATTTTCTCTTCTCTTGTACTTGGCGCATGATGAGCCGGATGTCTACTCATGTAAGCAGCAGGATTGTCTTTACCAATTTGGTACTTGATTTTCATGTTGTAAGCTTGGCATCTCATCACCCATCTCTCAATTCTTGCTGGAAGTTGGGTCTTAGGATTTCCAAAAAGTGTAACTAATGGCTTGTGATCAGTGTAGATGGTGAATAATGGAGAGCCATATAGATAAATGTGAAAATTTTCACATGACCAAGTAACTGCAAGTGCTTCTCTCTTAGTCTGAGAGTATCTTTGTTCAGTTGGTGTGAGAGCTCTACTAGCGTACTGAACTTTTTGGGGATGCTTTTTTTGAGTGCTCTGTGTTAAGATAGCTGAGATCCCAACTGGACTTGCATCTACAAATATTTGAGTCTCTTTTGATGGATCAAAGTAGGCTAGATTTTCAGAGGTTTTAAGTTTTTCTTTCAATGTTTGAAGTATCTTGTCATGTTTTCTTGTCCACTTGAAAACACTATTCTTCTGCGTTAGCTGTCTCAGATCATGAGTTAGTGTAGCATAATCAGGAACGAATCGTGATCCACAGAAGTTCATCATGCCTATGAGACTTCTTACTTCACTGATTGTCTTTGGTGGTTGTATATTTATAATGTCTTGAAGTTTGTTGGGACATGGATTCATGCCTTCTGCAGTGAAGATATGACCAAGAAATTCTATTGAATTTTGTCTAAACTTGCACTTATTTGCATTTAGGGTCAAGTTCTTCTCTCGCAGTCTCTGAAATACATTTTTAAGATTACTGTCATGATTATCGGCTTTGTTTCGTCCATATACCAGGATATCATCGCTGAAGTTGATAACTCCATTTAGACCATTTAAAGCTTGTCGGATGGATTCTTGAAAAATCTCAGCAGCAATGTTTACTCCAAAACTTAGTCTTTTGAATCTGTACAAACCTTTGTGTGTAGCAAAAGTTGTAATGTATCTAGATTCTTCATCAAGTTCGATCTGGTTGTAGCCTTGATTTAAGTCTAGTTTGCTGAAAACTGCAGATCCAGAAAGCATTGTTGAGAGTTCATCTAAAGTTGGCATGTTGTGATGTTGTCGTTTGATAGCTGTATTAGGTGCTCTCATGTCAACACATACACGGATCTGGTCTGGACTTTTAGGTTTAGGAACAATGACAATTGGTGATACCCATGGTGTTGCTCCTGTAGCTTTTTCAATAACACCCATGCTTTCTTCTTTCTTGAGATAATCTTCTAACTACTTTCGCATATGGAATGGTATTCTTCTGTAGCGTTGCGCAACTGGTAGGACTGTCACATCAATATGAAGTTTTACTGAATGATCTTTCAGCTTGCCTAGTCCTGTAAATATGTCTGGCAACAGTGCAGAAATTTCACAGTTGCTCACTGCAGTCACTTTCTGAAGAAGTTGAAGCTCAAGACAAGTTTTCCAACCAATGATGGATATTTCTTTTGTTTTCACAACAAGGAAATCGGCAAATATGTCAATATTCTTGTGTGATATTGATGCATTGAAATTCCCTATAACATCTAGTGGTTGACTTGATAAAATGGAAATATTTTAGTTTTGCTACTATTCAGATGAGGTTTGGGAGTTAGCTTTTTAAATAAATGTTCTGGCAGAATGTTGATGCTTGCTCAAGAATCAGCTAATGCTTTTATCATGCTCCCATTGATGGTAACATCAAATATAGTTAGACATATGCCTTGGGTGGTGGACATGAACACGTAGTTTTCCTCTAAAGTGTAATTCACGTTTCTAACATGCTTTTTAAAACGTTGTTTCTGGTGTGGGGTGCGTTTCGGTTGAAATGCTGGTCTGGCTGCGCTGTTGCACAACCATTGCAAAGTGGTTGTTCTTGCCACATGCTCTGCATTGTTTATTGAAAGCTGGAAATACTTCTGACCACCTTCATGAGGCCATGCACTTCCACAATTCTTACATTTAGAGGTAGGGACTCTGTTTTGTTTTGGCGTAGATCTATAATTGTATTGTTTGGGTTGGCTGTTATTAGTGGAACTAGGAGTAGGAGTAGATCTATAATTGTATTGTTTGGGTTGGCTGTTATTAGTGGAGCTAGGAGTAGGAGTAGATCTATAATTGTATTGTTTGGGTTGGCTGTTATTAGTGGAGCTAGGAGTAGGAGTAGATCTATAATTGTATTGTTTGGGTTGGCTGTTATTAGTGGAACTAGGAGTAGGAGTAGATCTATAATTGTATTGTTTGGGTTGGCTGTTATTAGTGGAACTAGGAGTAGGAGTAGATCTATAATTGTATTGTTTGGGTTGGCTGTTATTAGTGGAACTAGGAGTAGGAGTAGATCTATAATTGTATTGTTTGGGTTGGCTGTTATTAGTGGAACTAGGAGTAGGAGTAGATCTATAATTGTATTGTTTGGGTTGGCTGTTATTAGTGGAGCTAGGAGTAGGAGTAGATCTATAATTGTATTGTTTGGGTTGGCTGTTATTAGTGGAACTAGGAGTAGGAGTAGATCTATAATTGTATTGTTTGGGTTGGCTGTTATTAGTGGAGCTAGGAGTAGGAGTAGATCTATAATTGTATTGTTTGGGTTGGCTGTTATTAGTGGAACTAGGAGTAGGAGTAGATCTATAATTGTATTGTTTGGGTTGGCTGTTATTAGTGGAACTAGGAGTAGGAGTAGATCTATAATTGTATTGTTTGGGTTGGCTGTTATTAGTGGAGCTAGGAGTAGGAGTAGATCTAATTTTATGAAGAGATGAATTATTTCCTTCTACCTGCTTTGCATGTTTTTGTGTGATTTCACAGGTTCGACTGTCATGTAACCTATTTCTTCTATTTCATTAAAACTTCCTTATCACCCGAGGCCGAAAATGATGATGCAAAATATGTGTTGAGTGTGTTAGTTTTCGTTTCATTTTCATCATAGATTTGATTATTTGTGAATTTTGGTTTGGCTATTCCTGTAGGTTCCATTATTTGGATTTGATAAAGGAGCATAAGTTTTTATTGTTATCTTTAGAAATTACATTGTTTATATATTCCTTTTGGAGGTTACCACTAAGTTTTTGTGTCGCATATTTAATCTTTAAGTATTTTTTGTGTATTCCTTTTAAAGGAGTAGCTTTAATTTTTTTTTAAATGTTGTTTTTTGCATAGTTTTTAAAATTTAGAATTGAACAGGCAATTTGTTTATTTATTTGATATTAGTTTTCTTGGAACTTTCTCATCCATTATAGTATTTAGATTTTTTAAATATATTTTCAAAATTTCCTCTACTGGGCTATTTGTGTTAAATTTACTTAGGACATGTTGCTGGAAATTGATCGCTGTTTGGTGCACTTTTTTTGTATTCTATCCATAGATAGAATATAATTATAAATTATTATTTAAGTCATATTAACTTTTTTTCCGGGATCTTAAGTGACGAACCACACATTGGCAGTTTACTTTATGTTCTTAAGGAATCCCTTTTTTCAATTATCCACAGACCATGACGGATGAGCTGTTGGCAAGTGATGCAGCGTTCACAGGCCACGACTATGAGGGTTCCACGCATTACCCAGCCACCTAACTTGAGTTGGGTACCCATTCGGAGCTGGGTGACTCGGGGGCGCCCTAGGCCCCGGAAACAAATCCTTGTCTTCACATGGATTCGAGCCCGTGACCATCGGTACGCCAGTCGAGCGTACCGTGTCCCCCGTTGGACTTTCTTGTTAACTTTGTTTCTAAAACGTATACTTAGTGACATTATCATTTTAGTTTTTAGTTCTAAACATTAAAAATATGAATGAATAAATAAAAACCAAATAGGAATCAGATTTTAATGCAAGATTATTTCTTTTTGAATTTTTAAACACGGATGAGATTCTTGTTAAGTTAACATTTGCAAGACAGACAAACGTTAAGTAAACCCCATTATTTAACTCAATAATCAGTACTTAGAAAAATATCTCATTATCGCTGTACAAAATAAATGAACTAAAAACATCACAACAGTTTGCCACAGCGTTGTTTTTTGTTGATATTTTTATTGACTGAAGTCGCACATTTCTGTAGCTTAAATACCATGAACGCGTTGTAAATCTTGTTAAACGTCTTTAAAATCAATATTCTTACATCTCTCACATGATTACTGTTTTTTTTGAAAGAGGGAACCAGGCTAAAGCATTTTTCAAAAAAAATTTTTTTTAAAACGGAATTTTCATCATTCGCCACGTTTCCATGGTGTTTCATTAGACTTGTGTTGTTGATTCTACTAAACCAAGAAACTCGTTACCTTCTTCGATATACCAAACGTTTTCATATTGAAGTTAACTTGACTGTCTCAAAATGTGTGGCACTCTAAAAGAAAAGGAATGTATAAAATATAGTTATAAAGCAATTTTTATAAAATCTGGAACATATCTCAATATCTTTTATTTATTTAATTGATCCTTTTGGTCTTTAAATTCCAGGATATAAATTAATAGGTAATCACACACGTTAGTCAATCTTAAATCAATTAAGAAAAATAATAATTTATAATTCATTGACTATTTTGGCACTTGCGTTGAAATGTGTAATGTCGGAAAACAAAATTAGCTCTTGAGTGGAGGGCTGAAGGTCAGTTACCTTTTTGGGACCAATTTTATCTTAATTTTTCTTCTCCCTTGAAATTTTCAAAATCACTCTGTTAATCGTTATACACGTCATGATTCAATAACATTACTTTCACTTTATATACGCACATACACTTTTTAATTATTTCAGTTCAGAAGACTTTTTTCTACAAAAGCTTGTAAACTTTGGCAGAGCCCTTGCAATATTTTAAAATATTAAAATATCCATTAGACTCCAATGATTTCAGCATTTCACATCACCGTTTATTCTTCCTTAGTTTTGAAAAGTTTAACTTTGTAGAATTTTCAGCAAATACGCCAATAAACAATTTATTTTTTTTTCAAAGAAAAAAAAAGAAATTTTGTCTTGAATCATATCTTTTCTTACATACATATTTCTTGCCCAATATATATATTTATATACAGGTAGTCCTCGAGATACGACGTTGATCCGTTCTTAAAAAAACATCGTAACCCACATTTCAGTGTAAGTCAAAATATTAAAAAATACATATAATATACTGTAAAGTACTGTGCTAACAATGCTACAAGCAAATGTAACAATTAATGACAAAAAACTATATTAAAAATATAAAACATTTCCTTTCCCCATGAAAAAAATAAAGTTTAAATAAAACAAAACCCTTAAAAAACCAAGTTTTTCACTATAAATCCTTTATATACTAGATGTAACTAAAAGAGTGTTCATTATAATACGCAGCGCAAGACCATCCAAAAATACAAATATGCAGTTGTGTCGTAAAACATGTTTAACATAATGCACACCGATCACGAATATGTTTATAAAAAGTGTTGTCAATAAAATACGCACCTTATTGCGCGACAGAAAGGTTGTTCAATATAATACGCACCGCGACACTCTTTCTCAAAAATAACATGATACATAGGAATAAATAAAATAATCTAAAAGTTCAATAATTTAAATAAAGTACATGTGATCGATCTGAAATTTTGATGCATAGTTTTTATCATCGCCACGAAAATGCCTGCTAAATTTCAGCTCGCTAGCTTACGAGAAAGTGGGTTAAAAATCAATCCAAAGTTTTGGCGACGGGCAAGCAAGCAATCAAGGGTTCAAACAGACACCACGAGTTAATATAAAGGATTTTAAATAAGAAAAACCCGTAAAAAACCAAGTTTTTGACTATAAATCCTTTATGTACGAGAAGTATTTAAAAGAATGTTCATTATAATACGCAGCGCCAGACCATCCAGAAATACAAAATTGCAGTTGTGTCGTAAAACATGTTTAATATAATGCGCACCGATCAGGAATATGTTTATAAAAAGAGCTGTCAATAAAATACGCACCTTATTGCGCGACATAAAGGTTGTTCAATATAATACGCACCGCGACGCTCTATCTCAAAACATAGCATGATACATAGGAATAAATAAAATAATCTAAAAAATCAATAATTTAATTACGGTACATGCGATCGATCTGAAATTTTGATACATTGTTTTTATCATCGGTACGAAACTGCCTGCGAAATTTCAGCTCGCTATCTTGCGAGCAAGTGGGTTAAAAATCGATCAAAAGTTTTGGCGACAAGGTCGGTCGGTCGGTCGGCCGCAGACACCACGAGTTAATATAAAGGATTTTAAAAAAGATAAAACACGCGAGATATAGAGACAGAAAGAGAGTTAGACAGAAACAACCAAAACGGTGAATGTACTGAGAACTGAGAATGAGCGAGTCTGTCTCCCTCTCCCTAACCCACACAAAAGCCTATTTTCCGCCGCGCGCCCGAAAAATTAAAAAAATAATTAAAAATTATACTGTAAAACAGTGCTTCTCTAGCTTATAAGTTTTGCGAACCGGCAGGAATTTTTCCATTGCACCACGGACAATTGAATTATATTCACTGTACTGACTTGGTAGCGAAATGTTATTTTTTTAAAATATATTTCTTTTGTTTCATTTTATGCGCTTATTAACGAAAAATTGACATATTCTTAAGAGTTAGTATTAATGGCTGCAAAAAAAGTATTATAATTATATTTTTCTGTACTTTCTTAATGACTTCTGCGCACCGGAAGTGGATGGCTCACGCACCGGCACTGCTGTAAAGTACTGTGCGCACAGTGCTTAATAAATGAAAAGTTCCTTACCACAAAAAAAAAGTTTTAAACAAAAAATTTAAAAAAGAAGGGAATGATTTTATTTTTTTTTAAAAATTTTAATGGGGGCGCGTTTGTAATCACGAAAAAGCGTAAGTCGGGACCGGCGTATACCGATAACTCCCTCTCTACATATATTACTTTGCAAATTTAGCAAGATACTAATGACCTCTCGTCGGTTCAACTTTCATTGCATTAGATGAGTTTTCATATCATTCATTTACGGTAGGCTCTTACGACTCACAAAGAATTGTCTATTTAAGAACAATAAGATTATGATGGCAGCTGGTGAACATAAAACGGAAATGTATTATTATCCACTTTAGTTCGGTTAAGGATAGGGTCTGTAAATTAAAGAGAAAAAAAAATAACTTACAGTTTGCTGCACTGGTCTAGTATATTCATAACTGAAACTTTATTCAGATCCTCAAAATCCACAATGAATACTAAATAGAGCCACCTCAGTGTATTATGGTACTGGGCGATATGGTGAAGGCAGATGTTCAGCTAAAGGGGAGACAACATTTTTTAGCTTGCTTATGAAAATTTGATGAGTAAATATTTATTATCTCCGCCAATAAAAGTGTGTTGGTTGCTCTTGCAAAGTGTTATTATAATATTTTTTAAAAATAGTATTTTTTTTAAAGATATAGGTTGCTTATTAAATCGTTTAGAAGATAGTATGAGATATAACAAGATACTTTTACAAACTATTATGTTTACAGAGTGAAATTGTTGTGCCCAAAAATTAAATTTACTAGGGGCTCAGATGTTCCCTCTTAAGCAGGTCAAACATTGATGAATTGAATGAACACGTAGTGGTCAGCCGTGCGATGAGTTTAAGACAATGTTGACCAAATGACCACTACGATTTTTTTAGATAGGTTGGGTTGTTGATTTCTTATCTTATCTTATCTTATCTGTTTACAGACGCTCCTTCTATACAGAAGATTATTGCGTCCTACGCTTATCTATGGTTTGTGTTTAGTCCTGCATTTTTATTAGAGATTTAAATGTTGATAAAGTGTTGGTTTTCCTGGATTCTTCAGGCAACCCATTCCACGCCCGAATTCCGGACGGGAAGAAGGAAAACTTGTATGTGTTTGTTCTTGCATACGGAATAAGAAAGGTGTTTTTATCCTTATGTCTATCTGAGGGTTGTATTAAGTTATCTTTGTGTTGTATTTCTAAATTAGAATTAATAGCTTTATGTATGATTACTACTTTGCTCTTGGTTCTTCTATCCTCTAGTGTTTCAAGGTTTAATGATTTAACTAATGGTGTTATTCTTGTCAGTTTCGAATATTCTCCAGTAATGAATCTGGCAGCTCTTTTTTGAATTTGTTCTAGTTTATCAATGTTTTCTTTGGTGGATGGGTCCCATACAGAAGATGCATATTCTAGTACAGGTCTCACCAAAGTGAGGTAGCATTTTAGTTTTATATCTCTATTACATTTGTTAAAGTTCCTTTTTATAAAGCCTAAGGTTTTGTTTGATTTTTTAATAACTTCATTGACATGGGGATTCCATGATAGTTTCTCATTTATTAAGACTCCTAAGTATTTTGCATCTTTAGTTTGGGTCAGTTCTTTTCCATGAATGTAATATTTTGAATTTATTTGTTTCTTTTTCTTTGTTACTCTTAACAGTTGACACTTTTCTGGGTGGAAAGACATACTCCAGTTAGTTTCCCATTTTATCAATTCATCTAAGTCTTTTTGTAAAATTTTGCTATCTTGTTCTGATTTAATTGTTCTATAGATTATACAATCATCAGCAAATAACCTAACTTTTGTACCTGTTGAGATGTTGTTGGGTAAATCATTTATATAAATTAAAAAGAGTAAGGGACCTAGCACAGTTCCTTGTGGAACTCCTGAGTTAACCTTTATTGGTGCAGATTTAGATCCATTAATTATTACAGTTTGCTCCCTGCCCAAAAGGAAGTCTTGGATCCAGTGATGTAAGGAACCTGAGATTCCAAAGTAGTTAAGTTTTTTAAGTAAACTAAGGTGGTGAACTTTGTCAAATGCTTTTGAGAAGTCTAGTAATATTGTATCTATTTGATCATTTTTGTCCAAGCCTTTTGATAGTTCATCTATTAAACCTATTAATTGTGTTTCACATGATCTGTTTTTTCTAAAGCCGTGTTGATGTGGGCATAGGGCATTATATTTGTCAAGGTGGTTAACTATTCTACTATATATTATGTGTTCTAGTAATTTACAGGTGATACTAGTAAGTGATACAGGCCTGTAATTACCAGGGTCTGATTTATCCCCTTTCTTAAAGAGTGGAGTTACGTTAGCTAATTTCCAATCCTGGGGCACTTTACCCTGGTTTAGAGAGGCTTGAAAGAGAACTACAAAGATTGGGGACAGTTCATTGCTTAGTTCTTTTAATAATCTTGCAGGCAAATCATCTGGGCCAGTAGCTTTGTTCATTTTAAAGTTTTTTAGGAGTGAATGTATACCTATCTCATCTACAGTTATGTTACCTATTTCCTCCATTTTATTTAAATTTATTAAAACTTCCTTGTCGCCGCCTGAGGCAGAAAAAGATGATGCAAAATATGTGTTAAGGATATTAGCTTTAGTTTCATTATCATTATAGGTTTTATTATTTGAGCCTTTTAGTGTGGCTATTCCTGAAGGTTCCATTTTTTTAGATTTGATAAAGGACCATAAGTTTTTATTGTTATCTTTGGTAATTACATTGTTTATATACTCATTTTGGAGGTTTCGACTAAGTTTTTGTGTCAAGTGTTTAATCTTTAAGTATTTTTGTGTATCCTATATGAATAGGTAGCTTTATATTTCTTAAATAAGTTCTCTTTTAGTTTTCATAGCTTTTTCAATCTAGAATTGAACCAGGATTTGTTAATTTTATTTGATGTTAGTTTTGTTGGAACATTCTCATCCATTATAGTTTTTAGATTTGTTTTTATATCTTTCCAATTTTCTTCTACTCTGCTATTTGTGTTAAATTTACTTAGGAAAGTTTGTTGGAAGTTAGCCGCTGATTGGTGTAGTTTTATTGAATTACATTTATTCCAAAGATAGATTATTCTTCTAGGTATCTTATTATTTTTAGCTTTTATTGTATTGGTGACCCTAACAATATCATGGTCGGACAGTCCTGGAATTATTTTATAGTCTAACACTAGTCCTGGTCTATTTGTTAGGAATAAACCTAGTGTTTTATTTTTGCTTGTTGCTGTTTTTACTATCTGTTCTAGGTTTATGTTGTTTATAGTGTCTAAAAAGTGTTCATTAATTTCTTTGTTAGTTTGATGGTTATCAATTGTATAATTTTTCCAAGTTTCATCTCCATGGGTCATTGGGTTTAATTGATTGCAGTCATGTTGTTTTTTTTTGGATCTACTGATCACTTAAAAGTTATTTTCATCCCTAAATTAGGTAATCATGCAATTTTCAAGTCTATTTTTTGGAGAATTCAAGTTGAAAATCAATTTAACAGATTCAGCCTCATGCAATTAGACAAGTGGACATAAATTCAAAATATGAAGTAGACCTATGGGCTGCTTACTTAAGGAGACGCGTACATTAGAAAGAAAAAAAACCATTCATTTACGGTAAAATTAGAGTTTTTATATTGAATAAATCCTGTTAACAATTCTTTGACATGCGAATGACATTTTTTTTTATAGAGGAGTGCGTTTTAACTGCACAAATGAGTTTTAAAATGTAACAAACACTCGAAGAATCTTTCGTTGACGTCATAGCGATCATGATCACACCGTGTGTTAATAGGGTTGAAAAGTCGCGAAATAAGTAGATAAAAATTATTGGAAATTTTATAAGATTATGAGAAATTTGTTAAGGTGCGTGTATAGATATTTTCCAAATGTCTTGTTTTTTTTATTAAAAAGTTCTCTTCATATCAAATGAACAAACACTCTCTTTAAATTAATAACTCCATTCGTTATACTTCCTTTGGTTTGAACTCGTCGGAAGTTTGTTTCAAACTTAAGGATACTATTGTTTTCTTAAAAAACATGTGTGGATTTTTTTTTACCTCGTAGGGATACTCACTAAATTGCAGAAGCGTAACTGGGTTTTCCGCAACCTTTACTAATTTATTTTTTGCGCCCTTGACAAATGATACATGGATATCAAAAGGGGTAGGAAAATAATAAATTTGAAAAAAATATTTAAGGATTAGCCCTCGGTGCCCTTAGCAACTGCCCCGATTCCAAGTCGTTGTTACCCCTCTGCTAAATTCTTTATGTAAACAAACAACAAGATGAGTAATATAAAAAAGTCGACATTGGCAGTTGGCACCGCTGGCAACAAAATGTCAAGACTGAGCTTTGATTCTCTCTCGTCTTCAATGCCGTAAATGTCCGCTACTAGGTCTGAGTGGGTATTGATCAATTGCTTCCAAGCATTGTTGCTTACCAGAATTCCTGAATAATTTACTTCTGTAACATAAAATGCCTTGGTAAGATGTTCATTCATAAATTTCTAGACTAGGTTATTTTACACGCGTAAGCCTTGTGACCATTTATAACCTGTAAATAATTTAAATACAATTTTTTAGGAACAAGAACTAGCCATGTTCCCTTTAAGCTGAGCGGCTGCGTGGCAGCGCAGACATCTGACCGACGCCGCGTAGCTGTTAACTTTTAACGTGCAGATAATGTTGTTAAATATTGCACAAAAAATGGATTATGTGCAGCTTTGTACACAAGTTGTTGTTTTTTTTACTTTTCACACTGACTAACGAATTTTAGTGGGAACATTGGTCACTAGTATACAAACCATGCTGTAGGAATTCAAGGTATGTATTTTAATTTTCAAAAAATATCAACCAATACATAACACGCTTTCAAGGACGGAAAAAATATTTTTTCTTTTTGTATACAACACTTGTAATAGAGATATAGCTATCGATAAAATATTTAGCTTCATTTCACAGGTTTTTATGTATTCTTTATGTTCATTAAATGTATGTGATTTAAATAAATGAACAATGCTCTGATTTGTAACTCTAAGATCAGTATAACAAATCAGACTTTAAAATATAAAAAGTAGCACATTTTGTAAACCAAAGAACAGGGGATATTCAATGTTTGGTATTGCTTCTCGCTTGTTTTAATTTTGAATATCTCTTAAATGAATCAACCATGATTAACTTATTCATTGAATGTTGTTTTACTTATAAATTATTTTGATATACGAGTCGTGCAGTTCGCTCGCTATACTTTCGGAAGCTTGACTGTACATCTCCCATCGTACAAGTAGGAAAAGGTTTCATAGAATGGGACTTTTCACTGTGTTCTCCGGGACTCACTGCTCATGGAGCTATGGAGCTTTTGTTTGAGTAAAACATAAAAAGATTATCTTCCTCCTTCTACATGTCATATTCTCTGTCATACAGAATGGGGATTTTCACAGGTGAACTGACCATGTGCATTTTAGTCCGCCTTTTCTCGTTTCGTATGATATGTGCAGGACTTCAAACTACAAACAACAATCTGGTGGTTAGACTACAAATGTCATTTTCAACGTTGAAATGTTGGTGAATCGCTGAAAAAAATATTTTTTTGGTTGTAAAAAAAACACTTCTATCAATTCGATATGGTCAGACTTTATAAATCTCACGATCTCAAGGTCAATGCATTTGCTCATTATGGTTCCTATAAATGCGTAAAACAGAAGAGCATGATATGAATTTTGCCCATTCGAGACTTTAAAATTTTAACTGAATGGTGACAAACACAAAAAATGGAAATAAAAAGAAAAATGGATGAGACTTTGAAAGTATTTTTAAATAAATAGAACTAAAATTCTTTTTTTTTAAAAACACGTTTTTATAAGCGGAAAATCTTTGAACGACTTAAATATAAACATTTAAAAAACCCAATAATAAATTAGATCCTTTTAAGTGTGTTTGGGATATGAGTGGAGATACTGTTTTTAATTTTATATTGATAATATTAATAATATACCAGAAAATAATTTAGAAAAAAATAATTTAAAACAACAAAGAATAAAAAAAAACATATCACGGTGTAGAAACGAAAGGGCCGAAACGTCCTGGAGTCGAAACGTCCTGTGGTCGAACTGGCAGGGTCGAACCGACCGGGGTCGAAACGTCCGGGGTCGAAGTGTCCGTAATTCATCAGGCTTAACTATTTCAATTCACTCATTTTCTTACTCGTCATTTGTAAACCCTAATCATTTTAGCCAAACGCCTAAAAAGCCCACGCTCACGTTTTTAGTCATATTACATCATAGTACTTGTGCATATAAGTTTGAAATTTTGATAAATCCAGAAAAAGAATTTTACTTCACAATTCTGTGAAAAAAACAATTGTTTTCTTCTTTTTAGTCTGCTTATAAAAACGTGGTTTTTAAAAATCTTTTTTACTTGTATTTATTTTATTCTTTTTAGTCTAAGTGTATGCTATGGTGAGTTATGAAGCATTAATTGTGTTCAAATATAATTCGCATAGCCCGACAAACATGTACAGCCTGGAAACGACTGATCTCCCCTTGATGTTAAACATGGTTGATGTGGTTGGGGTTGGTGTGAACTCGGCACGAGAATGTAATGTAAACAAGGGCACACGGATAATACATATGCTTATATATAGATAAACTAAAAAAGTTCAATAATTTAATAACGGTACGTTTGATCGATCTGAAATTTTGACACAATGCATTGTCATCCAAGATCTATCTGTGGTAAAATTTTGAGATCTCTAGAACCATCAAAAGTGGTTTAATTTTACGTTGGCAGATTTGAAAAATTGTGGACAGAAACACAAACAGGAACGAAAGTGAGTTAATAAAAGCGTGGTAAAAAACAAACTATGTCCTAATTGACATATATTACGTCACTAGGATTAGTGTCACCAAGTTTAATAGCTCATTGTGTCACCCCTTCACGACTTACCCCATAGACCTGCCTTCTTCCAGTTTCCTAGTGCCAAATAACGGGAACATACACAAACTTACATTTTGTTGTCACCACTTGTGATGGTGTCACCCGATGCGGTCCGCACCCCTCACATATTTTAGTGACGCCACTCACGTATAGCTACGGGCATAGGTGTTATTTAATATCAAGACACACATTTTACCATGGCCATCGAGACTCGGTCCTCATCTACAACGCACTGGAATAATTGGATGACAACCGTTTCTAGCTGGTCACTCCAAGGTGGGATTTCTCGCTTGGGTGGCGTCTTCCTAGGCTTATTTGAATTTATAGTTGATCCTTGAAACATTTCTTTGTGTCTGTTTATGTAGTTCGACATTGAAACGAATTTGCTCATCTATTACTCATTATTACGTCCTACGCTTTAAAATGATGTATGTCTATTCTTGCATATTTATTAAAGTTGTAAATTAAATGTTGATAAGAGTACTGAATTGCTGAACGGTATTTTGGGTTATCTTTCTTTTTAGGAAATTCCAGAAATTAGTAAGCAATAACCTGAATAATTATCAAAATTTAAAAAAATAATACCAGACGGAAGGATGCCGATGTTATATTTATCATTGCTTAGTTCTTTCAATAACCTTGCAGACAATTCATCTGGACCAGTAGCTTTATTTATTTTAAAGTTATTTTATGAGTTTTTGTATACCTATCTCGTCTACAGTTATGTTACCTATTTCTTCTATTTTATATAAATTTATTCATACTTCCTTGTCAGTTGTAGATTAAATGTTGATAGAGTACTGAGTGCTGAAAGGTGTTTTGCGTTATCTTTTTAGGAAATTCCATAAATTATTAAGAAATAACTTATCAAAATAAATATTACCAGACGAAGGTTCGCGATGATTATCAATATACATAATTTGCAATCTCTATCACGTCTGTCTGTCTGTCATGTCTGTCTGTCCGTGACGCTACTAATTTTAGAAAGCAGCGCACCAAATTACTGGTTTAGAGAGGCTTGAAAAAAACCTACAAGGATTGGGGACAGTTCATTGCTTAGTTCTTTTAAAAACCTTCCAGGCAATTCATCTGGGCCAGTGGCTTTGTTTATTTTTAATTTTTTTAGGTGTGAATGTATACCTATCTCGTCTACAGTTATGTTACCTATTTCTTCCATTTTATTTAAAGTTATTAACACTCCCTTGTCGCCTGAGGTAGAGAATGATGATGCAAAATATGTGTTAAGGACATTAGCTTTAGTCTCATTATCATTATAGGTTTTATCATTTGAGCCTTTTAGTTTGGCTATTCCTGTAGGTTCCATTTTTTAGATTTGATAAAGGACCATAAGTTTTTATTGTTATCTTTAGAAATTAAATTGTTTATATTTTCATTTTGGAGGTTTCGACTAAGTTTTTGTGTCCAGTGTTTAATCTTTAAGTACTTTTTGTGTATCCTTTTTGAATTGGTTGCCTTCAATTTTTTAAATAAGTTCTCTTTTTGTTTGCATAGCTTTTTTAATTTAAAATTGTTAATTTTATTTGATGTTAATTTTTTTGGAACATTCTCATCCATAATAGTTTTTAGATTTGCTTTTATATCTTTCCAAATTTCTTCTACTGGGCTATTTGTATTAAATTTACTTAGGAAATTTTGTTCGAAGTTAGCTGCTGATTGGTGTAGTTTTATGGAATTACATTTATTCCAAAGATATATTATTCTTTTAGGTATGTTATTAATTTTAGTTTTTATTGTATTGGTGACGCTAACAATATCATGGTCGGAAAGTCCAGGAATTATTTTATAGTCTAACACTAGTCCTGGTCTATTGGTTAGGAATAAATCTAGTGTTTTATTTTTCCTTGTTGTTTTTTTACTATTTGTTCTAGGTTTAAGTTGTTTATAGTGTTATAAAGTGTTCGTTAATGTCTTTATAAGTTTGATGGTTATCAATTGTATAGTTTTTCCAATTTATATCTGGAAGATTGAAGTCCCCCATAATCCAAATTGCAGAATTTTTATGATTTTCTGACTTGATTCTTGCAGAACTTTTAGACTTTAGACTATTAAAGTGGCCACGCACCCTTTTAAATAGGTTGACAGTTTAAACAAACTAGGTACTACCCGCGGCGTTGCATACGCCGCAGACTTGCTCATATATAGTGCAAAGAAAAGGGGGGTAGAACGGACACGAACTACAGCACGAAGAAATCAGAACAACGCGAGTGAACGTCAGGGGGGGGGGTGGTTGACGGACCACTGGCGCATTGTTGGTCTCGAGACATGTGCAATGCGATTAGCATCCTGTCCCCCCCACCATGCAACACCCTAGCTTGACAAATATAAACTTCGATTGGCCCACTCTAACGAGGGTCATTCGTCATGCTTATTTGCATTCGTCTTGTGCTTGTTCTGGTAAATTATAAATACATTTATATATGTACTAGTTCAAAAGCCTGCTGAAGCTAGCTGAACGAAATCCGACAGAAGGGACAACAAAGAAGTATACGAAATACTGCAATAGAAAAAACCATGTGGCCTTTATTGCCATGAACAGAATACGATATGAACAGAAATAAAAAAGAAATGTATGAAATACTGTAATAGAAAATAACATTTTGCTTATATTGCCATGAACACTATACGATATGAAAATAATTAACAAAGAGATGTACGAAATACTGCAATAGAAAAGAACATGTATCTTTTATTGCCATGAACACAATGCGATGTGAACAGCTAAATATCATAGATTTCCTTGCACACCACATTTTTAGTGTAGCAGGCGGAGCTGTCGTGGAGCAGTTTCCCTTGTTTAGGACCATCTGCCATATGGACCTTGACATCTGCTGATCTGCGTACACGGGAGAAAGCAACGTATACTTGCCCGTGGCTAAACACAGGTTGTGGTATTATAGGTAGATACCGACCTTATCCAGTGTCTGGCCCTGCGATTTTTTTATTGTCATTGCAAAAGCTAACTTCACAGGGAATTGCCTTCTCCGTAGAATGAAAGGCAAGTCTGTTGTTGTCGGGGCAAGGTGCACGCGTGAATAGAGTGCGACTTTTGTCACTTCCGTAAAGAAGTTCAGCAATGATGAGGTTGGGTTTGAGGTACCTAACCACCAATCTGGTGCCGTTGCATAGACCTCGTTTGGTGTTCAAATTGCGAAGAAGAATTATAATTGCACCGACTTTTAATGTTAATTGATGAAGCGGCATTCCCGAAGGAGCCAATTGATGTAGAAATTCCACGGGATAATTGTTTTTATCATCTGCCGTGCAGTCGTCGATGGAGTCGGAACGTATGTTCTGGGTTCTCCTTCAAGTAAATGCTGAACGTGACTATTGATATGGTCCACATCGGCATTTGTAGGGAAGAGAATATACTTATTTGCAAATTCTTCCGCATCTCCGGCTAGAAGTCGCTCACCGAAGATTTCGGAAACAATAGATCCTGTGCAGACCATATGGGCTGGAACTTCAAACATATTCTCGTCCAATCGATGTTCATTGGTTAATGTTCATTGTCTAGCTCCATTAACGAAGACGTAAATTTTGGATCGATAGATCGCACATTCTTATCAATGTGAGAATTGTAAATTTAGACCAAAGATCGGTAAACTTAATACTCGTTTCGGCAATGGCGGCCCTGGTTCCATGAGCAACAATGGGCAAGGTCGTCTGAAGTCCCTACCCAAGATAATGATTTTTCCTCCGAAAGGTTTGTCATTTTGCATGATATCTTGTAAGAGTTTATTCACGCATTTCAATGCGTACTTAGAGGCAATCGAGGATAGATCCCAGATGATTATTGTGGCTCTTCGGAGAATGTCAGCATCGGAGGAGGTCATTCTCATTCTGGGGGCTGAGGTGTCGATAATTGGGACGGGAAGTTGAAATTGGGAATGATACGTTCGACCACCTTCCAGTAAATTGGCCGCGATTCCAGTTGATGTAGTAGCTAAGGCAATCTTCTGTTCCCCTCTAAAGGATGCAAGCAAGGTTGTGTACAAATATGTTTTACCACTGCCACCAGGTCCGTTACGAAAGTAACACCTATGAGGAAGATGATCATTGGCTGCGGCTGCCATAATTTCATCAAATGCGTGTCTCTGCTGTTCATTGAGACTCCGTACCATATCTGTTGCTTTGCTGAGCTGTTGGACCGGATCAAAAACGCTGTCCTGTATGTCTTCCACCTGACTTGGTGGAACAGGTAAAACGAAAATCTCTCAGGTTTTCCTATTGGCAATAAAGATCAATTGAATATCAGTAAGGGCCAAATTGAAGCAGTGTTCGCAATTCACTTCGTGACGAAACTGCAACGTAAAATCTTCATAAAAGTATTCTTTATATTTCTGGAACAATTGTGGAATATTTGAAGGGGATGCGAGCAGGCACATATGTGCAAATAATTCCCATAGGAGAGAGGGCATCTTTTCGGCAACTGCATCATGTAACGTCATATCCCAGACAGTCCTGCTCGTCATTGAAGAGGCATCAGTGTTGTGCCGCTTCCTTGAATGTTGCATATGTAACACCATGGACGGTCCGAAGGTCCTCAAAGGAATTTGCACTTAGCACATGAAGGAGAAGTAAGCGCAAGCAGAAGCGCTGAATGTATGAAGCTAAACTGACAGAGTACATACGACAAATTATTCTGTCAGCACCCATTTGCCTTCTCTGCCATGTTCTGGTCTTCTCGTGAAAAACATAATGTTCAGGTATGTCAATGTATAGTATACCTGTAGCCATCTGGTATTGTTGATTTAGTTTGAACTATGCCGTTAAAGTAGTGTCTCTAGAAGCTACGTTCTGTGCTGCAGTCTCAACGTTATCAGTAGTAATAAAACAAACCCGTAAAAACAACGTTTTCTACTATAAATCCCTTATATTTGAGTCATAATTATAAGTATTGATTATTTTCCAACGCCACAAATATTTACAGACTGACACCGAGTGATGTCCCCTGTCTTTTAACGGGGGATGGGACGTGAGGGGGTGTCGGCACGACGGTCGACGTCTAAGCGTCAACTCAAACTCACGTGAGAAAAAAACATAACCAAACCGTGAATTTGAATTACATACGTTATATCAGGAAAAACTAAAAATGCATTAATTTATTTAAGGTACAATCGATCGATCTAAAATTTTAATACGATGCATTGTTAGGTGAGACGGGCCCGTGTGCCAAATTTCAGCTCGATCGGATCCCTGGAAGTGGGTCATTTTCGACTTTTGTTTTTCCGCTCGCCCAGCCCATGAGATGATGAGAGAGATGATGAGATGACGAGACGGCCGCGAAGTTAATATAAGGGATTTAATAAAACAAACCCGTAAAAACAACGTTTTTGACTATAAATCCCTTATATATGAGACATAACTAACAGTATTGATTATTTTCAAACATTTACAGACTGAATCTGTCTTAACTCAAGTTTGCTTCATAACCCCGGGGGGGGGGAGGGTGAGAGGGGAAAAGTCTGGTCACCGATTCGCTTGACCGAGCTCGGCTTGACACGTAAAATGTAAACAAAAGCGCCGCGGTGCTTCGATGGGCCGCCTCAACGCGTCTACTCAATTTTTCACGTGGAAAAAAAAACAATAACAAACAGTGAATTTGAATTACATACCTTATATAAGGATAAACAAAAAATGCATTAATTTAATTACGGTACTATCGATCGATCTGAAATTTTGATACGATGCATTGTTAGGTGAGTCGGGTCCGTGTGCTAAATTTCAGCTCGATCGGATCACTGAAAGTGGGTCATTTTCGACTTTTCTTTTTCCGCCCGCCCAGCCCATGAGATGATGAGAGAGATAATGAGACGGCCGCGAAGTTAATATAAGGGATTTAAAAATTACTGATTGCTCGCCAGGGAGATGAACTTGGAGTATAATAATTGCATGAGACTGCTTGTGCATATGGAACCCAAAAAAGGCGCCAAGCAGCCCCAGGCGCGCTCACATATCTAGAGTCCATAAAGGAGGTGATCTCATCGTGGTTCATGGTCCCGTGTTCCTTAATGGAGATATTGGCGCAATCATGCCCTTTGTAGACGTATTTAAACAGATATTTGACACTTTTTATGGAAGCACAGCTCTCGACGTTGATATGACAGTTGTACTTTAGGCTGAGGTACGGATTGTAAGGAACGACCCATGCCATGAGCTGTCAATTACTCGGCTATTGACGATTGCTGTTACACCATTGTTCCGTCGCCTATTTTTGGGATAACCGTCAACATTCACGATTGTTTCTTCACAGAACGGCTTCGGAAACTTCTTTGAACAGGATCCATCAACCATGCATGGAGAGCTCATGTTGTGTTTCCCACAGGGCACATGAATACTGTGTTTGGTGACTATTTCATGCAGTCGAGGCTGTGTTGCACTGTCTGGTATTTCTGCAGAAATCATTCTATCCACTTGTTCACCGTCGTTAGGCTTGCCCTCGCTGCGTAAAATTAATAGTATTTGATCATGCGGAAGCCCACGTTTCTGGAACTCAATGACATGGATTATTGCTATTGGTTTTTCAAGAACGTGATGTTTTCCAATGTCATCTAGAAGAGCATCATTGACGTTGTGAGCTAAAACAATGACGTCGTGTAATATTTTTTTACGGCGAACATTTTTAATTTATATATAATAATTTTGCGTGCCATTTTTGCGCGCCTTTCGAGCACCTTTTCGCGCGCCTTTGGTACTTAGGGCGATTATGTATTAGATATACACACACATATATATATATTCAAATCTAAGGCTTTAGATCGCCGTCACTGTGCTCATCTCTTACAACACGTAAACATTTTCTGAAATTTAAACTGACAGCTTGCGATCGAGTTGGGGAAAAAAGAGGGGGTGTAGGGATGGCGTCACGCTTGGCTCTACAAGAAATAGTAAAACTAATACTTTAAAAAAAATAAGATTCACTGCAAAGATCTATAACACTGACTGTACAAAGACACACACAGACACACACACACACATATATGAGCTGGTACTGATTAAAAAAATTGTGTTCCACTAATCGGTAAAAAATTTAATCCTTTACGCCATTAATTTTGATTAATTATATTTTTATAATGCATATATAGATCCTGTTAAACTGCGATTCATTATTTCGCGAAATTGGTTAAGTCGCGGTAATTCCACGTCTCCCCAATTTTTTGACGTAACACAGCAAATTCGTTCTGCTATGCAAGAAAGAAGGAAGAAAACCATTTTTGTGTACGTATGCACTTTTAAATAAATAATAATACGAAGAAAAAGTATGTATGAAACAAAAAAAATATAGATGTTTAATATATTGGAAAAAAAATATTAGAAATATTTTCTTAAACGTTAATGGAATTTTAATCGATCATATTAATTGTAATCGATTAAATTTTTTACGATTAATTAATTAATTAATTGCTAATTTCCGCAGCCCTAATATATATGTATTACGATCACTATAGCCATGCTGCAGGGTAAACACAATAAAATGAAGTAGTATTTTGTTTTGGGGTAAATCTTCTCTTTAAAATTTAGTGAATAAACTGAAGGCATAAAACATTTTTTTTTCTAAAAAACATCTGTGGAATTGAAATAAATAAATAGAGATGGCGAAACAGGAATCATCTTTTTCACACACACACACACACACAAAAACAATATGCGGTAGTCAAAAACATTATGAATTTTGCGTGATGACTTAAGTTTCTCTACAGTAACAACTCATACTTTTTCACTTATATTTGATGTGCAAGAATAACATAAGTCCGTTACAGTTTTGTAACTCCACTGTCCAACGGCTCATTTCCAGTGGCGTAGCTAGGGATTAGCAGGGGGTTTGGGGGCCCGGGGGGGCTTGGCTTTTTTTGGCGTGCCCTGCATACATGGCGGTGGCGTAATATTTAATGTAAAAAAAAATTTTGACACTCCTTTGAGGGCCCCCCTCAAGTGGGGGCCCCGAGGGACTTTCAAATTTGGACACCACTCCCCCTCCCCTACCTACACCACTGCAAATTTCCTTTTAACATGAAACATGCTATAATCAGGATATTTCTTAATGTTGCTAAGACACTGACCGATTCATTTAAATTTATTGAATTCTTGTTTCAATTTTTCATGTGATCTCAAGTGACGAAGCACACATTTGCAGATGATTATATCACTTAAACTTACTTTTACTTTGTGTTCTTAAGATGAATCACGTTTTTTTTTAATTTAGCCATGGTTTTCAAGTTAACTATGTTTCTAAAATGACATTATCAATTTTTTAGGCCTTAACATTAAAAAAATTAATTAATAAAATTTTAAAATACTAAGTAAGAATCAGATTGCAATGCGTGATTATTTCTTTTAGAATTTTAAAGCACGGGTTATATACAGTGAGATTCTTGTTAAACTAAAATTGGCAAGAAGACTAAAGTTAAGTAAACCTCATTTTCTAACTCTATAATCGGTACTTATTAGACAGATAACTCATTATCGTTGTATAAAATAAAGGAACTAAAAATCAAAACAGGTTGCCAAAGCGTTGTTTGGTGTTAGTTCATGTATTTATATTGACAGAAGACGAACATTGCTGAAGCTAAATTCACAGAATGCATTGTAAATCTTGTTATATTTTTTTTAAAAATCGATATCCTTAAATCTCTAACAATGTTACAGTTTTTATTCCAAGCCTGTGTCGTGCAACTGCATTTTTCTAAAACAACGTATATACTCGCATAAAAGCCTATATCGCATATAAATCGACCCTTAAAATTGTTTTAAAATGGCTAGTTTTTACAAAAACCCGCATGTAAGCCGACTACACAATTTCTAATTTTACTCCATAGTTTTGGTTCATAGAATTTTTTTTCATATAAAGATGTAAAATGCTTACTTTTATTTTATATAACATTTAGTTAACATTTTGGAGTGACACAAAAACGTGTTCTGCTCTTTCCACATTGTTTGTTATAATAATATCTGAAAATCCACTC
This sequence comes from Ampullaceana balthica, assembly GCA_944989445.1. Classification (NCBI taxonomy): domain Eukaryota; kingdom Metazoa; phylum Mollusca; class Gastropoda; family Lymnaeidae; genus Ampullaceana; species Ampullaceana balthica. The sequence continues at coordinate 2,338,784 of CALYLW010000014.1, read as the reverse complement.
ATAAGTTGTAAACAATTGATGATTAACGAAGTATATATTGAGATAGCGATGAAACTGTGTGGCTGGAAAATTGTCATTAGTGTCTGTACTTGTGTCCATTTCGGCTTATGCGCGCATAAGCCGACCCCCTGATTTCAATATTATATTTCATAGTTCTAAATTCAGCTTGTATGCGATTATATACGTATACATTATTTTGAAATCGAAGTTTGATCATTCGCCTGCCTTTTAAAAGAGCGTTTCATATGAATTGTATAGTTTAGTCTACTAAACCAAAGCAACCTCTTTAGCTTCTTTGATAATCCAAGCATCGGGGTCGTAAGTTGACTTTACCAACTGGTGTGGCAATCTAAAAGAAAAAGAATTTATTAAATTAACTTCTCTGGTCATCGTTGTAAAAGACGGAACATATCTCAATATATTTGAATAATTTAATGGTTCTTTTGGTTTATAAATTGAAGGATATAATTATAAATGAAATGATAATCTTACGCGTTAGTCAATCTTATATCAATTAAAAATAATTCATAATTCATTTACTATTTGTCACTTGACGAGATAGTGTAATACGATGTACAAAATTAGCTAATTAGTGGAGGAAATAAGGGCAGTTAACCTTTTGGGACCAATTTTATGTTAATGTTTTTTCTCTCTTGAAATCTTCAGAATCACCAAGTACATCGTTATAAACGTCATCATTAAATAACATTACTTTCACTTTTAAAGTTTTGTTGACATTTATTTATATAGACACATATAAGTTGCAATAATTTCATGGCATAAGACTTTTTCTACAAAAGCTCAGAAATTTTGGCAGAGCCATGCAAATATTTTTAATTTTTAAATATTAAATTATGCATTAGATCATCTCACACCACCATTTCTTCTTCTATAATTTTAGAAAGTTTACCGCCGTAGAATGTTCAGCAAATACTGTTATTTCAAACGTGTAAAAAAACTGCAAAAAGCGCCTGATTGGTATGGTATATTTTTTTAATCACATAAATCGTGTCTTTAATTGATTATTTTCTTAAGTTTATGTATCTTGCATATATATATATATATGTTACAGGCAAGTATGGAATTCAGGCACTCTGTAGAATGCCTAGGAAATGTATGGAATGCCTGATGGTTTCAGGCAAAGTATGAAATTATTGCTATTTCATACATTGCCTAGGGATTCTATAGAATGCTGAGTTGTCGTCCGGCAAAGTATGTTATTGGCTAGTATAAAGGGCTTTTTTTGTGACGGTACGCACCGGTACAGGGTACCGGCACCTTTTTCAATGTGGGGAAAAAATTATTACTTTTCTAGTATTTTAACGGTTTTTTTATTATTTGTTAATTATAAAATAGAATTGTTTTAGACATTTAGTATCTGTGCAGTTGTGATTTAGCTTGCATCGAGGTGCGAACTGGTAGTTAAAAGTTACGCAATCATCACTGAGTACCGGCACCTATTTTTTACAAAAAAGCACTGTATATATATATACATATATATATATATATATATATATATATATATATATATATATATATATATATTACTTTTCAAATTTAGCAAGATAATATTGACCTATCGTCCTTTCCACTTTTATTGAATTATATTTTTTTCTACTATCATTCATAACGGTTGCCTCTTACAACTTACACACGATTGCCTAATCCAGAACAATAAGATTACGACTGCAGCGGGTGGAAACAAACGGTAATGTATTATTATCCACTTTAGTTAGGTTAAGGCCGCAGTGGTGGTCACACCCTAGGTATGTCATTGAGGATCGCCCGCTTAGCTGCGGTCCTAACCATGGAGACCCGTATGCTTTGCCAGGTGGCGCCAAAGTTGTAGCAGGTCGTAATAGGGAATTCCAGCCGTCCACGTGAGGCCAATTTAGTGGGAGGCATTTTCGACTGTATGTCCTGGATGCCCAGGTGGCCGCTTCATAAGCGACAGCCTCCCGACGTTGTTTCCTCAGCTGTTACGTCCCTTTCGGGGCCAGATAGCTGAGAGGGCCTTCCAGGAAGACCCATAAAGCACTGGGCTCGGGACTTCTGATTTTCTTCCACACGTAGGATCATTAGTTAAGTTAAGGTTTGGGTCTGTAAAATCAAGAGAGAGAATAATAACTTACAGTTTGCTGCACTGTGATAGTATATTCATCACTGAAGCTTTATTCAGATCATCAAAATCAATAATAAATACTAAATACAGGCGCCTTAGAGTTTCACGGTAGTTAGCCATGCGGTGAAGGAAGTTGGTCAGCTAAAGAGAAGACAAAACATTGTAGCTGGCTTATGAAACTGTTATGAGTAAATATTTATTACCTCCACCCATAAAATTGTGTTGGCAGCTCTTGTTGTTAAGGACAGAATGTTAGTTTTTATTTTGATTTTTTTACACATTATTATTAACCGATACAACCACATACAGTGGATAAGTGGACGTAAATTCAATGTTAGGACACACGTATGAACATTGCTTAACTCCCTTTAACCAACGCGGACATTAGAAAATTCCTTGATGTCAATGTAACTAGGAAAATGAGAGTTTTTATATTGAATAAAAAATCCCATAAAAATTTCTTTGACATGCGAATGACATTTTTAGAAATAAAGGTGCTTTTAACTGCACAAATGTGTTTTTATGTTTACAAACACGCAAACAACAAACAACGTTTCTTTGACGTCGCTGCCATCATGATGACGCAGTGTATAAATAGGGTTGAAAGGTCGCGAAATAAGTAGATAAACATGAATGGAAATTTTTATAAAATTATACAAAAATGGTACATGTATAATTAATTTTTTTATTGTTTTGAGAAGATACTTTCATATCAAATGAACAAACGTTCTCTTTAACGTTAACACCTCCCAAAGTTATACTTCCGTTGGTTTGAGCTCGTTGAACTTGTTTCAAACTTAAGAATACCATTTAAAAAAAACAAAAACAACAGCAACAACCAAAAAACATGTTTAATTTTTTTTTACCTCGTGGGGATAATCTCTACATTCGGTATGTAAAAAAACAACAAGATGAGTAAAATAAAAAATGGAATTCGTTTTGATGGTTAATCCTACCTCCAGCTCAGTTCTAAAGTGGAGATAAGTGTCCCAAGTCAAAGCCGACAGTGGCATCTCTGGCGACAAGATGTCAAGACTGACCTTTGTTTCTCTCTCCTCTTCAATGCAGTAGATATCTGCTAACAAGTGTGAGTGTGTCTTCACCAAGGCCTTCCAGGCTTTGTTACTTATCAGACTTCCTGAGTAATTTACTTCTGTAGTAAAAAAATGTCTTTTTAATATGTTCCTTCATAAACTTCTGGACTAGATTATATTACGCGCGTTAAGTGTTGTAAGAATTCCTCACTTATCAATAATTTAATGACTATTTATTAGAAAAATGTCAATGGTACACAAACCAAGAAGTAGGCATACAAAGTATAATTTTAATATACAAACAATATCACCCGATACATAACAGGGACCGTCCATAAAGTACGTCACGCTATTTTTGACCATTTTTACCCACCCCTTTCCCCCGTCACAAACTGTCAAAAATCTAGGACCACCCCCCCCCTAAAGTACGTCACACTGTCGAAATTTTTTTTTGTTTACAAAATAATTAAAATTTAATAGAAAACACCGTGACGTCACACATGGCTGGACCCCCTACCCCCTGTCACACTTCCTTATCCCGCTTCTGGAGCGTGACGTACTTTATGGACCGCCCCACACGGCTTTCAAGCACGGAAGAAATCTTTTTACACAACACTAGTAGGCCTAGTAGAGATATCGGAACAGTCAAGTAATAGATGAAATGGATAGCTTCAATTCACAGGTTTTCATGTATTAGTCGCGTGGTTCATAAAGTGTATGTTATTAAAATAAAAGAACAATCTGCTTATTTGGCACTGTAAGATCAATTTAAAAAATTTTCTAACTTTGCAATAATTTGTTTTAACTTTGAGTATATCTCAAATGAGTCAACCATGATAAACTTATTCATTGGATTTTTTAACTTATTAGTTTTAAAATGTGTGTGCAGTTTGCTCGCTGTGCATTCGGAGACTTGGGCGAACATCTCCAATTATACAAGTAGAAAAAGGTTTCATTGCATGTGACTTTTCACTGTGTTCTCTGGGCTCATTGTTCATGCAGCTTTTGTTTGAGTAAAACATAACAAAAGTTTAGTCTCAAGTTTTTATCTTTCTACTTCTACATGTCGTATTCTCTGTCCAACAGAATGAGATTTTCCCAGGTGAACTGACCATGTGCATTTTAGTCTGTCTTTTCTGGTTTCGTATGATATGTGCAGGACTTCAAACTAAAAATAAAATAAACCCGTAAAAACAAAGTTTTTGACTATAAATCCCTTATATATGAGACATAACTAACAGTATTGATTATATTCAAACACGACAAACATTTACAGACTGAATCTGTCTTAACTGCCATTTGCTTTATAACCCTGGGGGTGGGGAGGTGGGAGAGGGGAAAGATCTGGTCACCGATCGCTGGATCGAGCTCAGCGTGACACGTAAAATGTAAACAAAAGCACGCCGGACTTCGATGGGTCGCGTCAACGCGTCAACTCAAACTTTCACGTGGGAAAAAAAACAATAACAAACAGTGAATTTGAATTACATACCTCATATAAGGATAAACTAAAAATGCATTAATTTAATTACGGTACGTTCGATCGATCTGAAATTTTGATACGATGCATTGTTAGGTCAGACGTGCCCGTGTGCCAAATTTCAGCTCGATCGGATCACGGTAAGTGGGTCATTTTTTTACTTTTGTTTTTCCGCCCGCCCAGACAGAGAGAGATGACGACAGAACGACAGAGAGACGGCGCGAAGTTAATATAAGGGATTTAAAAAAACAAACCCGTAAAAACAAAGTTTTTGACTATAAATCCCTTATATATCAGACATAACTAACAGTATTTTTTATTTTCAAAATCCTAACTCAACTTTGCTTCATAACCCTAGGGGGGGGGGACTGAGCTCAGCATGACACGTAAAATGTAAACAAAAGCACGCGGGTACGTCGATGGGTCGCGTCAACGCGTCAACTCAAACTCTCACGTGGGGAAAAAACAATAACAAACCGTGAATTTGAATTACATACCTCATATAAGGATAAACTAAAAATGCATTAATTTAATTACGGTACGATCGATCCATCTGAAATTTTGATACGATGCATTGTTAGGTGAGACGGGCCCGTGTGCCAAATTTCAGCTCGATCGGATCACGGTAAATGGGTCATTTTTGACTTTTGTTTTTCCGCCCGTCCGCCCAAGACAGACAGAGAGAGACGGCCGCGAAGTTAATATAAGGGTTTTAAATAAAACAAACCCGTAAAAACAAAGTTTTTGACAATAAATCCCTTATATATGAGACATAACTAAAAGTATTTACAAATATTTACAGACTGAATCTGTCTTAACTCAACTTTGCTTCATAACCCGGGGGGAAGGGGGGTGGTAGAGGGGGAAAAGTCTGGTCACCGATTCGCTTGACCGAGCTCAGCATGACACGTAAAATGTAAACAAAAGCACGCGGGTACGTCGATGGGTCGCCTCAAAGCGTCAACTAAAACTTTCAAGTGGGAAAAAAACAATAACAAACCGTGAATTTGAATTACATACCTCATATAAGGATAAACTAAATATGCATTAATTTAATTACGGTACGATCGATCGATCTGAAATTTTGATACGATGCATTGTGAAGTCAGACGGGCCCGTGTGCCAAATCTCACCTCGGTCGGATAACGGTAAGTGGGTCATTTTTAAATCCCTTATATTAACTTCACCGGCGTCTCTCTCTCTCTCTCTCTCTCTCTCTCTCTCTCTCTGTCTGTCTTGGGCGGGCGAAAAAACAGAAGTCAAAAATGACCCACTTCCCATGATCCGATCAAACTGAAATTTGGCACACGGACCCGTCTGACCTAACAATGCATCGTATCAAAATTTCAGATCGATCGAACGTACCGTAATTAAATTAATGCATTTTTAGTTTATCCTTATATGAGGTATGTAATTTAAATTCACGGTTTGTTATTGTTTTTTTGCCACGTGAAAGTTTGAGCTGACGCATTGAGGCGACCCAACGAAGCGACGGGGCGCTTTTGTTTACATTTTACGTGTCACTCTGAGCTCGGTCAAGCGAATCAGTGACCAGACTTTTCCCCTCTCCCCCTCCCACCCACCCCTCCCCCCTAGGGTTATGAAGCAAACTTGAGTTAAGACAGATTCAGTCTGTAAATGTTTGAAAATAATCAATACTGTTAGTTATGTCTCATATATAAGGGATTTATAGTCAAAAGCTTTGTTTTTACGGGTTTGTTTTATTTTACTTTTGTTTTTCTGCCCGCCCGCCCATGAGATGACGACAGACAGAGACGGCCGCGACGTTAATATAAGGTAATTTAAACAAACAAACCCGTAAAAACAAAGTTTTTGACTATAAATCCCTTATATATCAGACATAACTAACAGTATTTTTTATTTTAAAACTCCTAACTCAACTTTCCTTCATATTCATAGGGGGGGGGGAATGAGCTCAGCATGACACGTAAAATGTCAACAAAAGCACGCGGGTACGTCGATGGATCGCGTCAACGCGTCAACTCAAACTCTCACTGGGGAAAAAACAATAACAAACCGTGAATTTGAATTACATACCTCATATAAGGATAAACTAAAAATGCATTAATTTAACTATGGTACGATCGATCGAGCTGAAATTTTGACACGATGCATTGTTAGGTGAGAGGGGCCCGTGTGCCAACTTTCAGCTCGATCGGATCACGATACTTGGGTCATTTTTTACTTTTGTTTTTCCGCCCGCCCGCCCAAGACAGACAGAGAGAGACGGCCGCGAATTTAATATAAGGGATTTAAATAAAACAAACCCGTAAAAATAAAGTTTTTGACTATAAATCCCTTATATATGAGACATAACTAACAGTATTGATTATTTTCAAACGCTACAAACATATACAGACTGAATCTGTCTAACTCAACTATGCTTCATAACCCTGTGGGGGGGTGGGGTGGGAGAGGGGGAAAAGTCTGGTCACCGATTCGCTTGACCGAACTCAGCGTGACACGTAAAATGTAAACGATGGGTCGCCTTAACGCGTCAACTCAAACTTTCACGTGGAAAAAAACAATAACAAACAGTGAATTTGAATTACATACCTCATATAAGGATAAACTAAAAATACATTAAATTAATTACGGTACGATCGATCGATCTGAAATTTTGACACGATGCATTGTTAGGTGAGAGGGGCCCGTGTGCCAAATTTCAGCTCGATCGGATCACGATACTTGGGTCATTTTTTACTTTTGTTTTTCTGCCCGCCCGCCCAAGACCGACAGAGAGAGACGGCCGCGAAGTTAATATAAGGGATTTAAATAAAACAAACCCGTAAAAACAAAGTTTTTGACTATTAATCCCTTATAAATGAGACATAACTAAAAGTATTTACAAATATTTACAGACTGAATCTGTCGTAGTTCAACTTTGCCTAATAACCCGATGGTAAGGGGGAAAAGTCTGGTCACCGATTCGCTTGACCGAGCTCAGCATGACACGTAAAATGTAAACAAAAGCACGCGGGTACGTCGATGGATCGCGTTAACGCGTCAACTCAAACTCTCACGTGGGGAAAAAAACAATAACAAACCGTGAATTTGAATTACATACCTCATATAAGGATAAACTAAAAATGCATTAATTTAATTACGGTACGATCGATTGATCTGAAATTTTGATAAGATGCATTGTGAGGTCAGACATGCCCGTGTGCCAAATTTCACCTTTGTCGGATAACGGTAAGTGGGTCATTTTTTTACTTTTGTTTTTCTGCCCGCCCGCCCATGAGATGACGACAGACAGGGACGGCCGCGAAGTTAATATAAGGGATTTAAAAAAACAAACCCGTAAAAACAAAGTTTTTGACTATAAATCCCTTATATATCAGACATAACTAACAGTATTTTTTATTTTCAAAATCCTAACTCAACTTTGCTTCATAACCCTAGGGGGGGGGGACTGAGCTCAGCATGACACGTAAAATGTAAACAAAAGCACGCGGGTACGTCGATGGATCACGTCAACGCGTCAACTCAAACTCTCACGTGGGAAAAAAACAATAACAAACCGTGAATTTGAATTACATACCTCATAAAAGGATAAACTAAAAATGCATTAATTTAATTACGGTACGATCGATCGATCTGAAATTTTGATACGATGCATTGTTAGGTGAGACGGGCCCGTGTGCCAAATTTCAGCTCGATCGGATCACGATACGTGGGTCATTTTTGACTTTTGTTTTTCCGCCCGCCCGCCCAAGACAGACAGAGAGAGAGACGGCCGCGAAGTTAATATAAGGGCTTTAATAAAACAAACCCGTAAAAACAAAGTTTTTGACTATAAATCCCTTATATATGAGACATAACTAAAAGTATTTACAAATATTTACAGACTGAATCTGTCGTAACTCAACTTTGCTTCATAACCCGGGGGGAGGGGGGGGGGTGGTAGAGGGGGAAAAGTCTGGTCACCGATTCGCTTGACCGAGCTCAGCATGACACGTAAAATGTAAACAAAAGCACGCGGGTACGTCGATGGGTCGCCTCAAAGCGTCAACTAAAACTTTCACGTGGGAAAAAAAACAATAACAAACCGTGAATTTGAATTACATACCTCATATAAGGATAAACTAAAAATGCATTAATTTAATTACGGTACGATCGATCGATCTGAAATTTTGATACGATGCATTGTGAAGTCAGACGGGCCCGTGTGGCAAATCTCACCTCGGTCGGATAACGGTAAGTGGGTCATTTTTAAATCCCTTATATTAACTTCACCGGCGTCTCTCTCTCTCTCTCTCTCTCTGTCTGTCTTGGGCGGGCGGAAAAACAGAAGTCAAAAATGACCCACTTCCCATGATCCGATCAAACTGAAATTTGGCACACGGACCCGTCTGACCTAACAATGCATCGTATCAAAATTTCAGATCGATCGAACGTACCGTAATTAAATTAATGCATTTTTAGTTTATCCTTATATGAGGTATGTAATTTAAATTCACGGTTTGTTATTGTTTTTTTGCCACGTGAAAGTTTGAGCTGACGCATTGAGGCGACCCAACGAAGCGACGGGGCGCTTTTGTTTACATTTTACGTGTCACTCTGAGCTCGGTCAAGCGAATCAGTGACCAGACTTTTCCCCTCTCCCCCTCCCACCCACCCCTCCCCCCCTAGGGTTATGAAGCAAACTTGAGTTAAGACAGATTCAGTCTGTAAATGTTTGAAAATAATCAATACTGTTAGTTATGTCTCATATATAAGGGATTTATAGTCAAAAACTTTGTTTTTACGGGTTTGTTTTATTTTACTTTTGTTTTTCTGCCCGCCCGCCCATGAGATGACGACAGAAAGAGACGGCCGCGACGTTAATATAAGGGATTTAAAAAAACAAACCCGTAAAAACAAAGTTTTTGACTATAAATCCCTTATATATCAGACATAACTAACAGTATTTTTATTTTTAAACTCCTAACTCAACTTTGCTTCATATTCATAGGGGGGGGAGGAGGGGAACTGAGCTCAGCATGACACGTAAAATGTAAACAAAAGCACGAGGGTACGTCGATGGATCGCGTCAACGCGTCAACTCAAACTCTCACGTGGGGAAAAAAACAATAACAAACCGTGAATTTGAATTACATACCTCATAAAAGGATAAACTAAAAATGCATTAATTTAATTATGGTACGATCGATCGAGCTGAAATTTTGACACGATGCATTGTTAGGTGAGAGGGGCCCGTGTGCCAACTTTCAGCTCGATCGGATCACGATACTTGGGTCATTTTTTACTTTTGTTTTTCCGCCCGCCCGCACAAGACAGACAGAGAGAGACGGCCGCGAAGTTAATATAAGGGATTTAAATAAAACAAACCCGTAAAAATAAAGTTTTTGACTATAAATCCCTTATATATGAGACATAACTAACAGTATTGATTATTTTCAAACGCTACAAACATATACAGACTGAATCTGTTTAACTCAACTATGCTTCATAACCCTGTGGGGGGGTGGGGTCGGAGAGGGGGAAAAGTCTGGTCACCGATTCGCTTGACCAAGCTCAGCGTGACACGTAAAATGTAAACGATGGGTCGCCTCAACGCGTCAACTCAAACTTTCACGTGGAAAAAAAACAATATCAAAAAAAAAGGTGAATTTGAATTACATACCTCATATTAGGATAAACTAAAAATACATTAAATTAATTACGGTACGATCGATCGATCTGAAATTTTGACACGATGCATTGTTAGGTGAGAGGGGCCCGTGTGCCAAATTTCAGCTCGATCGGATCACGATACTTGGGTCATTTTTTACTTTTGTTTTTCCGCCCGCCCGCCCAAGACAGACAGAGAGAGACGGCCGCGAAGTTAATATAAGGGATTTAAATAAAACCAACCAGTAAAAACAAAGTTTTTGACTATAAATCTCTTATATATGAGACATAACTAAAAGTATTTACAAATATTTACAGACTGAATATGTCGTAGTTCAACTTTGCCTAATAACCCGGGGGGGGGATGGTAAAGGGGAAAAGTCTGGTCACCGATTCGCTTGACCGAGCTCAGCATGATACGTAAAATGTAAACAAAAGCACGCGGGTACGTCGATGGGTTGCCTCAAAGCGTCAACTCAAACTTTCACGTGCGAAAAAAACAATAACAAACCGTGAATTTGAATTACATACCTCATATAAGGATAAACTAAAAATGCATTAATTTAATTATGGTACGATCGATCGATCTGAAATTTTGATACGATGCATTGTTAGGTAAGACGGGTCCGTGTGCTAAATTTCAGCTTGATCGGATCACTGGAAGTGGGTCATTTTTTACTTTTCTTTTTCCGCCAGCCCAGCCCATGAGATGACGACAGACAGAGATGACCGGCCGCGAAGTTAATATAAGGGATTTTAAAAAATAACAAACCGTGAAATTGAATTACATACCTCGTATAGAGATAAACTAAAATTGCATTAATTTAATAACTGTACGTTCGATCGATCTGAATTTTCGATACGATGCATTGTTAGGTGACACGGGTCCGTGTACCGAATTTCAGCTCGATGGCATGACGGGAAGTGGGTCAATTTTGACTTCTAATTTTCCGCGGTGCCCAAGACAGTGACGTCGGTGAAGTTAATATAAGGGATTTAATAACAATCCCGTGGCTAGTCTACAAATGTCATTTTCCAATTATCATTTTCCTTTCTCTCCCAAACATTGAACATGCGCACTGTGACTTTGAGGACAGCTGGAATCTATGAGAATCTATATTACGAAAATGTCATTATCTTATCTTATCTCATTTATCTGTATACAGAAGCTCCTTCTATTCAGAAGATTATTGCGTCCTACGCTTATATATGGTTTGTGTTTAGTCCTGCATTTTTATTAGAGATTTAAATGTTGATAAAGTGTTGGATTTCCTGGTTTCTTCAGTCAACCCATTCCACGCCCGAAATCTGGACGGGAAGAACGAAAATGTGTATTTGTTTGTTCTTGCATACGGAATAAGAAAGTTATTTTTATCCTTATGTCTATCTGAGGGTTGTATTAAGTTATCTTTGTGTTGTATTTCTAAATTAGAATTAATTGCTTTATGTTTGATTACTACTTTACTCTTGGTTCTTTTATCCTCTAGTGTTTAAAGGTTTAATAATTTAACTAATGGTGTTATTCTTGTCAGTTTTGAATATACTCCAATAATAAATCTGGCAGCTCTTTTTTGAATTTGTTCTAGTTTATCAATGTTTTCTTTGGTGGATGGGTTCCAAACAGAAGATGCATATTCTAGTACAGGTCTCACGAAAGAGAGGTAGCATTTTAGTTTTATGTCTCTTTTAGATTAATAGTCAATAGACACTAAATATTGTTGCCATAACATGATGTTGCTGTTGAGCTTTCTTGTTCATGAGTGGCATCCACTGATCATCATTTGGCGTCTGTTATTCCTCCAAGGGCATAGGTCACATAAGAGAGATCTCCAGGCATCCCTATTCTGGACGAGCCTCTCCAGGATCTTCCAGTTAAGGCGAATTCTCTTGATGCCCGCCTCCAATTCTCGGCGCCAAGTGTTTCTTGGACGGTCTCTTTTTCGCTTACACTTGATTTTCCTTGTAAGGGTTTGCCTTTTTATGCAATAACATGAAGAACATTAATATTTTTTAAAAATTTCAAATGAAAGTTCTTTTATAAGACACATTAAAATTTTATAGAAATGAAAAAGAAAAAAAAACTATATCAACATACTTTGGGCCGTAATCCATATCTCGATAAATTTAAGAGATGGACATTCCCGGCTCCAGAATGTCAACAAATCATCCGAAAGAAATGTCATGTCTACATTGATCCATGAAATGTTGGTGAATTGCTGAAAAAGGTATTGTAAAAATCACTATTATCACTTTGATATCGTCAGACTTTATACATTTTATGATCTGAAGGTCAATGCATTTGCTCATTATGGTTCCTATAAATGTTAAGGGCTTTCCAAAACCTTTGTGAAGAATACTAACGAGGATGATTTGATGAATTGTGCACATTTGAGACTTCACAATTATTAATTGCAGAGTAACAAAGAAAAAAAAACGGGAACTTTAAAACAATCCAAATAAAACTAAGAGTTAAGTAACAATTTTTTTTAAAAAAGCAAAGAACCCCACACACTAACCTCCACCCCCACAAAAAAAAACATACATTAATTCGTAGTAACTAAAACCTTACAATATGCCGTGTAAGAATTAATTGAATTTATCTTTTTTTTCCCAAAAATAAATAAGTCCCTAAGATGCCGTCATCCTGTACGAATGAATTCTTGAAATCTGTTTTGAGATCTCATTTTTAGTGTGTCACCCTTTATATGTTATTCTTTAAAAAAAAATTTTCATATCACCTGATACACAAGAAATAATTGTTTATTTTAAAAAATGCCAATGATCCAATTTTAATTTAAGCAAATCATTCTTGTAGTTTGATAATTTTAAAAATTAAATTAGTCTTACGTACAATCTATCAACAGCTATCGGAAGAGTCTATCTTATTATCTGCAATTCCTTTAAAAATACGTACAACATGAAAAATTCTGCAGTCACCTTTAACTCCGTGATCACGGATTCACATTGGTATAGGGAAGCATCTTGTTCCATGAATGGTAAGTAAATATGTTTTAGCGTTCTTGCACAGGTCTCGGCTAAGCATCTTAATAAATTGTGGCTACTTTGGTGGTCAAATCTAGTGTTATACACATCGAATTCCTAAAAAAATGTCGTAAAAAATTATTTTAATTTGTAAAAGAACCAAGAAAATAAGCGTAAGGGGCTGTACATAAATGACGTCTTACGATTTTGACCACTTTCCCAAGCCTCGTCACACGTAATCACAAAAAGTTAGCCCCCCCCTCCTTAAATTTGACGTCACAAGGATTTGCCGCCTCCCCTCCATAAAAGACATATGTCCTTTTTGAAAATAAGACTGTTTCAAATCACTTATTAAAATTTAAGTATGCATTTAGTAATAGGCTGCACTCTAACATCGTTACACGCGTGAAGCCATTTAAAACGTCGTTAAATAAATTGTAAGAAATAAAAATTTTAATTGGAACTTTTATTTAAAGTTTCGTAATTTGTTATGTGACGTCACATTTTTTAAAGCCCCCCCCCCTCGTCACACATAGACACAAATGTGTGAAAACATTTTTTTAACCGTACCCCCATTTTTTAGGCGCTTGATTTCATTTATGGACGCCCCCTGATCTAAAAGTAAGATAAAATACATTTTAGTACTAAGTTCAACAAATAAAAACTAGATGTACTTCATACAATTTTGATCAGAGCGTTAAAAAAGGCACATTATATATATACATATGGAATCCGTCCGGCCTAAAGTGACGATGGCGTTGACTCCTGCTCCTCTTCCCCTTTTTCCCTTTCTCATTGCTCTTCTCTCTTCACTCCTAGTTGTGTGGGAGGCTTCGCTACGTGAATGCCCCCACGCACTTTTGACCGCTAGAGGTTGCGCTCCTCAGGAATGGTCTACCACGTTTTATGGTCGATCCGCGCCAGTGACATGTCTTTCTTGCAGACTTCCTTGTGGCGACATCTTTTCCTCATACCTGTTGCCAGTTCAACATAAAGCAGGGCTCTTTTAATTCGCTCTGAGTTTATTCTGTGGACATGACCCTACCACTACAGTCGCTTCTCACTCAGGATCGAGTGCATTCTCATAAAATGGCTCCTCCTGAGTACAATTACATTTGTGATTTTTTTTCCACACCACTTGATGTGTAGGATCCTACGCAAGCAAAGTAAGTGGAGGCTGTTAAGCTGCTTTATTTGCTTGGCGTAGGTCGTTCAACCCTCGCAGCCATGATAGAGTGCTCTGAGCACGCAGGCTTGGTACACAGTGATTTTTATCCTATCAGTGAGCTGCGCATTGTTCCACACTCTTTGATTTAGCCTTGCCATTAACGATGCGGCCTGTCCTATTCTGGTTTCTATTTCTTTTTCCAGGGAGAGTGTGCTTGTGATGTTACTGCCAAGGTAGGTGAAATCCTCGACAAAATTCAATGGTTTCTTTCAATGAAGATTGCTGGGAGGAGGTCTGTGCCTTGTCTCATATTGTTGGTCTTTCTTACGCTTATTGTTAAACCGAATTCCTTGCATGCCTCTGATAACTTATTGACCATCTGTTGGTGTCCTATCTCTGCATGTGAGGTGAGTGCTGCGTCGTTTGCGATGGGGACGCGGTGGTCGAGTGGCAGCGCACTGGACTGTCGTACCGATGGTCGCGGGTTCGAATCCGTGTGAAGGCAAGGGCTTGTTCCCGGGGCCTAGGGCGTCCCTGAGTCACCCCGCTCCGAATGGGTACCTAACTACTACTGTTAGGCGGCTGGGTAATGCGTGGAACCCACAAAGCCGTGGCCTGTGAACGCTGCATCACTTGCCAACAGATCATCTGTCATGGTCTGTGGACGCAACTATCTTCTGCATAGAAGGAGCGTCTGTATAGATAAGATAAGATAAGAGCAACTCTCTGATTAATACGGTTTCCACTTTGCTCTTCGCACGGAGCCGGCTGATGTTATATAGGCTTTCATCCGCCCTGGTATGACTGTTCACACCCTCCAGTTCAAAAAAGCATGTAGCACCGAGAAAAAGATACCAAAGAGTGTTGGTGCCAGTACGCAGCCATGTTAGACTCTGCTAAAAACTGAGAAGGGTTCTTAGGTGGCACCATCGAAGAGAACTTTGCTGTTCATATTGCAGTGGAAGGACTCGATGAATGAGAGAACCAGCGGAGGACATCCTATTTTTTTCTAGTATACGTAGCGGACCCTTACGGCTGACCAGGCCAAATACCTTCGTCAAATCTATGAAGTCAATGAGGAGGGGTTTCTGTTGCTCCTGACATTGCTCTTGTAGCTGACGGAGTGAGAAAATCATGTACATGGTTGATCGGCCAGCCCGAAAACCACAATGTGATTCTAAGTAAACATTTTGTGTAAGAATTTGCAGGCGTGCAAGGACCGCTCTGACAAAGGCCTTTCCCACAATACTCAGCAAGGAGCTACCACGATAGTTATTGCAATCGCTGCTATCACCTTTGTTTTTGTAAAGCGTGACAATTTTAGCATCGCGCATTTCCTATGGGATGTGATCGCGTTCCCAGCAATCGCAAGTGAGTTCGTGCAGAGGCTTTAGTAGTGCTGGTCTGCCGTCGTTACCTGGAGCCTTCCCATTGCTCAGATGATTGATAGCCTTACTAAGCTCCTCCAATCACGGTGGGGCATCAAGCTGATCTAGAACTGGTAGTTCTGGGATTTTATCTATGGCAGAGTCAGTTAATACATTCTGTGTCGCATATAGTTCTAGATGATTCTCAGTCCAGTGTCGCAACTGCTTGTCTCGTTCTGTGATCAACATTCCTGACTTTGATATTGTGGGCCCAGTGGTCTTTTTATGCCTTCATACATTTTTTATATCTCTCTGATCGGCAGCAGATTTAATGCTTTTACAGAGGTCCACCTAATATGTTTTGGCGCAAAAACATGCAGTCGTCCGGGCTGTGCTTCTAGCAATTCTGAGACATTGCAGTGTGCCAGGTCCTAGTGAACATTTGTAGGCCAAAAGGGCTTTTTGTGAGAGACGTGTTGTTGTGTTTACATTGTATGAGAATGCAATGACTTGACCTAGTATGAAACACGTGGTATGTGAGGTGAACTGTAAGCGTGCTGGTCAAGGACTGAGAGAATAGCTGGCTATAAATGTACGGTTCAAGAGGTAACCGCAGGTGGATTGCAGTGGATTGCATACGAGCTTCTTAGGGAGTTGATTGTACAGTTGATCACAGTGAATTGCATATAGTGATTAAATGCAGCTGTTAACCAGACAACAGTGTGTTAAAGACTTGTCTATTGAATAGCCATAAATATCTATTCCTCCTGAGGACGGCAAGAGAGTTGTTGTATATAGTGTTACGAAGATGAAGCCATGTCGCATCAATTTATTCTGTCGCAGCCACTATAGCATCAAGAGGATTGGGGATGACTTTCTGCGAGGTATTGACCTTAAGAGCTGCTTCAAGCTTAATGTTAAGCTGTTTCCTGATCTCGGAGCAATTCATGTGATAAGTGTTAATGCGAGTTTTACCTTTGCCCTTAGAGTGACACAGTTTCTTTGGTATTAATTTAATTCTACTTGCGACCATGGAGTGGTCTGTCTCACAGTCGGCATGTGAGAATAAGATCAAGCTGGTACCAGTGCTTGGATTGGGCGTGTCTCCATGACACTTTGTGGATGTTTTTCATTTGAAGAATGTATTAGTTACACACAGATTGTGAAAACTGCATATTTCGAGGAGTCGCTGGCCGTTGTCATTCATTTTACCAATGCCGTGTGAACCAATAATGGTAGACCAGGCTATGTGATCCACACCTACTCTGGCTTTAAAGTCACCGAGAAGGTATAGGCTCTCAAGTGTGGGGATATTTGCTACTGTGGAGTTCAGAGTCTTTTAATTCTGCTTCAGAGCAGACAGTTGGTGAATTCAGGCTGAGGATATGAGCTGGGCCCGATGATGTTGAAAGTTTAATGCCGAGTATCCTCTCATTGCTATGTGCCGCCAGTTTTTTATGGCAAAACCAACGCCATGCGGACTTGGTCTGTCTGATGGTAGTTTTTGCCAAATAAAAGTGAAGTTGGCCTCGATTATTGTGCCATTGTCAGCCAGCCGTTTCTCCTGTAGGCATGCAATGTCGATGCCGAATCGAGAAAGTTCCCTGCCGATGACCGCTGAATTCCTCATATCTTCTGTATTTGAAGTGTCAGAGTTTATTCAAGGGCACAGAGTACTGACATTCCAGCTTGCTAAACGCAGTGCTTGAAACTTCTTTCTTATTCTTGTAACTGGTGCTTGGTTTTTCTCTAATCCCCATGATCCCCTAATGGGGCAGGTGAGCCATGGCGGAACATTACATTACTGGCTGGGGGCTCTCCAGGTTAAGGCGGGAGGTAGATGCTCAGTGAGGCATAGTGATCTCTCCCACTGTCTGGAACGACCCCTGGCGTCTAGCTCTACGACAATAGAGCAATGGCTTATAACCGGTAACTGCCATTCCACGTTTTGTGCCTACGTCTTGCAGTGAAGCTGGAGTGACATCTCTAGGTTTGGGTAGAGGAGGTTGAAAAAAAGAAGGCCGAAATAGCCTAGGCAGAGCTTTGAAGAAGACTAGCTGTTGCCGAGGCAACAGGCCCTCTCTCTCTCTCCACGCAGATGGTGATTCCAGGGGATCAGTTTAGCTGATACAGCAAGGTGCCATCTGCATCGCAGGAGTTGCCATAGATATAGCGCATTCCCAATAAAACTGCCTAAGGGACTCCGTCTCCTGATTTTCTGTTAGGGTTTACTCCCTTAGTCTCTGAGTGAACAGGTGTAACCGCGAGACAATGGAGGTTTGAGATTGGAGTTTCCCTCTCCTAGATGAGCTATCTATCAAGGTTTACGAGCCCCATCTGCCAGAAGTTGCTGATTTCAAGGCGACAGCGGCCGCCTTCCACCTTCTCCAGTTAGGTGAAACGTGATCGGCTAGACCTGGGTTTCAAATCATACGAGAAGGCAAAGAGTTGGACTTTGGTTAGCAGAGGAAATTTGAGGCGCAAGCGATAGGTATATTTCGAGAGGAGTGGGTGTTTATTGCCCTCTTCCACTCCCGGCATTACTAACCTTGGACCACATACTATCATATTCATAATCATAGTCTTATTTAAATAATATAAATATGCTTTTTTCTGTTAATACTAGAGATAATTCAACGTTTAGGTGGACAAGCAAAAATTAAGATTGAAAAACTGACAACAGAGACAAAGTGAATGATATCTAATTTTCCGATAAGATCAATTATAATGTTCATCACCGGTTTCTTATCGGCACATTCCAGCAGCGAATTTCTTACCTCCAATGATTTTTGGTTTTTAATAATTCTGATAAGATTCTCCTCGTCCTTTGGGATCAATGTATCGGAAAATTCGAATCGGATTCTTTTAAGCGAGGCGTTTTCCAAAGCTTCTGAAAGCCTTTTAAATTCCTGGCTGAATTCAGAAATGCTGGTCTTATGCCGGTCAATGATGATTTCGACATTTTTTAAATAACTTCCGAAAGTTTGAAGATAATTGATGGCACTTTTTCCTATTCAGAAAAAGATTCCATTAGTCATTTTTACAATAATAGGGAAAACGTTTGTTCTTAGCGATAACAGTCTTTGTAGTTAAGGAGACCGAAACATTAGACTATGTGTCATCGTGGGAGGCCAGTGCTTCTAAAATACGCTAGAAACATAAGATCATGTTGAGATGGTGTAAGGGCGGCCTAAGGGAATTGGAGGCCATAAGCGAAGTGAATTTGGTGGCCCAAAATGTAATAGAAAAAATAAAACAACCCCGTAAAAACAAAGTTTTCGACTATAAATCCCTTATATATGAGACATAACTAAAAGTATTGATTATGTTCAAACGCGACAAACATTTACAGACTGAAACCGAAATTATCTCCCCTGGCTTTAAAGCTTGGGGGAGGGGGTGTGGACATAGACGGGTGGCGTCAACGCTTTAACTCAACTCCTGGTGTAAATGGCCGGCGTGAAGTCAAGTGACCCGTAAAATGTAAACAATATAAAAAATAAAATTCCAGATTTAGAACTACTTATAAAAACAGAAGAACCAGACATAATTGCTGGTTCTAAAACTTGGTTGAACCCCAACATATATAACTCCGAGATTTTAAACACCAATTATAATATTTTTAGGAAAGACAGACCAGACAATTATAGAGGAGTGCTACTTGCAATTAAATCAAATATCATAGCTGAAGAAATTACTACACAGCCAAATTTTAATATAGAGTCTATTTTTTGTAAAATAATTACTCCAAACTCATCCCCACTTATTGTAGGCAGTATATATAGACCACCTATTACAAATCTAGAATACATGAACAATCTTTGTAGTCAATTAACTTTCATAAAAGAGAATAATAAAAATGCAGTTTTATGGATTGTGGGGGACTTTAATCTTCCAGACATAAATTGGAAAAAATTTACAATTGATAACCATCAAACTAACAAAGAAATTAATGAACACTTTTTAGACACTATAAACAACATAAACCTAGAACAGATAGTAAAAACAGCAACAAGGAAAAATAAAACACTATATTTATTCCTAACAAATAGACCAGGACTAGTGTTAGACTATAAAAAATTCCAGGATATACCGACCATGATATTGTTAGGGTCACCAATACAATAAAAACTAAAATTAATAAGATACCTATAAGAATCATCTACCTTTGTAATAAATGTAATTCAATAAAACTACACCAATCAGTGGCTAACTTCCAACAAACTTTCCTAAGTAAATTTAACACAAATAGCCCAGTACAAGAAATTTGGAAAGAGATAAAAACAAATCTAAAAACTATAATGGATGAGAATGTTCCAACAAAACTAACATCAAATAAAATTAACAAATGCTGGTTCAATTCTAGATTGAAAAAGCTATGCAAACAAAAAGAGAACTTATTTAAGAAATATAAAGCTACCTATTCATATAGGATACACAAAAAATACTAAAAGATTAAACACTTGACACAAAAACTTAGTCGAAACCTCCAAAATGAATATATAAACAATGTAATTACCAAATATAAGAATAAAAACTTATGGTCCTTTATCAAATCTATAAAATGGAACCTTCAGGAATAGCCACACTAAAAGGCTCAAATAATAAAACCTATAATGATAATGAAACTAAAGCTAATATCCTTAACACATATTTTGCATCATCTTTTTCTGCCTTAGGCGACAAGGAAGTTTTAATAAGTTTAAATAAAATGGAGGAAATATGTAACATAACTGTAGATGAGAAAGGTATACATTCACTCCTAAAAAACTTAAAAATAAACGAAGCTACTGTTACAGATGATTTGCCTGCAAGGTTATTAAAAGAACTAAGCAATGAACTGTCCCCAATCCTTGTAGTTCTCTTTCAAGCCTCTCTAAACCAGGGTAAAGTGCCCCAGGATTGGAAATTAGCTAACGTAACTCCACTCTTTAAGAAAGGGGATAAATCAGACCCTGGTAAGTACAGGCCTGTTTCATTTACTAGTATCACCTGTAAATTACTAGAACACATAATATATAGTAGAATAGTTAACCACCTTGACAAATATAATGCCCTATGCCCACATCAACACGGCTTTAGAAAAAACAGATCATGTGAAACACAATTAATAGGTTTAATAGATGAACTATCAAAAGGCTTAGACAAAAATGATCAAATAGATACAATATTAATAGACTATTCAAAAGCATTTGACAAAGTTCACCACCTTAGTTTATTTAAAAAACTTAATAACTTTGGAATCTCAGGTTCCTTACATCACTGGATCCAAGACTTCCTTTTCGGCAGGGAGCAAACTGTAATAATTAATGGATCTAAATATGTACCAATAAAGGTTAATTCAGGAGTTCCACAAGGAACTGTGCTAGGTCCCTTACTCTTTTTAATATATATAAATGATTTACCCAACGACCTGTCAACAGGAACAAAAGTTAGGTTATTTGCTGATGTTTGTATAATCTATAGAACAATTAAAGAAGAACAAGATAGCAAAATTTTACAAAAAGACTTAGATGAATTGATAAAATGGGAAACTAACTGGAGTATGAGTTTCCACCCAGAAAAATGTCAACTGTTAAGAGTAACAAAGAAAAAGAAACAAATAAATTCAAAATATTTCATTCATGGAAAGGAACTAACCCAAACTAAAGACTTAGGAGTCATAATAAATGAGAAATTATTATGGAATCCCCATGTCAATGAAGTTATTAAAAAATCAAACAAAACCTTAGGCTTTATAAAAAGAAACCTTTACAAATGTAATAAAGATATAAAACTAAATGCTATCTCACTTTGGTGAGAACTGTACTAGAATATGCATCTTCTGTATGGGACCCATCCACCAAAGAAAACATTGATAAACTAGAACAAATCCAAAAAAGAGCTGCCAGATTCATTACTGGAGAATAGTCAAGGCTGACTAGAGTGACACCATTAGTTAATTCATTAAACCTTGAAACAATAGAGGATAGAAGAACCAAGAGGAAAGTAGTAATCATACATAAAGCAATTAACTCTAATTTAGAAATACAACACAAAGATAACTTAATACAACCCTCAGATAGACATAAGGATAAAAACACCTTTCTTATTCCGTATGCAAGAACAAACTCATTCAAATTTTCGTTCTTCCCGTCCGGAAATCGGGCGTGGAATGGGTTGCCTGAAGAAACCAGGAAAGCCAACACTTTATCAACATTTAAAACTCTAATAAGAGTGCAGGACTAAACACAAACCATAGATAAGCGTAGGACGCAATATTCTTCTGTATAGAAAGAGCGTCTGAAACAGATAAGATAAGATAAGATAGTTTATATAGATAAACTAAAAATGCATTAATTTTATAACTGTACGTTCGATAGATCTAAATTTTATGATACGATGCATTGTTAGGTGACACGAATCTATGTGCCAAATTTCAGCTCGATGGCATCACATGAAGTGGGTCATTTTTTTACTTTTGTTTTTCTGCCCGCCCAAGACAGACAGATGGAGAGAGACGGTGGTGAAGCTAATATAAGGGATTTAATAAAACAACCCCGTAAAAACAAAGTTTTTGACTATAAATCCCTTATATATGAGACATAACTAAAAGTATTGATTATGTTCAAACGCGACAAATATTTACAGACTTAATCTTTCTTAACTCCCGTTTGCTTTTAACCCAGGGGGGAGGGAGAGGGGAAAGGTCTAGTCACTGATCGCTGGGCCGAGCTCAGCGTGGCACGCAAAATGTAAACAAAAGCACGCCGGTACACCTGGTTAAAGCACGAGATGTGTTCACCTCTGGCTGGCGTGAACGTCAAGTGACCTGTAAAATGTAAACGATAGCGACCAATACATATAGCTTATATAGATAAACTAAAAATGCATTATTTTAATTACGGTTTTTTCGATCGATCTGAATTTTGATACGATGCATTGTTAGGTGAGTCGAGTCTATGTGCCAAATTTCAGCTCGAAGGAATGACGGGAAGTGGGTCATTTTTTACTTTTGTTTTTCCGCCCGACCGATGTACGAAGAGATGACGACAAGATTTTGAAGTCAATATAAGGGATTTTTTTAAAAATTAATAAATTTGGAAAGATTTTTGTGCGAGGCCCCCACTAATGATGAGACTAATCAGAGGCCCTTGCCGGCTGCCTAGTTTGCCTATGCCTAAAGCCGGCCCTAATGGTGTAAAAACAATTGTAAGTAAAGGGATGAAGATATTAGGCTTTACTGTCATGATGTTGAGATAATCGTGGAATACATTAGAACAAAACGTTATGAATGTATAAATAAGGACCATGTGTAATAAGAAGAAGGTTTTATAACATCAAAGCCTATTATCGAGGTGTTAAGGCATTGGTTGTAATATGGAAGTGCGGGCTGAAGTTAGGTCAAATGTATTGGGTTCAAATTGTCATCAAGTTTAAATACTTTACCATTTGTTAACATTATAGACGGATATTTGGCTGATAGTTTTGGATAGATGAATTTAAATGTCCTAGTCCTCCAAAGACGTGGCGAACAAAAACCTTGATACCATTTCCATGTCACCTGAGCAATGTTAAAGAAACAAAAGCAATTGTCTATTATGGCAGCTGTTATTTTTCTTTAACGAAATAAAAAGACAAATGGATGAAGTATAAAAGTATTTTTAAAAAACAATATATGTCCTAATGGACTTATATTAACAAGAGATATCACAAGGATTGGTGTCACCAAGTGTGGTAGCTCATTGTGTCACCCCTTCACGACCTACCCCATAGACTTTCCTTTTTCCTATCTCACAGTGCCAAATAACGGAAACATACACAAATACATTTTTAAAATTATTTACATTTTGGTGTCACCCCTTGCGATGGTCCGCACCCCTCACACACCCCAGTCACGCTACTGTTAATAACCATGGGCATATCTTTTATTTAAATATCAAGAAAAACATGTTACCATGGCCATTGAGAGTCGGTCCTTATCTCCGAGGCACAGGAATATTTGGATGACCACAGTTTCCGGCAGATCGCTCCAGGGTGGGGGGGTTTCTGGCTTATTTGAATTTATTGATTCCTGGGAAATTCCTTTATGTCTTTTTGTGTCTTTCGACATTTCTCGTTTCTTATTATTACGTCCTACGTTCATCCACGGTATTTGTCTACTCTTAAATTTTTATTAGAGTTTTAGGTTTATATTAAATGTTGATAGAGTACTGAAGTGCTGAATGGTGTTTTGCGTTATCTTTTTTTAGGAAATTCCAGAAATTAGTAAGCAATACTTATTAAAATAAATTTTAAATATCTAATTATGTCATTTAGTTTAAGGTATTGTTTAAATGATTGAATTGAATTCAAGTGAACTTTATTTGTTTTTCTGAAAATGTTATTGCAATTGCTTTCTTGGCTTAAAAGTTGCAACTTTAAAAGTCAAATGTCTCGGCTATGTTCGGTTTTCCAATCACACATATTTCTAAATTATGCATTAACTAGTGTATTACCGGTCAAAAATGACGTACATTTTCAGCTGAAATCTAATTATTTTGAAAAAATGCAATTTTTTTAGGGCGCCTAACTAACTTGTCCTTATTTGATAAATACAAAATATTAAACTTTCTGAAATGTTTGTCTTCTTATCTTATCTATACAGACGCTCCTTCTATGCAGAAGATAGTTGCGTCCACAGACCATGACAGATGATCTGTTGGCAAGTGATGCAGCGTGCACAGGCCACGGCTTTGTGGGTTGCACGCATTACCCAGCCGCCTAACTACATGTAGTGTTAGGTACCCATTTGGAGCTGGGTGACTCAGGGACGCCCTAGGCCCCGGGAGCAAACCTTTGCCTTCACACGGATTCAAACCCGTGACCATCGGTACGACAGTCCAGTGCGCTGCCACTCGACCACCGCTTGTTTTTGGATTTTATAATTAACCATCATCAAATCCTATTTTTACATTGTTCCCTTTTCGTAAATTAAAATATGAGCTAAAACAATGACGTCATATAATATTTTTTACAGCGCATCTTTAGTTTGCACACCTTTTGATGCATTGGTGCAGTAATTTGGTGCGCTGCTGTCTAAAATTAGTAGCGTCACGGACAGACACTACAGACGTGACAGAGATTGCAAATTATGTATATTGATTACTTGGTTAGAATATTGCGTTGTTTTTTTTTGCGTTAATTTCAACTGAACTGAAAAAAATGCTTCAAAAAATAAATCATAGCCCTTCTCCTAAGAAGTATTCATAGAAAGGCATTCTTTCATTTCATTTTTATTTAGTAAACTAAGAGTTTATATAACATTGGTGTGAAAGTGCACAAACATCTAGTTTTAAATAGATCCTTTCTAGAACTGGCAAGTTAAGTTATCTTATGTCTTCCTAAAATCTTTGTTTGGCTTGCTTTAAAGCTGAAAAACACATCATTCAATGTACCCACTTCATTTCACTAAAGCCTAGGCCCATACATCGTACTGTTCGCATCATTATCAGTCCCGTTACCGTTGCGGTCGTTAGGCGGAGCGCATGGACAGATCAACAGACAACGATCTCCCCTTTTTCCATCTTGTGCAGCGGCCAATAATTCATTCAATGGCATCCCAGTTCAACTTTTCAGCTGTCGACCTCTTCGCCGGCCCCTTTCTACTGTGCCTTGAAAGACGATTTTTGTCAGGGTATCATTTCGCAGTACATGCCCAAACCATGCCGTCTTAAGTCTCTTAATTGTCGTTATAATGGTTTCTTGACGATCTGCAAGAGTTTATTCTGTCTCAGACATATTCATTGGTCTTGTGTTCTAGATAAGAGATCTGGAGAATTTTTCTCATGCATTTGTTTTCAGAGCCTGCAGCTTGCTGTCAGTGGTTGCCAGTTCACATCCATAAAAGGCAATAGTTTTAACGAGAGCTCTGTAAAGTCTGAGCTTTGTTGGAATGCTAATGTATTTGCTGTTCCATATTTTGGTTAACTTCGTCATTGCTGCCATTAAAGACCCAATGTAATACTTCTCGTATAAGAGAAGGAAAACTGTTGACGAAACTCCGCGGCCTTTCGGTCATACTCCCTCTCGACTAAGGCTGTCAATTTTGTTGAAAAAAGCTGCCCGGGTACCCGTGAAAATTTCGAACGGGTACCTGGGTTACCCGTTCTAAACTTAAACGTCGCATAATTTTCCCCGTCATGATCGCTATACAATGCAACCTAGCCACCATCCATGCACCTCATTTCACACAGTAGTAGTAGCCAACAGCTTGCTTCCAGTAACATACTATTACTAATGTACTACAATTAACTATAATGCACTAAAAACTTTTATTCAATTCCTGCTGTAAATACATTCGTCATACTCATAAATGACAGTAAACTGAACATGAAAACAAAATGTTAACGGAAATGACGTAACGTTCAGTGTCATACCTTGAATGTTAATATCCCCTTGGCGTCAGTAGTCGATGCTAATAGCGATGAAGGACGCAATACTGCGGTAAATCTCAAGTGATCGTGCTTTGGTCAGTGGTAGCCTACTGCTTTTGTTGACACCAAAAAATTGCTGACATTGGGTGGATCGGTGGTTTGTTTATAAATATCAATGTATGAATAGCGTTCAAATGGCGTTTTATCGCGTTGGGTTGCCACCCTTCACAGACACAATTTAATTACAATGGTTGCATTTTGCCGTGTCGCTGTCAACTTGATTGGCCTGATTCTACACGCCGTCTAACCCATCTTGTTAAACACACGCGAATGCAAGGGATGTGGGTTATAGCAGTGATTCTCAAAGTGGGGGTCCGCGGAAGTTATCAAGAAAGGAGAGAAAAATATAATTATAATCCTCCAATTGCTATCAATAATATTAACCCTATAGAATTTGTCATTTTTGACAATAAGCAAATAAATGAAAGAAATAAAAGGAAATAAAATAAAAGGAAATATAATTAATTTCGCTACCATGTAAGTACAGGGAAAATAGTGCACCGGTTCCTGGTGCAATGGAAAAAATTCCTGCCGGTCCGCAACACAAAAAAATTGAGAAGCACTGGGTTATAGGATGGAAGAGAGGAGAGGGGGGAGAGTAGAAAAAACGGCATTAGATAGATAGTATCAATGGGTGACCCACTGTCGGCTATTTCAAAGCAAAGTTAGTTTCAAAGCAAGGGTGTTTGAATGAACAAAAAACAAACACGGCATCTTTCATCTCTGTGCAGTCCATCCTCACATCCGAAGTCTTACCCATCTTATACTGTTAGTAACTATTTAATTTATTAAATTTAAATACTGACGACCATGTTCGCATTATTAGCATTAGTTTTTCTAGGTCACCACGTGTTAATGAACACAAGAAGTGCAGGGGTGTGGGTTATAGGAGTAAAGGGAGGAGAGGGGGTAGATAAACACATTAGCTAGTATCAATCGACGTATTTCAAAGCAACGTTAGTTAAAGCAAGGGTTGTTTTTTTTTATTAACAAACACAGCGTCTTTCATCTCTAAGCAGTCCATCCTTTTTATTTTTTGGCAGAGGACTTTTGTTTTCTTTATATGATTCTTTTAAATAACCATTTTTTTAGTGTGTTGTGCGATTTCTGTTTCACGTTGAGAGAAAATAAGATATATCAAAATACATTGTATTTGTTGGGACCGTATTTTATATCCCGTTGACAGATATTTCTCCTTAGATGTACTTCACAGCATATATTTGAAACAAAAATTTTCATTTGATAAATTGTTTCGCAAGCCACAATGTAAACACAAAACGCCGCATGGGAGCCGAAGTTTGGCCTACGGTTAATATAGACATAGAAGCCACATTTTCACGGGTACCCGGATGGAATTTTACTACCCGGGTAATCACACGGCAACGGGTACCCGGGTCCCGGGTACCCGTTGACAGGCCAACTCTCGAGAAAGGCTAGTGGAGTAAACCCTGATCACAAATCAACGACTTGGAGAGGAGATGGGCGCCACCAAGTATTTAAGCCCACAGAAAAGAAGTATTGTACGCATACAGTGGCGTAGCTAGAGGGGGGCGGTGGGGGCGGTCCGCCCCGGGTGGCACACATTTAGGGGCGGCATTTTGTGCATTTGAAAAGTGCAACCTATTCCTACAACAACCCTTTTTTCTTTTGAAGGGGGAAAACCGAGGTTAAACAAAAATATTCGTAATTTCTAGTCTTAATTAACGCATTCCCACAACATTTTT
The DNA here is from genome assembly GCA_944989445.1 of Ampullaceana balthica. Classification (NCBI taxonomy): domain Eukaryota; kingdom Metazoa; phylum Mollusca; class Gastropoda; family Lymnaeidae; genus Ampullaceana; species Ampullaceana balthica. The sequence goes on along the minus strand of CALYLW010000014.1, from coordinate 2,310,816 downwards.
TTGATTACATAGTGGATGTTATAACTAACGCAAAACCTTCAAAAATTTAAAATGGCTCAAAAACGGTGTTGATTTGTTTGGAAAATTAAGGTACACGACTAGATGACGCTTTTATAAGAAAACTACACACACAAAAAAACACATCACCGCTTGGCCCAATAATATGTGCTATTAATATCGCCACGATGGTTTTTGCGTGGAATTTCGACATTCGCGGAATGATGCGCGAACAAGTACCTACAATTAATGGTGGGGCGGGTGTTTGGTATAAAAATTAAAGATTTATAATTTAGAAGGCAAAAGAGAGATGTATAAGTGAGAGCATGACTGAACTGCCTATGTTAAACCTTATAAGCGCCCGCCCCACATTTTAAGTCATATTAAATGAAAGTACTTAAACTTAGAAGTTTTAAATTAGTTTATTCTTTTAATCCACTTATAAAAACGTGTTTTTTAAAAATCCTTTTTACCTTTATTTATATTACTGCTGACATAAAAATGGCATCCAATGGTAAAAAATGTTCCCCACCTATACTTCGTTTCAATTATTTATTCATGTTTATTAATTTATAAAAAACCATCATATAATCGACTAATTTGCCGTCCATAAATGAGGTCACGCGATTTTGGCTGATTTTCACCCCCTCCGCCCTCGTCACACGTCATCACAATATCTTAGACCCCTTCTTCAATCTGACGTTATAAAGCTTTGACCCCCCCCCCACCATAAAAACCGTATTTTCTGTTTGAAAATAAGCATGTTTCAAATCAAATTTTTATCATTTACATGTAAGTATGTTTCAGTGCAAGGCTGCACTCTATAATCCTAACACTCGTTTTACGTAAAAGTCATTAAATAAAGTGTCAGTATCAATATTTAAGCAGAGCCGTCTTTACACCATTTTGGGCCCCTGTGCAAAGAAATAGTGTTGGAGCCCCTGGGCAAAGAAAGAGTGCGCCACCCCCCCCTCGCCGCTGGAATAAAAAAATGCATAATATATATAAATAAACATATTCCCATGGGGTCCCTATGCTCGTGGGCCCCCGGGCAAATGCCTAACGGGCCTATGCGTTAAGACGGCACTGTATTTAAGTGTAAATTTTAGTTAAAGTTGCGCGTTTTGACGTGACGTCACATTTCTCAAACACACATCGTCACACCTGTATGACTCCCCGCCCCAGGTGCATGACGTCATTTATGGATGGTCCCTAAAAAGGGCGGCACATTGGAGACCGCCCCGGGCGGCAAAAGTTCTAGCTACGCCACTGTACGCATACATAACTTTACTTTCTAAGACCCAGTATTATTTACATATCCGCCTTTTTTGACACATGCTCCTTTCACATCCAATTTTATCCAAACATACAATTGTTTTTTAGTCACATACATGGTCCATAGTTGTTAGCATTAACGAATAATTAATAAACATAATTAAACTTGACTTTGGGATTGAAAAAATCATAAGGTTTAACAACAGTGAAAGGACGAAAATAATTCAGATTTAATCATTCAAATTTGAATTAAAATATTTAAGCCGAAGTCATTATCTCATTTTACTTCAGATTTTTATTCTTTTTTTCTCTCGGTGGTTTGGGGGGGGGGATTAGAAAATGACACAAATATTTAAAATTAACATTGATAAATCTTACAAGCCTTGAGTCACAAATTATAATTTTTCATTTAGCTTTCATAATTGTCACGAAACATACAAAATTAAATTACTCAATATTTTCTTTCCAGTAAAATCTTTGGAATGTAGTAGAGTCAAGTTTGAATACTTGACCGTTATTTAACATTAAAGAAGGTTTATTCTCTGATCCTTTTGCATCCATGAATTTAAATGTCCTAGTCCTCCAAAGAGTTGGAGAACAAAAACCTTGATACCATTTCCATGTCACCTGGGCAAAGTTAAAGAAAAAAAAGCAATGGTCTGTAATGGCAGCTGTTATTTTCGATTAACGAAATACAACGAAAAATGGATTGAGAGTATAAAAGTATTTTTTAAAAAATTTAAAAAAACTATGTCCTAATGGACATATATTAAACAGAGACGTCACTAGGGTTGGTGTCACCAAGTGTAATAGCTCATTGTGTCATCCCTTCACGACTTACCCCATAGACCTGCCTTCTTCCAGTTACCCAGTGCCAAATAACGGGGACATACACAAATGTACATTTTGGTGTCACCCCTTGTGATGGTGTGCACCTGATGGGTCCGCACCCCTCACACATTTTAGTGACGCCACTCAGATATAACCACGGGCATAGCTGTTATTTAGTATCAAGACAAACATTTTACCATGTCCATCGAGACTCGGTCCTCATCTCCGAGGCACTGGAATATTTGGATGACAACCGTTTTCGGCATATCGCTCCAAGGTTGAATTTTTGGCTTCGATGGCGTCTTCCTTGGCTTATTTGAATTTATAGTTGATCCTTGAGACATTTCTTTGCATCTTTTTGTGTAGTTTGACATTGCATCGAATTTTCGCATCTGTTACTCATTATTACTTCCTACGCTTAAAAATTATTTATGTCTATTCGTACATATTTATTAAGTTGTCAATTAAATGTTAATAGAGTACTGAAGTGCTGAAAGGTATTTTGCGTTATCTTTTGTTTTTAAGGAAATTCCAGAAATTAGTAAGCAATAACCCGAATAACTATCAAAATTTAAAAAAAAATATTACCAGACGGAATGATGCCGATGATGATGTTATATATATATATATATCACTGCTTAGTTCTTTCAATAACCTTGCAGGCAATTCATCTGGACCAGTAGCTTTGTTTATTTTAAAGTTTTTTGGAGTGTTTTTATACCTATCTCGTCTACAGTTATGTTCTATTTTATTTTAAATTATCAATACTTCCTTGTCAGTTGTTAATTAAATGTTGATAAAGTTTTGAAGTGCTGAAAGGTGTTTTGCGTTATCTTTTTAGGAAATTCCAGAAATTATTAAGAGATAATAGCTATCAAAATAAATAATACCAGACAGAAGGTTCGCAATGATGATGTTATATATATATATATCGCTGCTTAGTTCTATTAATAACCTTGCAGGAAATGCATCTGGACCCGTAGTTATTTTTATTTTAAAGTTTTTTAAAGTGTATGTATACCTATCTTGTCTACTGTCATGTAACCTATTTCTTCTATTTTATTAAAACTTCCTTATCAACTGGGGCAGAAAAAGATGATGCAAAATATGTGTTGAAAATATTAGCTTTGGTTTCATTTTCACTATAGGTTTGATTATTTGAGCCTTTTACTGTGGCAATTCCTGTAGGTTCCATTTTTTTAAAATTTAATAAAGGACCATAAGTTTTTATTGTTATCTTTAGACATTACATTGTTTATATATTCATTTTGGAGGTTTCGACTAAGCTTTTGTGTCACGATTTAAATCTTTAAGAATTTTAGTATATCCTTTTTAAAGTGGTAGCCTTATTTTTTATTAAAAGTTTCTCTTTTTGCTCAAATAGTGTATTTAAATCTAAAATGGAACCAGCATTTGTTAATTTTATTTAATTTTAGCTTTGTTGGAACATTATCATCCATTATAGTTTTTATATCTATTTTTATATATTTCCAAATTTCTTCTACTGGGCTATTTGTGTTAAATTTACATTGGAAATTTTATTGGAAATTGACCGCTGTTTGGTGCAATTTTATAGAATTACACTTATTCAATACATAGATTAATATGAATTGTAAATTTATTTAAGTGATGTTAAATTATTTCCCGTGAACTTAAATGATTCTGAACTTGTTTTTCAAGTTAACTATGTTTCTAAAATTAACATTAAAAAATCAATAAATCAATTAAAACAAATCAGGAATAAGATTTCAATGCATAATGATTTATTTTAGAATTTTTAGGCACTAATTATACAGTGAGACGCTTGTTAGGTTAACATTTGCAAGAAGACTAAGTTTAAGTAAACCTCAGTATTTAACTCAATAATCAGTACTTATTAGACATATACTTCATTATCGCTGTGCAAAATAAATAAAATAAACATAAAAGGTTGCCAGAGCTTTGTTTATTGTTAATACATGTAGTTATATCGACTGAAGTCGCACATTTCTTACGCTTAAATACGATGAATACGTTGTTCATCTTTTTATACTTCTTTAAAAATCTATATCCTGACATCTCTCTTAATTATTACAGTTTTTATTCAAAGCGTGAGCCAAAAATAGGCATCTTTTTTTTAATGTCAGTTTGATAATTTGCCTGCCTTGAATGATTTGTATAGTTGATTCTACCAATCGTCAGCTTCTTCAATATACCATACGTTTTCATTGGGAGGGCTACTTGACTTTTCCAACTTGTGTGCCAATCTAAAAGATAAGGAATTATTAAATTTACTGTAAAAACTGGAATTATATCTCAATATATTTAAATAGTTTAATGGATCTTTTGGTCTTTAAATTGCAAGATGTAAATTAAATGGTAAGCATACGCGTTAGTCAATCTAAATCAATCAAAAACAAATTAGAATTCATTGACTATTTTGCACTTGACCAAAAATGTGAAATGGAGAGAACATAATTAGCCCATGACTTTTAAGTGGAGTGCTGAAGGGCAGTTACCTTTAAGGGACCAATTTTATGTTAATTTTTCTTCTCACTTGAAATCTTCAGAATCATAGTGTTCATTGTTATACACGTCATCATTTACTAACATTACTTTCACTTTTAAAGTTTTTATTGACATACGTAAATATAAGTTGTAATTTATTTCAAGTCGGAAGAACATTGCTACAAAAGCTTACATATTTTGGAAAAAGTTATTCAAATATTTTAAAATATTAAATTATGCTTTAGATCATTTGAAAAGTTTACCTCCGTTGAATGTTCAGCACATAATCCTTTGAATAAGTAATGTCTTTTTAAACCAATAATTAATAAATAAATACTTTTTTAAAAAAGATTTTATCTTTATTTTTTTTCTTTACTATATATATCATGCTAAATATACATACAAGGGGTTGCAGGGCGCCTGTGGCGCGCACTATTTTTTGGTCAAAACACCAAGAACTTATTCTTGTTTGATAAATACGAAATATTAAACTTCCTGAAATGTACACAGAGTATTTTATAATTATAAATCCTCAAATCCTATTTTTATATCGTTCCTTTTTCCAAAATTAAAATATAAGCTAAAACAATGACGTCATATTATAATTTTTACAGTGCGTCTTTACTTTATAATCATTTTGCGCACTGATGCACACCTTGTATCTTAAAATATAAGATCAAACAATGACGTCAAAGCGTTCCACATCCAGTGAGCCAGTGACTTGGACTATAATTTTATTTATATACTAGTGTATCCCCCGTCAAAAATGACGGAAGTTTTCAAAATAAATACAAATCAGATTAAGATATAATTTAATACAGAACTTGTATTTATTTTTATTTTATTCATTTATTTTCATATTCCACAATTTTATGTGGAACGTTCGAAAAGAGTTATTTTTGGTGCAGTAAATTGGAGCGCTGCTTTCTAAAATTAGTAGAGATTGCCATATAACAAAATCGATCGCAGCGCCACCTAACAGCACTATAAATAAAACAAAATCGAACGCAGTGCCACCTAACAGCATTACATCCATACATACAACGGGAATTATGTATATTTATATAGTAGATTGTGCTGGGGCGCCGTGGCGCCAACGGCGCCCACTGTTTTTAGGGCGCCTAGGGCACCCACTTTTTTCAAAAGCCCAACTAACTTATCCTTATTTGATAAATACTTAATATTAAACTTACTGAAATGTACAAAAAGTATTTTATAATAGGGGTTGTAGGGCAACTACGGCGCCCACTTTTTTTTGGTCAAAACGCCAAGTAACTTATCTTTGTTTGATAAATACGAAATATTAAACTCCCTGAAATGTACACAAAGCATTTTATAATTATAAATCCTCAAATCCCATTTTTACAAGTCAGCCAGTCTGTCCTGACGCTACTAATTTTAGAAAGCTTGGAAAACCAAATTACTGCACCAATGCATCAAAAGGTGTGCAAATTAAAGATGCGCTGTAAAAAAATATTATATGACTTCATTGTTTTCGCTCATATTTTAATTTTGGAAAAGGCATCAATGTAAAAATAGGATTTGATGATGGTTAATTATAAATTCAAAATAGAAAAGGGGCGCCGTATAAATAGATTTCAGCTGAAAACTTCCGTCATTTTTGACGGGTGTACGCTAGTATATATATATATATCTTAGTTCTCTTATACATATAAGACGCATTTGTTGTATGTCTGTCTGTCTGTCTGTTCCCTAATAACTCAAGATACAGACAACCAAATAACGTGAAATTTGGTACACATACACACAATGACATGAGAAAGGTTCTTAAACAGGTTTCGTTCCAAACATATAAGATACTGGGGGCCGGGGGCCCAAAATGTAGTTTTTTTCCTTATTTGAGCTCTATAAAAAATAAAAATAAACAATTATCCTATTTCCCGTGTAGGTAGAAGCATGAAACTTTCGGTGGTTGTTAACTATCATTTGGCGATGGTAACAGTTAAACAAATTATATAAATTATCACTTACTGGGGACCGGGAGCCCAATGTAGTTTTTTTTCTTATATTTAAAACTGACTCAACACTAATTCTTCAACTTCCCGTGAAGGTAGAAGCATGAATCTTTGGCAACTTGCTGAATACACTCTTATGACGATAATTGGCGAAAAATAATGTTAAATTTTCACTCATGGGTGGCCGGGGGATGAGAATCGTTTTTTCCTTATATGGGCTAAATAAAACTGAATCAACACTAATTCCTCATCTTTCTCTGTAGGTAGAAACATGAACTTTGGAAATTTGTTGAGTACCCTCCCGCGATGGTAGTAGTCGAAAACAATATCAATAACTGGGGGGCCGGGGGCCAAAATGTTATACATATAAGGCGCATTTGTTGTCTGTTTGTCTGTTCCCTAATAACTCAAGATACAGACAACCAAATAACGTGAAATTTGGTTCACATACACACAATGACATGAGAAAGGTTCTTAAACAGGTTTCGTTCCAAACATATAAGATACTTGGGGCCGGGGGCCCAAAATGTAGTTTTTTTCCTTATTTGAGCTCTATAAAAAATAAACAATTATCCTATTTCCCGTGTAGGTAGAAGCATGAAACTTTCGGTGGTTGTTAACTATCATTTGGCGATGGTAACAGGTAAAGAAATTGTATAAATAATTACTCAGTCTCTTGGGATTGCTGGTATAGACTTGAAGACACCATGCTTTTCTCATGGACAGTTGTATGTGGCCTGCTCCAGATTTGTTAAAGAGGAAAATCTTTTTGTACACACTCCAAATGGAACTGCCATTAATGTTGTCTATCACATTGCTTCAAGTTAAATGTACCCTTTTATTGCATGCAAATAAACAGTTGTGTACGCTTCTACAGAATACCTTATTTTAAACCCGGGATTAGCCGGGTATATATATATATATATATATATATTATACTTTGCAAATTTAGCAAGATACTATTGACCTCTCTTTCGTTCCTCTTTCATTGCATTAGATGATTTTTTTTCTATCAATCATAACGTTAGCCTCTTACAACTCCCAAAGGATTGCCCAATCAAGAACAATAAGATTATGATTGCATCTGGTGAAAAAAGATTCGGTAATGTATTATTATCCACTTTAGTTGGTTTAAGGATTGGGTCTATAAAAAAAGATAAAAAAATTAACTTACAGGTTGCTGCACTGTGACAGTATATTCATCACTGAAGCCTGATTCACATCCTCAAAATCCACAATAAATTGTAAATACAGACAACTTAGAGTTCTATGGTAGTTTGCGATACGGTGAAGGAAGTTGGTCAGCTAGAGAGAAGACAAAGTAGTGGCCTATAAAAGTTTTATGAGTAAATATTTATTTTCTCCAACAATAAATACTAGTTTTTTTAAACATATAGGCTGCTTCTTAAATCGTTTAGAAGATAGTATGAGATATAACAAGATACTTTTACAAATTATGTTTAATGAAAGCGCTGCGGCCAAAATTAATTTAAAAGAGGATCAGATGTTCACTCTTCAGCGTCTCAAAAATTGAAACACCAATTTAACACGTAGGGGTCAGTCGTGCGATGAGTTTATGACAGTGTTGGCCAATACGATTTTGTAGATAGGTTGGGTTGTTAATTTAATAAGTTTCATCTCCATGGGTAATCGGTTTTAATTGATTGCAGATGTCTTTTTTTGGTGATCTACTGATCATTTAAGAGTTTTTTTCATTCTTATATTAGGTAATAATGAAAATTGATTTTCAAGTATATTTGTCGGAGAATTCAAGTGGAAAATCAAGTTAACAGATTCAACCCCATGCAATTAGATAAGTGGACATAAATTCCAGGTTGGGATACAAGTGTGAACTAGCCCTATCGATTGCTTAACTACCTTTAACAAACGCATAAATTAGAAAGAAAGGAAATGCCTTGATGGTGAATAGCTATTAATACTGCCGTGTGGCTTTCGAGCCGGAAGATCAACCATACACATGATCTTCTCTCTGCGCCACCTGCAGGAGAAATGCAAGAAGCAACACATGCCTCTATACACCACGTTCGTCGACCTAACTAAAGCTTTTAATCTTGTCAGCAGAAGCGGCCTTTTCCATATCTTAGTAAAAATAGGCTGCCCTACACATCTGCTTAAGATCATCAAGCAATCCCACGATAACATGCAGGTCAGTGTGCTGTAACGGTGCCACCTCTGAGGCTTTCCCAGTAGGTAGTGGAGAAAGCAAGGCAGCGTGTTGGCACCTACTCTATTCGCAATATTCTTTTCCAACTTACTCCAGTACGCCTTCAAGAACAACAGCGAGGGGATATACATACACACCAGAGCTGATGGGAGATTATTCAATATTGCCCGACTTAGAGCCAAGACCAAAATAAGGAAAATTGTGCTGCGCGAGCTATTATTTGCAGACGATGCCGCCTTAATATCTCACACAGCAGACGGACTACAGAACCTTGTATCCAGCTTCTCCGCTGCATGCAAAGAGTTTGGCCTGACCATTAGCATAAAGAAAACCAACATTATGACACAGGATGCTGCCTCCCTTCCGACTATCACCAATGACGACTGCAACCTGGATGTTGTTGACAGTTTTACATATCTGGGATCGAACATATCGAGCACCCTCTCACTGGAAGATGAGATAAGTGGTAGGATAGGGAAGGCAGAAACTGTACAAAAGAGTCTGGTCGAATGGCAAACTCACAGCAAGGACTTATCTGCTGGTATACCAGGCCTGCGTACTGAGCACACTCCTCTATGGATGCGAGTCTTGGACCACCTATACCAGGCATGAAATAAGGCCCAATAGCTTCCACCTCAGATGCCTGTGCCGCATCCTAGACATCAAATGGCAAGAGAAAGTCCTCGATACAGAGGTCCTGGCTCAAGCAAGCATGAGTAGCATCCAGCCATATTAAGCCAAAGACGCCTCCACTGGCTTGGACACGTCAAAAGAATGCAAACTGGTCGCATACCCAAGGATGTGCTATAAAATGAGCTGGCGACAGGTAAAAGGTCGGTTTGTCGGCCATGTCTCAGATACACGGACATATGCAGAAATCAGCCAACATTGACATACAAAGCTGGAAAAACCTGGCAGAGGATAGGTCCACGTGGCGGGCTATAGTGAAAGAAGGATCACTAAGAGCAGAGGAGCAAACTAGGGCAGAAGCAGTTGAAAAGAGAGAGAGAAGGAAGTCCAGGCAACACTGCCCCACTGCATTCGTGTGTGTGACATGCAAAAGAGACAGCCACTCGAGGATTGGTCACATCAGCCACACCAAGAGCTGCAAATAATAAAGATAAATCTATCGTCTTTTGTAGACGGACAGAGATGCCATACCATATTTAATAATCAAATTAAAATTTCTGCGACTGGTGAATGACATTTTTTGAGAGAAGTTTTGTTTTAACTGCACAAATGAGTTTTTTAATGTAACAAACATGCGAAGAACCTTTCTTTGACGTCACTGCGATCATGTCGCCGTGTGTAAATAGGGTTGAAAAGTCGCGAAATAAGTAGGTATAAATTAATGGAAATTTTATAAAATTATGCAAAAATTGGTAATGTGCATGTATAAATATTTTTCAAATGTCTTGTTTTGAGAAGTTACATTCATATAAAATGAACAAACACTTTCTTTAAATTAACAAATCCCTACGTTATAACTCCGTTGGTTAGATCTCGAAGGATATTCGTTTCAAACTTAAGGATACCATTTTTTAATTTTAAAAAAAATGTTTGAATTATTTTACCTCATAGGGATACTCACTACATTCATTATGTAAACAAACAACAAGATGAGTAATATAAAAACATGGATTTCGTTTTCAGGGTTAACCCTACTTCCAGCTCAGTTCTGAAGTGAAGATACGTGTCCCAAAAGAAAGTCGACAGTGGCAACGCTGGCGACAAAATGTCAAGACAGAGCTTTGATTGTTTCTCGTTGTCTTCAATGGCATGGATGTCCGCTAATAGATCTGGGTGGGTCTTCACCAATGCCATCCACGCACTGTCGCTTACTAGAGTTCCTGAATAATTTATTTCTGTAATAAAAAATGCCTTGGTAATATGTGAATTCATAAACTTGTAGACTAGATTATTTTATGCGCTTTTAAGCGTTGTGATGAATCATGACTTATAACTAATTTAAAAAAAATTTATCAGGAACAAATTATTCGGTATACAAACCATGCTGGGGGCATCCAAAGTATGTATTTAACATACAAACAATATTGCCCAATACATAACACGGCTTTCAAGCACTGAAGAAATATTTGTTTAAAAAATGATTTATATTAATTCGTAGCGTCTGTTGTCTTTCGCAAAAGTTTTGATTGATTTGTAACCCACTTTCCGGTATCCTATCGAGCTGAAATTTAGCAGGCAGACTTGTGGCGACGATAAAAACGATCTATCAAAATTCAACATCGATCGAATATACTGTAATTAAATGTAAATGTTTATATGAATCAGTCTCGCGGTGCGTATTATATTAAACATACTTTTATAATATTTTCCCATTCTGTAAATGTTTATTTTAGTTTGTCGCGCGGTGCGTATTATATCATAATTTTAGTTATGTCTCATATATAAAGGATTTATAGTAAAAAAAACTTTGTTTTTACGTTTTTTTTTCTACAAACCTTGTAGTAGAAATATCGCTACAGTTAATTAATAGATCCCTATGATAGCTTCATTTCACAGGTTCCTATGTTGGTTTGGTCATTATATGTATGTTATTTAAATAAAAGAACAACCCGCTGATTTGGAACTGTGAGATCAGTTGAACCAATCTAACTTTGCAATAAAAATCAAAGAACTGGGGTTATTCAATGTTTGTTATTGCTTCTCGCTTCTTTTTATTCTGAATATCTCTTAAATGAATCAACCGTTATTAACATATTCTTTGGATTATTTTTTTTACTTATAAATTTGCATATCTGTGCGTATTTTACTCGCTTTACTTTCGGAGACTTGACTGTACATCTCCCATCACACAAGTAGAAAAAGGTTTCATATCATGATATTTTTCACTGTTCTCGGAAACTCACTGTTCATGTAGCTTTTGTTTGAGTAAATCATAACAAAAAGCTTTTTCTCAAGTTTTTAGCTTTTTACTTCTATATCTTGTATTATCTGCCTTACAGAGTGGGATTTTCACAGGTGACATGACCATGTGCATTTTATCTGCGTTCTCTATAATATGTGTAGGATTTCAAACTAAAAATAACAATCTCGTGGTTAGACTACAAATGTCATTTTCCAACATTGCACTAAACATTCTCTTTTCCATCCCACACAATGAACATGCGCACTGTGACTTAGAAAATAGCAGGAATCTATGAGAATCTATATTACGAAAATTTCACTAGTAAATAGACACTAAATATCGTTACAATAACATACAATTGCGTTAATATTTTAAAACCTTTTCAAATGAAAGTGCTTTCAAAAGACAGTTTTATAAATGTATATAAATGATACAGAAAGAAAAAACAATATCAACATACTCAGTGGCGTAACCCATATCAGGATAAATGTAAGAGATGGACATTCCCGGCTCCAGAATGACAACAATTCATCGGAAAGAAATGTCCTGTCTAATTTCATCGTTGAAATGTTGGTGAATGGCTGAAAAAAATATTGTAAAAAACAATTACTTTTATCACTTCGTCAGACTTTCTAAATCTCATGATCTCAATGTCAATGCATTTGCTCATTATGTTTCATATAAATGTTAAAAGCTTTCCAAAACAATAAAGGAGTAAAACTGAAGAGGGTGATATGAAAAGTGCCCATACGAGACTTCGCAATTAGTAACAGTAGGGCGACACAAAAAACGGGATCTTTAAAATAATCCAATAAAACCAATAGATTTGTTTTAAAAATTTATTTTAAAAATCCTATAAAAAAAACACTGTTTAATTTATAGTAAACTATGAGACCCGTCGTGCGTTGAAACGATCTCAGTAAAAAGGAATAAATACAAAGAAGCCAATGAGTGGTACTTTTTAAAAACAACTATGCAAGAAACCCTCACGGATGTGTGCAAAAAAACAAAAAGAGTCCAAGTTTCATTGCAAACGAACAAATAAAATATTATTTAAAGAGCTTACAAAAGAAAAAACGATATTAAGGGCCCCGACCCCAAAATGAGTGAAAATTAAAAATTTTTTATTGTGATTGTACGCAATGGAAACATTAGGGATACCCTAAGACCATCGGTTATGGGACTTACTTTAAAAAAAAATAATTTACGCAACAAATTATTAAATAATCAGGGCCATCGGTTGAATATTATTATAACTATAAAGCATTTATTTTACTAAAGAACATTAAAGGTCCTGGCGCCCTAAATGGTGCAAGCTATACATTTCAAAATCCCTATACTCGTATATTGCAATCTGGATCATGATGGATAAGTGTTTTAACATATGTCTACATCATGTAAAATCGAAAGGGAAAAAACTTCTTAAAAGTAAAAAAAAATGGCCCTTGGGGGAAAAAAGGAATAGACATAAGAATTTCAACGTCCCATAGTATTTTTAATTATGGACCATTACGTATTTATGTATCAATTTTGTTCAAGATACATCCATAAACCCTGTAACATTAATTTAGCACATTTAAGGAAAATGGCAACATTTTGGACCCCCACCCCGGATGAGTGGTAATTACAAAAACAACTTCACAAAGTTTCATGTCGATCTGTTGAATTGTGCCGGTAGCAAATGTTTGACATATGTATATAGCTCATACGGTAAAAACGACATTAAGGGCCACCATGGCCCAAAATGGTGCAAGATGTAAGTTAAAAACGATGTCGATTTCAATCTTGATCATTGCCGATATAGGTAAAAATAACATTTCAAGATCGTGTGAAATCGAATGGGACATACATTCTTAAAGGCTTAATAAAGCAAAAGCCAACTCATTTCGGTCAATCATGGCCCCGAAGAAGTTGAGATTAGGATTTAAATTCTTTATAATACTGTATTATAGCTTTTCAAGTTTTATGTAAACATTTTTGTCAATATCCATTAAACCAGAATCCAATCTTTTAAAAACTATTTACTTAGCATAAATAAGGAAAAAACAACGGCCTACTTTTAGTTTTATTTTTATAACTTGTTTATGCAAAAAACTTTCGTGAGGCAAACTCAACAACCTTCCAACGTTTTATAGCGATCGTATATTTAAATAATAATTATATAATGTTTATAAAAAACTATGGGCCTCGGTGTCCCATCGGTGCAATATGTAAAGCTCAAAACACCTGTTAATATCAATCTGTATAATAATTACATTTGTAATTTTGTCAAAATCATGTATAATCGAAAGGGGATAAAAGTCATAAACGTTTGCAAAAAAAATAAAAAAGCACACACACAAAAAGTCATTAGGAGTTTGATGTCTATCATATTTAACATGGGCTATAAAGTTTTTATATACAAAGTTTGGTCAAGATCCATCCTTTTTCACAGTAGCGTACACTTAAACTAATTTTAATATTGCTCATTTAAGAAAAGAAAAGGACATTGTGATCCGCCAGTCCCCATGAGAGTTAATTTTTAAAACGTTTCAGAAATGTGTAGGTTTTCTAGATTTATGATTGTACTATGAATCACTTTCTCTCGAATTAGCCCCCAAATGTAGTCCCCCATCATGTTTTCGTTATACTATCCTCGGTAACGACGTTCAAAGTCCAACATATCTTGATGAAAGCGCTCGCCTTGCTCCTCTGAGTAAGCGCCCATGTTCTCCTTAAATTGGTCGAGATGCGCATCAAGGATATGGACTTTCAGAGACATTCTGCATCCCATTTTGGCGCCCCATGAGTGTTAAATTTTGAAAAAAAAGTTGCCTATTACCATCCCGGAAGCGTACTCAAAAGTCTCCAAAAGATTAATGGCGATAGGATGAATAGTTTATTCAGCTATAAAGAACATGCATACATACATACATACATGCATAAATACATACATACATACTTTCATTTTTAAATATATACATAGATATAAAGATGAAACATTACAATGTGCCATCTTAGAAATATTAATGGTATTTATGAACTTTTTTCAATTACGCCCCTAACCTGCCGTCCTCCTGTACTAATGGATTCCTGAAATATGTTCTTGAGATTCCCGTATTTATTGTGTGATCCTCTATATTTTATTCTTTAAATGCTTTTCTTTTTCTTATACACTGTACATAATTTTTTCAAAATAAATGCCAATGATGCATTTCTAATTTAAGCAAATTATTATTTTCGTTTGATAATTTCAACAATTAAATTAGTCTTTCTTTGATAAAATTAAAAATTATCAACAGCTTCAGAAAAGTCAATCTTATCATCTGCAATTCCTTTAAAAATTCGTACCACAGGAACAATTACTATTCTACAGTCACCTTTAACTTCGTGATCACGGATCCACATTGGTATAAGGAAGCCTCTTTCCTCATGAAGGGCAAATAAATATGCTTTAGCGTTCTTGAACAGGTCTCGGCTAAGAATTTTAATAATATATGGCTACTTTGGTTGTCAAAGTAAGAGGAAAACGCATCGAATTCCTAAAAAAATAATTTTAAAAAATATTTATTTTCCTAGTCCTCCAAAGAACCAAGAAAATAATAGTTAGGGGCTGTCTATAAATGACGTCAATCGATATGAACGCCTTCCCTCCCCCTCGTCACACGTCATCAGAAAAAGTTAGCCCCCCCCCTCAAGTATGACGTCACAAAGCTTTGCTTCCCTCCCCCTCCCCCACATACCTCCATAAAGACCGCATTTCCTTTATGAAAATGAGCCTGTTTCAAATCACTTTATTTTCATTTAAGTATGCATTTAGTGTAAGGCTGCACTCTAGCATCGTTACAGGCGTGAAGCCATTTAAAACGTCGTTGAATGAATTGTACGTAAACAAATATTGAAGTGGAACTTTTATTTAAAGTTTCACGGTTTATTTTTATGTGACGTTACAGTTCTTAAACACTCCCCTCCCCTCATCACATCGACACAAATGTGTTACCGCCTCCCCTCACCCCCAACACACAATTTTTTTAAGTGCGTGACTTCATTTATGGACTGCCCCTTATCCAACAGCAAGAAAATTACATTTTAGAACAAAATTCAACAAATAAATACAAGATGCACTGCATAAAATTTTGATAAGAGCGCTCTAAAAGTCACATACCCTTGAACTCATAATCATATTCTTATTTAAATAATAAAAAATATGCATTTTTCTGTTAATACTAAAGATAATTCTGCGTTTGGTGGACACAAAAGTGACGATTGAAAAACTGACAATGACAAAGTGAATGATAACCAACTTCCCGATGTTTACCAATGATAATGTTCGTCACCGGTTTCTTATCGGCACATTCCAGCGGCGCATTTCTTACCTCCAATGAGTTTTGGTTTTTGATAATTCGGATACGTATCTTCTCGTCCTTTGAGACCATTTTATTCCAGAAGTTTAATCGTATTCTTTTCAGAGAGGTCTTATCAGTTAACTTCCGAACCTTTTCAGATACTTGAAGGCACATTTCCCTTTTCAGATATAAATTTCATTAATCATTTTTTAAATATAAGTGTCACATGTGATTAACATAATTTTGTGACGTAAGGTCACGTGAATGGAGGACGCGGGAAGAAAGTAGCATTCCTATTGGTTGAAAGTGTTGAGCGTTGAGTTGTGAGAAGACTTCCGGCAAGGAAGGAGAAAGTGTATGTGAGCGCCTCAAGATTTTCACGTTGTATTATCTCAAATGATATTTATGTGTACATAGTATATATATATTAAAGTTAAAGTTGTTTTGGATAAACAAGCTCTTCAGTGAATTATTGTGCACAAGATTATGTACTGTGAGAACGCCTACATAGAGAGAAACATATAGTTATAGTTACAATAAGGGAACCATATTATTCTGAATATTAACAGTCTTTTAGTTAAGGAGCCAGAAAAATAAGACTAGGTGTCATTGTACAAGGCCAATGGTCGTAAAAATACGATAGATACATTAGACCGTGCTATCATGATGTTAAGACAATGGTTGTAGATAAAGGGATTGAAATATTACACAATATTGTCGTGGTGTTAAGGTAATGGTTATAAATTATTGAATTGAAATACTCGTATAGTCGTGGTCATAGGCGTCACTAGGGTTGGTGTCACCAAGTGCGGTAACTCATGGTGTCACCCCCTCACGACTATCCCATATATCTCCTCCGAGTCTGCCAGTGCCTAATAGTGGAAACATAAAGATTTTTTTTTCGTGTCACCCCGTGTGATGGTGTCACCCGGTGCGGTCCACAGCCCCTAGTGGGGCATCTGGTATTCGTGTTAGGTCAATGGTTGTAAACATTAGACCATCAAGTTATGATGAAAATATGAGCAATGGATAATTACAAGAAATAAACAGTATAACATATTGTCGTGGTGTTAAGGTAATGGTGGTAAATAATTAAAAAGAAATACTCGTATTGTCGTGTTGTTAGATCTATGGTTGTAATAATGGAAGTGCGGGCTGAAGTAAGGTGAAATGTAAATATTGAAATGCTACATAGACTGGGGCCAAAATGTCATCGAGTTTTAATACTTAACCATAAGTTAAAACTAAAGATGGTTGGTTCTCTGATTCAAAACCACGTGTGGCTCTTGCATCGATAAACTCAATAGTTCTAGCCCTCCAAAGACGTGGGGAACAAAACCCTTGATACCATTTCCTTGTCACCTGTGCAACTTAAAGAAACAAAAAGCAATTTTACTGGATGACAGTGTTATTATCCTTTAACGGAATAAAAAAGGGAATGGATGAGGCTTTCAAGATTGTTTTTTTTTAATCTATGTCTTAATGGACTTATACTAACCAGATAAGTCACTAGGATTGGTGTCCACGTGTGGTATCTTATTGTGTCACCCCTCACCACTTGCCATAGACCTTACTTCTTCCAGTCTCTCGGTGCCAAATAAAGGGAACATACAAGTTTTTATTTTATTTTGGTGTCATTTTTTGTTATGGTGTCACCCGTTGGAGTCCGCTCCCCCATCACCCTAGTGACGCCACTGATAATAACTAGGGTATAGCTGTTTTTAATAGCATGACAAACATTTTACCAAGGCCATTGAGACTCGGTCCTTATCTCCAAGACACTGGAAAATTTCTATCACCATCGTTTTCGTCACATCGCTCCAAGGGGGAGTTTCTGGCTTGAATGGCGTCATCTTTGGCTCATTTGAATTTATAGTAGATCCTTGATTTAATCTCTTACTCATTATTATTTTATTATTTCCTAAGCTTATTAGTTGTTTATGTCTTCTCTTGGATTTTATTAGAGTTTTAAATTAAATGTTGATAGAGTAATGAAGTGCTGCAAGGTTTTTTGCGTTATCTTTTTAGGAAATTCCAGAAATTATTAAGAAATAATAACTATCAAAATGAATATTACCGGACGGAATGTTCGCGATGAAGATATTATATATATATCGCTGCTTAGTTCTTTTAATAACCTTGCAGGAAATGCATCTGGACCCGTATTTATTTTTATTTTTAAGTGTATGTATACCTATCTCGTCTACTGTCATGTAACCTATTTCTTCTATTTCTATTCTATCAACTGAGGCAGAAAATGATGACGCAAAATATGTGTTGAGGGTGTTAGCTTTCGTTTCATTTTCATTATAGGTTTTATTATTTGGGCCTTTTGGTGTGGCTATTTCTGTAGGTTCCATTTTTCGATTTAATAATGGACCATAAGTTTTTATTGTTATCTTTAGAAATCACATTGTTTATATTTTCATTTTGGAGGTTACCACTAAGCGTTTGTGTCGCGTATTTAATCTCCAAGTATTTTGTGTGTTCCCTTTTTAAATTAAATGGGTAGTCTTAATTTTAAAAATAAAAATATGTTCTCATTTTGTTTGCATACTTTATTTAAGTTAAAAATTGAACCAGCATTTGTTAATTTTATTTTGATGTTAGCTTTGTTGGAACATTATCATCGATTATAGTTTTTAGATTTGTTTTTAAATATTTCCAAATTTCTGCTACTTGGCTATTTGTGTTAAATTTATATTGGAGATCTTGTTGGAAATTTACTGCTGTTTGGTGCAATTTTATTGAATTACATTTATTCCATACATAGATTATAATTAATTACAAAATTCTTCATGTCATATTACATTATTTCCTATCATCTTCGGTGACTAAGCACGATTGGCTGTTGATTATTTCACTTAAAATTTCTTTTACGTTGTGTTCTTAAGGAATAACTTTTTATTTCGCAATTGAAAGTGATTTTCTAGTTAACTATGTTTCTAAAACTTTTACTTAGTGACATGATCATTTTTCAGTTCTTCACATTATATAAATGAATGAATAAATAAAAACAAAACTAAGTAAGAATAAGAATTCAACGCATAATGATTTTTTAAAGAATTTTTAAGAAAGGGTTACACAGTGAGATTGTAGTAAAGTTAACACCTACCCAGAAGACTAACGTTAAGTAAACCTCATAATTTTACTCAGTTATCAATACTTAGACAGATATCTCAATATCGCTGTAAAAAATAAATGAACTAAACATCATAAAATCTTTTTTTTTATTGACTCAAGTCGCACATTTTTGAAGCTTAAATAAGATGAATGCGTTGTAAATCTTGTTATATTTCTTAAAAAATCCATATCCTAACATCTCTCACAATATTACAGTTTTTATTCAAAGCGCCACATTTTAAAAAAATGTACGTCTTTATTTTTTAAAATTGTAGTTTCATCATTTGCCCGACTTTCCATGGCATTTCATATGACTTGTGTTGTTGATTCAGAATCAGATTCTACCTTCTTCGATATACCAAACGTCTTCATCACTTGACTGTCTCAAAATGTGTGGCAATCTAAAAGAAAAGGAATTTATTGAATATAGTTATAAAGCAATTTTTGTAAAAACTGGAACATATCTCAATATTTTTTAGTAATTTAATTGATCATTTTGTCTTTAAATTGCAAGATATAAATTAAATGGTAATCATACGCGCTAGTCAATCTTAAATTAATTAAGAAAAATGCACATTTCTAATTCATTGAATATTTGGCACTTGTCGACAAATGTGTAATGTGGGAAAACAAAATTTGCTCTTAAGTGGATGCCTGACGAGCAGTTACTTTTTTGGAACCAATACTATATTAATATTTTTCTCAGTTGAAATCTTCAGAATAACCTTGCTCGTCGTTATGAATGGAATCATTTACTAACATTACTTTCTGTTTTAAAGTTCTGTTTAAATTTATTTCTATAAAAAATATAAGTTGTAATTATTTTATGGCAGAGTACCTTTTCTACAAAAGCTTATAAACATTTGCAGAGCCCTTCGAATATTTAAAAATATTAAATTATGCATTAGAGCAGTGGTACTCAATCTTTTAAGATTCAAGGACTACTTGATGAAAAGTGTGTCTGAGCCTCGGAGCATTACTGAAAATTGTGCTTCTGCTGTGCTGGAAATCTTTATATAATTATACATTGTATATAACTAAGTTATTAGTATACATGTTAGTTAGTAAAACTATGCTAATATGCTACGATATGCGTGCTAAAAATGAATGGAAACAGATGGCAATTACTTTCTTTTGTAACGAACAAACGTCACATGTACTCGTCTAATACTTATAACTTATAGTATTATTTAATTCTTATTGCTTACTATAAAAAAAATAAAGCCATAAGCAGTAGTTATTATTAGTACGACTGCTACATTAGTTTATTTACTGCAGCTTTGGCATTGGACATTTGAGCACAGCATATCCAAATGAGGTGTAAATGTAATACTTGAAAGACTCAATCGTAGTACTTCCTGAACTTCAAATCGGGAACCATGTTATGTCATGATTGTAACCAATGCATAAAATCACATTCACAAAGATATGATGTTGCAAAGTGTAAATTATTTTAAAAGCTTTCTGGTGCAAGATGTTCAAAGTAGTATTGCTGGTTAGATCAATGAATTGGCTTAAATTTGATGTTGGGAAATTGAATGAGTCAATGTGTGCAAGAAACGGGCTGGAAACCAACGAAAAACGGTGAACTTTAAAATCAACAATGCGGTGATTAAATATGGTCAGAAATCAAATTTATCAACACATGTTTATTTTTCTTCAGCATTTTCTGGTTTCTTGGTAAATTCGTACAATTGATCAAACATTTCAAAATTACAATTCAATAATTTAGTTTTCCAAAGATCAAGCTTTTTTTTTGTTGTAAAAGCAGACACATTGTCACTGAGATTAATTTAATGTGTCTGCTTTCCTTGCAGAAATAGTTAAGTTTATTCAGCTCTCCAAAAAAAGCTAAGTAGGCCAGAACAGCAACCCATGAGCTTTCATTCAAATGGTCAATAAACTTTAATTTTTTAATTCACCAACAAACTCTCTCACGGTATCAACTTAATTCAAACATTCTTTTAAACACTTTCCCCTTAAATAACAAGGATTGTTGGCCTGTGCAACGTGTATAGCAACAAGATGTGATGCTCTTTTAGCATTTTCATTGACTTTGGTTGCTTGTCGTATGCAGGTTTTCTGACTATCAAGTGAATTTTTTTTGCGCAGAAAGTATTCCAATGTTTTCTCTAAGCAAGCATTAAGATTATTTTTGAGATGTCTTCAGACTTTAGCAGGTTTCATCGATTCATTTGCATGAATTATTTAGCATTATTGCACACTCTGATCTGGGTTGATCATTTACTATGAGGCTTATAAGCCCAAAGCGCAAATATTCTTTATCATTCCTTCGTAAGGAAATTATTGTTTTTCACTCCATAACTGCATTAGATTCACACATAGATTGTGAGGATGAGTCCAGCGCCATCTTAACGCATACACCCGTTGGGCATTTGCCCGGGGGCCCACGAGCATAGAGGCCCCATGGGAGTATGTTTAGTTATATATATATATATATTATGTATATTTATTTTTATTCCTGCGGGGGGGGGGCGCATTATTTCTTGCCCAGGGGCCCAAAATGGTGTAAAGACGGCTCTGGATGTGTCTGATGAATCATCATTGTTGTTCTTATGTTGCGTTATTTTCTTTATTAGATATATATGCATTCGTACAATCAATTGGATTATATTATTAATTTAATAATAGTAATATTAATTTAAGACTAATTTACTCAATGGTTTCAAAAAATTATTTCTGAATGTCAATATAACAACTATAGTCGTATAGAATCTAGTTTGACATCATGTGATTTCGGTATAGCTAAAAGAAAAAATAGAATCGAAACATATTATTTTCAGTGCTATGTTAGCACCACCAAGTGATTAAAATTAATCAATATTTTCAAAAAGTGACATTAATAACGTCTTTGTGCTTTTAATTTAAAAAAATTAAAATTTCATCGTTTGCTGGTGGACCACCAAGGACCACAGGTTGAGTACCATTGCATTAGAGCATTTCACATCACCGTTTCTTCTTCATAAATTTTGAAAAGTTTACCTCCGTAGAATGTTCAGCAAATAATTAAATGAACAATTTTTTTATTTTTTTTAAAGAAAGGAACAAAGAGGAATTTTGTCTTCAATTGTTCCTTTTCTTAAATAAATATGTCTGCCCAAATTATTTATATATGTTTCGGCCAGAGCCCGAAGTTCGGCCAATTCGAGAATTGGCCGGCCATTTCACGCTTTGGCCGCCTAGTCTGGCCAAAGCCCGAAGTACTAACATCTAACAATTGTATATCTGGCTTTGACCAGATAATTCACGAAGTGGCTGAGTATCCTTTGCAAAAGCCCGATGTGGTAGTGGAAGACTGCCTGGTTAGTGGCACAACAAATCGCTGTACATGTATGGAGAACAAACAATTATGTAATTCAAAATATATATTTATACATATATATTTATACTAGGGGTCTACCGATATATCGGCTGGCCGATATATCGGCTGGCCGATATATCGGCACCGATATCTGGATATCGGCAATGTCGGTATCGGTAGCATGTAAAGGTCCCGATATTGACGTCACCGATATTTCATAATAAGTGACATTTTGACCCAAAAAAAAACGGAAACAAAAAAACTATCTTTAGATTTACAATATCTCGACAAATTAATATATCGACCCCGATACCGGTATTGAAATAGTCAAAAGAGTCCTAGTATTAATATGTGCAGCCACGATACAGTGTGCCATGTGCGTTGATATTGTTTAGGTATCGGCCGATTTTCGTATGCTCAGAAAATACTGTGTAAATAGTGCCGATTCCAAGTATACCGTAATTGCTCTAATAAATTTATAACATGTAAACATTATGTTCACGTAATTGCTCTAATAGCAAAGATGCACGCAGAATCGCAGATGTCTAAAACATTTCGTTTCGTATGGAATAAAAAAATGTACCGTGTGAAGACTTGTTGTCATTGGCAACCATTCAACCTTCAACCTCATTTTCATTCTATTACTATTGCTTTTTTCTCATTGTTTCATTCATAAAGGTGGCCGTGTGCAAAAGCCATTAAACTATTGGTTAGAATTAATAATTATGAGTCAAGGTTGAAGTTTCAAAAGGACTTCCTAATTTTGCTTGTACATTTTTATAAAGGACGGTTAGTTTTGTTATGAGTCCTATGTAGGTCATGATCTGGAACTTGTAAACACATCAGAAACTTCGTTTTGGGGGAAAAAATCGGTAATATCGGCAAAACTGGATATCGGTAGACCCCTTAATTATAAAATATAAATAATTACGCGTGATAAATTTAAGAATGACGTCATCAAATATGACCGCTGTTATTTTTGTCCTAACAAATACTCATATCGGCACTCATGTCGGAAAAAGTTATCGGTAATATCGGCAAAAATGCTTATCGGTAGACCCCTAATATAAAAGTTAAATAATTAGGAGTGATAAATTTAAGAATGACGTCATCAAATATTACCGCTGGTTTTTGTCCTAACAAATATTCATATCGGAAAAAAAAATATCTGTAACATGGGCGAAAATGCATATCGGTAGTCCCCTAATATAAAAGATAAATAATTACGAGTGATAAATTTAAGAATGACGTCATCAAATATTACGCTGGTTTTTGTCCGAACAAATACTCATATCGGCACTCATATCGGCAAAAAAAATATCGGTAATATCGGTATCGGTAATATCGGCAAAAAGGCATATCGGTAGACCCCTAATTTATACATATATATATATGTTACGGCCAAACTCCGAAGTCGTCCACTTCGCGAAAAGTACTATCACTTATTACAAGAGGATGAACTTTTTATTGCATCTTGAATTACACAATTGTTTGTTCTTCATACATGTACAGCGATTTGCTGCGCACTTAATACTTAAATACATCTAGTGTAGCCTTGGCCACCGGTCATTTATTTGGAAGACGCGACGGTTCGTAATGATTTTTCTTCTGAGCCCTCGGATTCTAGTGTGAGCAGTTTCTCATGTACAATTTCTGGAGTACAGTTGTTTGAGAACATCATGCTCATTTCCTAGCTTGTATAAGCCGTGTTCAACGTTCGTGACAACAACAAGAACGCTTCTTGTATCTCCGTGCCCTCTGTCAACAACTGGTATACGAACGCAGACGTTATCTCCACTTTTACTGGTGGGAATTTTTTATCTGAATTTCTAAGCATCTTCGCAGTTTGACCGTGCAAACTGTTGTGAGCTGCTGGCCTCTTCTTCCTGATTTCTTGTTTATGACATAGCCTGCAAGTTATTTTACCTCCGCATCCTTCGTCTGCTTCACTTCAGATTCCACAAATTGCTTGCAGATCTTTGCTGCAGAATTCACAAAAATGGGCTGAACTACGCACATTTTCACATACTATAGACACCTTTTTCGCATGTTTATAATCTAGCGTACGAACGGACATAGCAGAATATATATTTTGATTATATATACAAATATATGTGTTATGAGAAAACCTCTAAGCTTAGGCTTCGCGTTATATAAGTTTGCATGAATAATAATGATATAATCATGATAATAGTAAATGCATAGTGAATTACACACAGCATAAAGTGATACTGCGACAAAGAAGTTTGAATTTCGACGTATTAACAAATATTCCTGAGGAGTCAGCAGGACGTTAACTTGCGGCATTGAATAGTGCGCACCAATTATGAGTGCACCAATAATACAGCACAGTGCGTTAAAAATAAATTATGTGACTGTAATGTGATTCACATCACGCATATCTGTGATTTGAAGCCGTTTAAGCTTCATCGATGATCTTATCTTATCTATACAGACGCTCCTTCTATGCAGAAGATAGTTGCGTCCACAGACCATGACAGATGATCTGTTGGCAAGTGATGCAGCGTTGTTCACAGGCCACGGCTTTGTGGGTTCCACGCATTACCCAGCCGCCTAACTACATGTAGTGTTAGGTACCCATTCGGAGCGGGGTGACTCAGGGACGCCCTAGGCCCCGGGAACAAACCCTTGCCGTCACACGGATTCGAACCCGTGACCATCGGTACGACAGTCCAGTGCGCTGCCACTCGACCACCGTGTCAGTTTATTCGCCCATTTGTCCATACATTATTACCACAATATTATCACAACATGTAAAAATAAACTGTAATTTTACACATATTAATAACTATATATTTTGCATGAAACGCAGTAAGCAAAGTTTGTCACAGGATAACAGAAAAGATTAACTTATCAACTGTTAATCATATTTACAATTTAATATACACGTATTAATAATTCACATAAACGTTTTTATTGTTGTCAAGTCAGCACCTTTTCAAGATCTATTATGACTTGTCAGTTTATGCGCCCATTGGTCCATACATTATTACCTTTACATTATCAAAAACATGTAAATAAAAAATTGTAACTATTTACAAATATGAATAACAACGAACTATTTATTTTGCATGAAACCTTTGAAGTAAAGTTAAGCACTGGATAAAAGAAATTATTAAAGTATCAACTTTAATATACACGTTTTAGGAATTCTAATAAACGTTTTCATTATTGTCAAGTCAGCACCCCTTCCAGTTATATATTAAAAGCAAAGAATTTTTAGTTAAAATTAGTCTAAGACGCATTAAAATATTACATGTAAATAACAATAAAAAAAACTATTGTGGGGAGGAGTCCCATTTTTAAATATGTTATTTTTTTTAAACATACAAATAGGCAATCTCAAAGTGTATAAAAGAAAACCAAACGCTAAACTGAAGCATAAGTCGACAAATTTCATTTGCAGTAATAAATAATGGCGTTGTAGTTCAAAACGCATCGAAACTTGACAACCGAACGACAACCAATTGTAAATTTCATAAACCGAAAAACGAATGTTATATATTAATATAGAAAATTAAATTTCTAAATATAATTTTTTTTTAAACCCAAAAAAAACGTCCGCATAAAATTGTTCAATATGGAAAAGAGATTTAATTTTTCTCTCTTGGTCTCTACATTTTCTGATTATTTACTATGCGGCTTTCAGGCAAAAGGGACAATTACAAAAACTGAAATATATCCATTTTGAAAACTCCCGTAATTTTTGACGGGTAATACACTAGTATATATATATATATATACATACAAATATATATATATATAATATATATATATATTATATATATGTATATATATATATATATATATATATATATATATATATATATATATATATATATATATATATATATATATATATATATCTATTACTTGGCAAATTTAGCAAGATACTATTGACCTCTCTTCGGTTATACTTTCATTGCATTATGAGTTTTTCTATCATTCACTTACGCTTGGCTCTTACATCTTCTAAAGAATTTTCTAATCAAGAACAATAAGATTATGATTGCAGCTGGCGAAAACAAAACGATAATTTATTATTATCCACTTTATTTGGGTTAAGGATTGGGTCTGTAAAATATTTAAAAAAATAATAACTTACAGGTTGAAGCACTGGGCTAGTATATTCATCACTGAAGCTTCATTCAGATCCTCAAAATTCACAATAAATACTAAATAGATCCACCTCAGTGTATTATGGTATTGGACGATACGGTGAAGGAAGCTGTTCAGCTAAAGAGAAGACAATTTTTTTTAGCTGGCTTATGAAAATTTGATCAGTAAATATTTATTATCTCCACCAATAAAATTGTGTTGGCAGCTCTTGTTGTTAAAGACAGAATTATATCTAAAAAAATTATTTGTGTTTAGAACTACAGACGATTTGCTGGTGTTTCGTTGATGTCACTGCTACCATGATGATGTATTGTTTAAATGGGGTTGAAAAGTCGCGAAATAAGTAGAAAAACATAAATGGAGATTTTATAAAATTATACAAAAATTTGCAAGGTACATGTATAATTATTTTTAAAGACTTTTTTTAGTAGTACCTTCATATCAACTGAACAAATATTCTCTTTAAATTAAAAACTCCCTACGTTATACTTCCATTGAAAGTTCGTTTCAAAACTTAAGGAATACTTTTTTTTTAAATCACGTTTGAATTTTTTTATCTCGTAGGGTTACTCCAGGGGTGGATTAAGATTGCACGGTTCCCCAGGCTGCAATTCTACCCGGGGCCCTCTCCAGCCACCTTTATTATACAATATAATAAGTTTGGGGCTCTTAAATCATTGGAGGCCCCTGGCTTTAGCCCTATCAGCAACCCCCTTAATCCACCAAAGGGAAACTTACTACATTCCTTATGTAAACAAACAACAAGATAAGTAATACAAAAACATGGATTTCGTTTTGATGGTTAATCCTACCTCCAGCTCAGTTCTAAAGCGGAGACACGAGTCCCAGAAGAAAGCCGACAGTGGCACCGCTGGCAACAAAATGTCAAGACTGAACTTTGATTCTCTCTCGTCTTGATTGCAGTAGATTTCCACTAATAGGTTTGAGTGGGTCTTCACCAAGGCCTTCCAGGCATTGTTACTTACCAGACTTCCTGAATAATTTACTTCTGAAATAAAAAAAATGTCATTCTAATATGTTCATTCATAAACGTCTAGACACTATTATTTTACGCGCGTATGCGTTGTGACAATACATCACTGATTAATAATTTAAATGCTGTGGGCATCCAAAGTAAGTATTTAATATACAAACAGTGTCACCCAAAACATAAGATGGCTTTCAAGCACGGAAGAAATCTTTTTTATATACAACACTAGTGGTTAAAATATCGTAACAGCCAAGTAATAGATATAATGGATAGTTTCATTTCACAGGTTTCTATGCTTTAGTTGATTTAGTTGCTTTGGTCATTATATGTATGTTATTTAAATAAAAGAACAATACGCTATTTGGAACTGTGAAATCAGTTTAACCAATCTAACTTTACAATAAAAAAAAATGTAGCACATTTTATAAATCAAAGTACTTGGGTTATTCAATGTTTATTGTTGCTTCTCGCTTGTTTTAATTTTGAATGTGTCTTAAATGAATCAATCATGATAAACTTATTCATTGGATTTTTTAATTTATCAGTTTGGATATGTGCGCGCCGCTTGCTCGCTGTACTTTCGGAGACTTGGGTGAACATCTCCAATTATACAAGTAGAAAAATGTTTCACATCATGGGACTTTTCAATGTGTTCTCCTGGCCTCACTGTTTCTGGAAATTTTGTTTGAGTAAAACATAACAAAAAGCTTGGTCTCACGTTTTTTTTCCTTTCTCCTTTTAGTTATCGTTTATCTGCCCGACAGAAACATAGAGCATGCGCACTGTGACTTTGGTGATAGCTGGAATCTATGAGAATCTATATTACGAAAATGTCATTAGTCAATAGACCCTAAATATTGTTGCCATAAGATCTTGTTGTTGTTGAGCTTTCTCGTCCACGAGAGGCATCCACTGATCATCGTCGTTGTCTGCGATTCCTCTAAGGGCATAGGTCACCTGCGAGAGACATCCCTATCCTGGGCAAGCCTCTCCAGGATCTTCGAGTCATGGCCTATTCTCTTGATGTCTGCATCCAATTATCGGCGCCAAGTGTGTCTTGGGCGGCCACCTTTTCCCTTACCTTAGGGGTTCCTATTTCAGGGCTTTCCTTGTTGTATGCCACAACATTGAATATTACATTAATATTTTAGAATCTTTTCAAATGAAAGTCTTTCATGAGACACACTAAAAATGTAAAGAAATGAAAAATAAATAAACAAACAATATCAACATACTCTGAGGCCTAACCCACATCTCGATGTATTTAAGAGATGGACATTCCCGGCTCCAGAATGTAAACAAATCATCTGAAAGAAATGTCATGTCTAGTCTCAGCGTTGAGATTTTGGTGAATCGCTGAAAAAATTTTATTGTAAAAACAAATCACTTTAATCACTTCGATATGGCCGACATTCTAAATCTCATGATATCAAGGTGAATGATTTAGCTCATTATGGTTCCTAAAAATGTTGAGGGCTTTCAAAAACCTTTGTGAAGAGTATTAAAGAGGATGATTTGAAGGGTATCTATTCGAGATTTCACTATTTGTAACTGCAGGGTGACAAATAAAAATTAAATTCTTTGTTGAGATCTCCAATGTTGTGTGTCACCCTGAATATGTTTTTTCTATGATTGCTTTTTTTCCATATCACCTGACACACAAGACATATTTTTTAATTTAAAAAATGCTAATGATGCATATCTATATTAAGCAAACAATGCTTGTCTTTTGATAAAGTTAACAATTAAATTAGTCTTACTGTGATAAAATTACTATTTTTCAACAGCTATCGTAAAAGTCTGTCTTATTGTTATCTGCAATTCCTTTAAAAATATGTACAACAGGAAAAACGACTACTCTACTGTCACCTTTAACTCCGTGATCACGGATCCACGTATGTGTAAGGACGCATCTTGTTCCATGCAAGGTAAATGAATATGCTTGAGGGTTCTTGCACAGTTCTCGGCTAAGCATTTTAATAATCTTTGGGTACTTTGGTGATCAAAGCCAAAAGCGCAAAACGCATCGAATTCCTTTAAAAATATTATTAAAAATATTTTAACTACGTCCAAGTTCCAAGAAAATAAGCGTAAGGGGGCTGTACATAAATGACTTCACACGATTTTGAATATAGTCCCCCCCCCCTCGTCACACGTCATCACAAAAAGTTAGACCGCCCGCCCCCCTTTTTTTCCATAAAAGCCGTATTTCCTTTTTGATAATGAGCCTTTTTTAAAACCTTTATATTAACTCATGGTGTCTGGTTGAACCCTTGATTGCTTGTCGGTTGCCAAAACTTTGGATCGATTTTTAACCCACTTCCTCGTAAGTTAGCGAGCTGAAAATTAGCAGGCAGTTTTTTGGCGATGATAACAACTATGTATCAAAATTTCAGATCGATCGCATGTACGGTAATTAAATTATTGAATTTTTAGATTATTTTATTTATTCCTATGTAACATGTTATTTTTTGAGATAGAGTGTAAGGGTGCGCATTATATTGAACAACCTTTCTGTCGCGCAATAAGGTGCGTATTTTATTGACAACACTTTTTATAAACATATTCCTGATCGGTGCGCATTATATTAAACATGTTTTACGACACATCTACAATTTTGTATTTTTAGATGGTCTTGCGCTGCGTATTCTAATGAACATTCTTTTAGTTACTTCTCGTACATAAAGGATTTATAATCAAAAACTTGTTTTTTTACATTTTTTAAAATATTAAATCACTTTATTGTAATTTAAGTATGCATTTAGTAAAATGCTGCACTCTAGCATCGTTACACGCGTGAAGCCATTTAAACGTCTTTAAATAAATTGTAAAAAAAGCAAATCTTTAAGGGGAACTTTTATTTAAAGTTTCGCCTTTTTGATGTGACGTCACAGTTCTTAAACCCTACCCCGATCGTCACACATGGATACAAATGTGTGGTTTCGAATTTCCTTACCCCCTTTTTTAGGTGCTTGACTTCATTTAGGGATGGCCCCTAATCTAAAAGCAAGAAAAATTACATTTTAGTACAAATTTCAACAAATTAATACAAGATGCACTTTATAAAATTTTGATCAGAGCGTTCAAAAATCACATACCTTCATACTATAATCATAATCTTATTTAAATAATAAAAGTATTGGGTCTGTGGAAATTAACGATTAATTAATCGGTTGATCCTTAAACATGTATTCGATTAAAATTTGATTAAAATTTAATAAAATATTTCTGATACTTTTTTTCAAATTTATTAATAATTTTTATTTTTGGTACTTACATACTTTTCCCTCGTATTTATATTATATGTTTATTACTATTTTTTATTTAATTTTATTTAATTAATCGAAATTTATCGACTTTTTTCCGATTAATCGAACAAATTTTTTTAAAAATCAGTATCAGCCCTAAAGAATGCATTGTTTTCTGTTAATACTAGAGATAATTCTGCCTTTAGGTGGACAAGCAAAAGTGACGACTGCAAACTGACAAAGTGAATGATAACTAACTTTACGATATTTATCAATTATGCTCCGCATGCATTTCTTACCTCCAATGATTTTTGGTTTTTAATAATTCTGACAATTTGCTCCTCGTCATTTGGGATCAATGTCTTCCAAATTTCGAATTGTATTCGTTTAAGTGAGGCCTTATCCAAAGCTTCTGAAAGACTATTAAATTCATGGCTGAATTCATTGCTGGTATACCGATGAATGTAGATTTCCACATCTTTCAGATAACTTCCTAACCTTTGCAGGTACTTGATGCCACATTTGCCTTTTCATAAATAAACTCAAGTTAGTCATTTTTACAATACCAGGTAACAAGATTGTTAATAAGAAGAATGGTTTATAACATCATAGCATATTATCGCGGGGTTAAGGCATTGGTTGTAATATGGTAGTGCGGGCTGAATGTAGGTAAAATTTAAATATTGGGGTCAAATTGTCATCAAGTTTGAATACTTTACCGTTAGTTAAAAGTGTATTCTCTGATACTTTTGTTTCGATTAATTTAAATTTCCTAGTCCTCCAAAGACGTGGGCAACAAAAACCTTGATACCATTGTTTGGTCACCTGTCCAAAGTTAAAGAAACAAAAGCAATTGTTTAGGATGGCAGATGTTATTTTCCTTTAACGAAAAAAAAAGACAAATGGGTGAGACTTTGAAAGTCTTTTTTAAAAAAGACTATGTCCTATTGGACATACATTAACCAGAGACGTCACTAGGGTTGGTGTCACCAAGAGTAATAGCTCATTGTGTCACCTCTTCACGACTTACCCCATAGACCTGCCTTCTTCCAGTCTCCCAGTGCCAAAACGGAAACGTAAAACCATTTACATTTTTGTAACCCCCCCCCCTTTTGTGATGGTGTCAACCAGTGTGGTCCGCACCCCTCACACACCCATGTGACGCCACTGTTAATAACCATGGGCATAGCTGTTATTTAAATATCAAGACAAACATTTTACCATGGCCATTGAGACTCGGTCAACATCTCTGAGGCACTGGAATATTTGAATGACAACAGTTTCTGGCAGATCGCTCCATTGTGGTGGGGTTTCTGGATTATCTGAATTTGTAGGAGCTAATTCCTGGGAAATTCCTTTATGTCTTTTTGTTTTGTTTGACATTGCGACGGAAGTGCTCGTTTCTTATTATTACATCCTACTTTCATCCATAGTTTATGTCTAACTTACATTTTTATTAGAGTTTGAGGTTTATATTAAAATGTTGATAGAGTACTGAAGTGCTAAATGGTGTTTTGCGTTATCATCTTTTAGGAATTTCCAGAACTTAGTAAGCAATACTTATTAAAATAAATTTTTAATATCTAATTCCGTAATTAAGTTTACTGTATTGTTTAAAAGTTTGAATTGAATTCAAGTGAACTTTATTTGTTTTTCTGAAAATCTTATTGCAATTGCTTCCTTGGTGTAAAAATTGCAACTTTAAAAGTAAAATGTCTCGGCCAAGTTCGGTTTTTCAATCACACATATTTCTAAATTATGCATTAATTCTCCCATTTCCCGAGTAGGCAGACGCATGAAACTTTGGAAAGTTGTTGTGTACAAACCCGCGATGGTAACGGGAAAAAAAATATTTAAATTATCACTTCCTGGGGACCGGGGGCCCAAAAAAAGTTTTTTCCTTATATGAGCTATATAAAAACTAAAAATCACTAATTCTCCTATTTCCCGTGTATGTAGAAACATGAAACTTGGGATAGTTGTTAAGTACACTTCCACAATGGTAACAGGTAAAAACAATATTTAAATTATCACTACTGGGGGCCGGGGGCCCAAATGTATTTTTTTCTTATATTTAAATCTGAATCATCACTAATTTTCCAACTTCCCGTGTAGGTAGAAGCATGAAACTTTGGGAAAGTTGTCAAGTACCCTCTCACGACGAAAAATGGCAAAAAATAATTTTAAAATTAACACTCATGGGGGCCGGGGGCCCAAAAACGTTTTTTTCCTTATATGGCTTTTATAAAATTTGAATATCACTAATTCTCCTATTTCCCGAGTAGGCAGAAGCATGAAACTTTGGGAAGTTGTTGAGTACCCGCAATGCAAATTCGTGTCAAAGAATTTTAAAATTCACTCCCATGGGGGCCGTGGGCCCAAGAGCGTTTTTGTTTCCTTATACTGAAAATCGCCTTATTCTCCACTTTCCCGTATAGGTAGAAACATGAAACTTTGGGAATTTGTTGAGTCCACTCTCTCGATGGTAGCATGCAAAAATAAATATTTAAATTATCACTCACTGGGGGCCGGGGGCCCAAATGAACTTTTTCTTATGTACCTTATTCTCCACTTTCCCGAATAGGTAGGAACTTGAAGCTTTGGGAATTTGTTGAGTCCACTCTAATGTCATTTTAGTACCCATTTTATTTACACGATCTTGACAAATATTGACAAACAAGTATATCAATCATGATTCAGACTGAAATCTATTGGTGTTTTGAATTTGTGTGAAATGGGTTTTCAACGCTTACTAAAATTCTAACTTCCGCAGCGGAGCGCGGGGATTTTGCTAGTCCTGCTTATATAAGAGAAGGAAAACTCTGTTTACAAACCTCCACTGCCTTGCGGTCATACTCACTCTCGAGAAAGGCTAGTGGAGTAAACCCTGATCGCAAATCAACGACTTGGAGAGGAGTTGGGCGCCACTAAGTCTATACGCCCACAGAAAGGAAGTTGTACGCATACATCCCTTTAATTTCTAAGACCCAGTATTATTTACATATCGGCCTCTTTCGACACATGCTCTTTTCACATTCAATTCTATCCACACATTCACAATTGTTTTTTAGGCTCACACCTCGTCCATAGTTGTTAGCGTTAACGAATAATTAATAAACACAATTAAACTTGACTTTGGGATTTAAAACAATCATAAGGTTTAACAGCAGTGAAAGGTCGAAAATAATTCAGATTTAATCATTCAAATTTAAATTAAAATATTTAAGCCCAAGTCATTATCTCATTTTACTTCAGATTTTTATTCTTTTTTTCCTCTCGGGAGGGGGGACATAAGAAATCACACAAACGTTTAAAATAAACAATGATAAGTCTTATAAGTCTTGAGACACAAAATATAATTGTTTCATGTAGCTTTCATAATTGTCACGAAATAGACCAAATTAAATTACCGTATATACTCGTTCTATAGCCCGTTCGTTCATAAGCCGACCCCCCCCCCAACACTTTTCCCCCTAGATTTTGTCCAAAAAAGGTCGGCTTGCGAACGAGTATATACGGTACTCAATATTTTCTTTCCAGTAAAATCTTTGGAATGCAGTAGAATCAAGTTTGAATACTTTACCGATAGTTATCATTAAAGAAGGTTTTTTTCTCTGATACTATTGCATCCATGAATTTAAATGTCCTAGTCCTCCAAAGACGTGGCGAACAAAAAACGTGATAACATTTCCATGTCACCTGGGCAAAGTTAAAGAAACAAAAGCAATTGTCTGTTATAACAGCTGTTATTTTCCTTTAACGAAATAAAAAGACAAATAGATGAGAGTATAAAAGTATTTTAAAAAAACAACAAACTATGTCCTAATGGACAGATATTAACCAGAGACGTCACAAGGATTGGTGTCACCAAGTGTGATAGCTCATTGTGTTTTCCCTTTACGGCTTGCCCCATAGACCTTCCTTCTTCAATTCTCCCAGTGCCAAATAACGGAAACATATAAAAATTTACATTTTGGTGTTGCCCCTTGTGATGGTGTCACCCAGTTTGGTCCACAACCCTCACACACCCTAGTGACGCCACTCATATATAGCTACGGGCATAGCTGTTATTTAATATCAAGACAAACATTTTACCATGGCCATCGAGACTCGGTCCTCATCTCCAAGGCACTGGAATATTTGGATGACAACAGTTTCGAGCAGATCGCTCCAAGGTGGGACTTTTGGCTTTGTAAGGCGTCTTCCTTGGCTCATTTGAATTTATATTTGATCCTTGAGCCATTCCTTTGTGTCTTTTTGTGTAATTCAACATCGCAACGAATTTTCTCATCTGTTAAAAATATTACGTTCTACGCTTAAAAATGATTTATATCTATTCTTGCATATTTATTAAAGTTGTAAATTAAATGTTAATAGAGTACTGAAGTGCTGAACGGTATTTTGCGTTATCTTTTTTATTAGGAAATTCCAGAAATTAGTAAGCAATAACCCGAATAACTATCAAAATTTAAAAAAATATTACCAGACGGAATGATGCCGATGATTTTAGTATATCCTTTTTAAATTGGTAGCCTTATTTTTTTTTAAAGGTTCTCTTTTTGTTTGCATAATGTATTGAAATGTAAAATTGAACCAGCATTTGTTAATTTTATTTGATGTTAACTTTGTTGGAACATTATCACCCATTTTAATTTTTAGAGTTGTTTTTATACATTTCCAAATTTCTTCTACTGGGCTATTTGTGTTAAATTTGCATTGGAAATTTTGTTGGAAATTGACCACTGTTTGGTGCAATTTTATTGAATTACATTTATTCTATACATAGATTATAATGAATTTAAAATTTATGTAAGTTATGTTAAGTTATTTCCCGCTAACTTAAATGATTCTGCGCTTGTTTTTCAAGTAAACAATGTTTCTAAAATTAACATTAAAAATGATTAAATAAATGTATCAATAAAACAAATCAGGAATAAGATTTCAATGCATAATGTTTTCTTTTAGAATTTTTAGACACTAATTATACAGTGAGAAGCTTGTTAAGTTAACATTTGCAAGAAGACTAAGTTTAAGTAAAGCTCCTTATTTAACTCAATAATCAGTACTTATTAGACAGATAACTCATTATAGCTCTACACAATAAATGAAATAAACATCATAACAGGTTGCCAAAGCGTTGTTTGATGTTAATATATGTATTTATATTGACCGAGGTCGCATATTTCTGAACCTTCAATGCAACGAATGCGTTGTAAATCTTGTTATACTTCTTTAAAAATCCATATCCTTACACCTCTTACAATATTACAGTTTTTATTCAAAGAGTGAGCCACGCCACCGCATTTTTTAAAAATATACATCATTTTTTTTTAAATTTGAATTTTGATCATTTTCCTGCATTTAATAACTTGTGTTGTTGATTCTACTAAACCAAGAAACTCCTGTTAGCTTCTTCGATATACCAAACGTTTTCATCGCGAGGGTAACTTGACTTTTTCAAAATGTGTGGCACTCTAAAAGATAAAGAATTAATTTAATTTAGTTATAAAGCAATTCTTTTTTAAAATCAGGAACATATTTCAATGTATTTTATTAATTTAATTGATCCTTTTGGTCTTTAAATTGCAAGATGTAAATGAAATGGTAATCATACGCGTTAATCAGTCTTAAATAAATCAAAAACAATTTAGAATTCATTGACTATTTGCACTTGACCAAAAATGTGTAATGGAGAAAACTAAATTAGCTCATAACTTTTAATTGGAGTGATGAAGGGCAGTTACCTTTTAGGGACCAATTGTATGTTAATATTTTTTCTCACTTGAAATCTTCAGAATCACCGAGTTCATCTTTATACACGGCATCATTTACTAACATTATTTCAGTTTCAAATTTTTTATTGACATACGTAAATATAAGTTGTAAATTACTTATGCCGGAAGATCTTTTCTACAAAAGCTTATATATTTTGGCAAGATTATTCAAATATTTTAAAATATTAAATTATGCTTAAGATCATTACACATCAACGTTTATGCTTCATTAATTTTGAAACGTTAACCTCCTTAGAATGCTCAGCAAATATTCCTTTGAATAACTAATTTCTTTTTAAAACATTAATTAGTCATTACATTTTTTTTTAATTGTTTTTTTTAATTTTTTTATTTTCTTAACTATATGTATCATGCTATATATATATATATATATATATATATATATATATATATATATATATGTGTAT
This sequence comes from Ampullaceana balthica, assembly GCA_944989445.1. Lineage (NCBI taxonomy): Eukaryota > Metazoa > Mollusca > Gastropoda > Lymnaeidae > Ampullaceana > Ampullaceana balthica. Next base: position 2,273,842 of record CALYLW010000014.1, on the reverse strand, counting down.
ATATATATATATATATATATATGTATGTATATATTATGCTTTGCAAATTTAGCAAGTTACTATAGACCTGTCGTCGGTTCCACTTTCATTGCAGTAGATAAGTTTTTCTATCATTCATTACGTTAGCCTCTTACAACTCCCAAAGAATTGTTTATTTAGGAACAATACGATTATGATTGCGGCTGGTGAAATAAAAAAGAGAATGTATTATTATCCACTTTAGTTGGTTTAAGGATTGGGTCTGTAAAATAAAGCGAAAAAATTTTTACTTACAGGTTGCTGCACTGTGACAGTATATTCATCACTGAAGCCTTATTCAGATCCTCAAAATCCACAATACATTTTAAATACAAGCATCTTAGAGTTTTATAATGGGTGATGCGGTGAAGGAAGTTGGTCAGCTAGAGAGAAGACAAAATAGTGGCCTATGAAAATTTTATGAGTAAATATTTATTTTCTCCACCAATAAAATTGTGTTGGTTTCTCTTGTTAAGGACAGAATGTTTTTATTTTTTAAATGTTTAAAAATACTTTTGTTTTTAAAGTTAAAGGCGGCTTATTAAATCGTTTAGAAGATAGTATGAGATATAACAAGATACGTTTACACCTCATGTTTAATGAAAGCGTTGCGGCCAAAATAAATTTAAAAAATGATGAGATGTTCACTCTTCAGCGTGTCAAAAATTGAAACACCAATTTAACACGTAGGGGTCAGTCGCGAGATGAGTTTAAGACTGTGTTGGCCAAATGACCGCATGTCAAGTGCAATTTTGTAGATAGGTTGGGTTGTTAATTTAATAAGTTTCATCTCCATGGGTCATCGGGTTTAATTGATTGCAGGCGTGTACTGATCACTTAAGAGTTGTTTCATCCTTATATTAGGTAATAATGCAAATTGATTTTCAAGTATATTTGTCGCGAATTCAAGTGGGAAAGCAAGTTAACAGATTTCACCCCATGCAATTAGATAAGTGGACATACATTCAAGGTTGAAACACAAGTGTAAACTAGCCGTATCGATTGCTGTCTACCTTTAACAAACGCATAAATTAGAAAGAAAGTAAATTGTTTGATGGTGAATTACTACTGCAGTGTGGCTTTCGAGCCGGAAGATCAACCATAGACATGATCTTCTCACTGCACCATCTGCAGGAGAAATGCTGGGAGCAAAATATGATTCTATACATCGCGTTCGTGAGCTAACTAACGGTTTGTTCCCGGGGCCTTGGGCGTCCCTGAGTCACCCCGCTCCGAATGGGTACCTAACACTACATGTAGTTAGGGGCTGGGTAATGCGTGGAACCCACAAAGCCGTGGCCTGTGAATGCTGCATCACTTGCCAACAGATCATCTGTCATGGTCTGTGGACGCAACTATCTTCTGCATAGAAGGAGCGTCTGTATAGATAAGATAAGATAACTAAAGCTTTCGTTGTTGTCAGCAGCAGCGGTCTTTTGCAGATATTAGTAAAAAATAGGCTGCCCTACACATCTGCTTAACATCATCAAGCAATCCCACGAAAACATGCAAGGCACAGTGTGCTATAACGGTGCCCCCTCTCAGGCTTTCCCAGTAAGTTGTGAAGTAAAGAAAGGCAGCGTATTGGCACCTAATCTTTTCGCAATATTATTTTCCATCTTACTCCAGTATGCCTTCAAGAACAATAGCTAGAGGATACACATACATAACAGAGCTGATGGCAGATTATTCAATATTGCCCGAACTAGAGCCAAGACCAAAATAAGGAAGATTTTGCTGCGCAAGCTCTTATTTGCAAACCATGCCGCCTTAATTTCTTACACAGCAGACGGACTGCATAACCTTGTATGTAGCTTCGCCGCTGCCTGCAAAGAGTTTGGCCTGACCATTAGCATAAAGAAAACCAACATTATGGCACAGGATGCTGCTCCTGACTACACCTTGACTATTGTAACCTGGATGTTGTTGACAGTTTTACATATCTGGGATCAAACATCTCGAGCAACCTCTCACTGGAAGATGAGATAACAGGTAGGATAGGGAAGGCAGCAACTGTTATGGCTAGACTGTACAAAAGAGACTGATCCAATGCCAAACTCACAGCAAGGACTAAGCTGGATGTATACAAGGCCTGCGTACTGAGCACACTTCTCTATGGATGCGAGTCTTGAACCACCTATACCAGACATGAAAGAAGGCCCAATAGCTTTCACCTCAGATGCCTGCGCCGCATCCTAGACATCGCAAGACAAAGTCCTCAACACAGAGGTCCTGGCTCAAGCAAGCATGAGTAGCATCCAGCCACATTAAGCCAAAGACGCCTCCACTGCTTGAACAAATGCTGGTTCAATTCTAGATTGAAAAAGCTATGCAAACAAAAAGAGAACTTATTTAAGAAATATAACGCTACCTATTCATATAGGATACACAAAAAATACTTAAAGATTAAACACTTGACACAAAAACTTAGTCGAAACCTCCAAAATGAATATATAAACAATGTAATTACCAAAGATAGCAATAAAAACTTATGGTCCTTTATCAAATCTAAAAAAATGGAACCTTCAGGAATAGCCACACTGAAAGGCTCAAATAATAAAACCTATAATGATAATGAAACTAAAGCTAATATCCTTAACACATATTTTGCATCATCTTTTTCTGCCTCAGGCGACAAGGAAGTCTTAATAAATTTATATAAAATGGAGGAAATAGTTAACATAACTGTAGATGAGATAGGTATACATTCACTCCTAAAAAACTTAAAAATAATCAAAGCTACTGGCCCAGATGATTTGCCTGCAAGGTTATTAAAAGAACTAAGCAATGAACTGTCCCCAATCCTTGTAGTTCTCTTTCAAGCCTCTCTAAACCAGGGTAAAGTGCCCTAGGATTGGAAATTAGCTAACGTAACTCCACTTATTAAGAAAAGGGATAAATCAGACCCCTGTAATTACAGGCCTGTATCACTTACTAGTATCGCCTGTAAATTACTAGAACACATAATATATAGTAGAAGAGTTAACCACCTTGACAAATATAATGCCCTATGCCCAAATCAACACGGCTTTAGAAAAAACAGATCATGTGAAACACAATTAATAGGTTTAATAGATGAACTATCAAAAGGCTTAGACAAAAATGATCAAATAGATACAATATTACTAGACTTCTCAAAAGCATTTGACAAAGTTCACCACCTTAGTTTACTTAAAAAACTTAACTACTTTGGAATCTCAGGTTCCTTACATCACTGGATCCAAGACTTCCTTTTGGGCAGGGAGCAAACTGTAATAATTAATGGATCTAAATCTGCACCAATAAAGGTTAATTCAGGAGTTCCACAAGGAACTGTGCTAGGTCCCTTACTCTTTTTAATATATATATAAATGATTTACCCAACAACATCTCAACAGGAACAAAAGTTAGGTTATTTGCTGATGATTGTATAATCTATAGAACAATTAAATCAGAACAAGATCGCAAAATTTTACAAAAAGACCTAGATGAATTGATAAAATGGGAAACTAACTGGCGTATGAGTTTCCACCCAGAAAAGTGTTAACTGTTAAGAGTAACAAAGAAAAAGAAACAAATAAATTCAAAATATTTCATTCATGGAAAGGAACTAACCCAAACTAAAGATGCAAAATACTTAGGAGTCATAATAAATGAGAAATTATCATGGAATCCCCATGTCAATGAAGTTATTAAAAAATCAAACAAAACCTTAGGCTTTATAAGAAGAAACCTTTACAAATGTAATAAAGATATAAAACTAAAATGCTATCTCACTTTGGTGAGACCTGTACTAGAATATGCATCTTCTGTATGGGACCCATCCACCAAAGAAAACATTGATAAACTAGAACAAATCCAAAAATGAGCTGCCAGATTCATTACTGGAGAATATTCAAAACTGACTAGAATAACACCATTAGTTAAGTAATTAAACATTGAAACACTAGAGGATAGAAGAACCAAGAGTAAAGTAGTAATCATACATAAAGCAATTAACTCTAATTTAGAAATACAACACAAAGATAACTTAATACAACCCTCAGATAGACATAAGGATAAAAACACCTTTCTTATTCCGTATGCAAGAACAAACTCATACAAATTTTCGTTCTTCCCGTCCGGAATTCGGGCGTGGAATGGGTTGCCTGAAGATACCAGGAAAGCCAACACTTTATCAACATTTAAAACTCTAATAAGAATGCAGGACTAAACAAAAACCATAGATAAGCGTAGGAGGCAAAAATCTTCTGTATAGAAGGAGCGTCTGAAACAGATAAGATAAGATAAGATAAGACATGTCAAAAGAATGTAAACTGGTCGCATACCCAAGGATATGCTATAAAATGAGCTCAGTTTGTCAGTTTGTCGGCAATGTTTCAGATACACGGTAATAGACAGGAGAGACATGAAATAATCAGCCAACATTGACATACAAAGCTGGAAAAACCTGGCAGAGGATAGGTCCAAGTTGCGGGCTACAGCGAAAGAATGATCACTAAGAGGAAAGAAGCAAACTAGGGCATAGGGCAGAAGCAGTTGAAAAAAGAGCGAGGAGGAAGGCCAGGCAACACTGCCCCACTGCATTCGTGTGTGTGACATGCAGAAGAGACAGCAACTCGAGGATTGGTCTCATCAGCCACACCAAGAGCTGCAAATAATAATGATAAATATATCGTCTCTCGTAGACGGACAGATGCAATACCATATTGAATAAATCCAACTAAAAATTTCTTCGACTGGTGAATGACATTTTTTTGAGAGAAGTTTGGTTTTAACTTCACAAATGAGTTTTTTTAATGTAACAAACACGCGAAGAACCTTTCTTTGACGTCGCTATGATCATGTCGCCGTGTGTAAATAGGGTTGAAAAATTGTGAAATATGTAAGCATAAATTAATGGAAATTTTATAAAATTATGCAAAAATTGGTAATGTGCATGCAGGGCCGGACTTGGACTCCGTCTTTCCGTGCAAAGTTCCGGAGTAAAAAATAATAGGGGCGCAAAATTCATTTTATGGAACTGCAGAGGAAGGCTAACGAAAATAAATGAAATTTCAAAACGAGTCCCAAAAATGAATCCATAAATCCTTTTTACATAGTATATTATATCAAATGCCTTAAAAAATATACGATTAATAAATATTACATTATAAACAAAAATCGATTCAAACCAGGTGGCAGTGAGCTTCATTCATAACGAGTGGTTACTGGTTATACAGTTCGTTTCCGGTGCCAGTGGTGTAACTAGGATATTTTTCGCAAGGGGACAAACTTTTAAATAAACTATAAAATTGGCGCTCCCGAACATTCCTAATTAAGAAATTTCACTATATTGTAAAGTTATAATGAGCCTCATTTTGGCGCCCCTGTACCTGGGCGCCCGGAGATACATGTCCCCACAGTCAAACAATTTTATTATTCCTACCGGCGCGCAGCACAAACGGGTTTAACTCTTTACGCCTTGACAGAACTTTCAAAATACTGGCTCATTGCAATGCAAACCAATAAAATAAATGTTTGATTTTTTTTCAGGTGACTGAATGGTTACTTTTAATAAACGCCCCTTGTTAATATCTGACCCTGTATCATCTTCCGATGCGCTATGAGCTACACTAGGCGTGTTGTGCATGCTAGATAACTGAAACAAGAACGATTTTAAAAAAGTCCATCCCGCCGTTAATTTTGAAACTTAAAGTTGATTGATCTAATTTTACGACGATATAACGTTGTAATCCTCATTTTTGCGCCCCTGTACGTTGGAGCCCGGGGACATATTTCATTCACTGCCCCACATTGATACGACTTAGACCGGCGCACCTTAAAAAGGGGTTTAACCATGATTTCCCAAATGATACTTGCGATATAAGACATCTTAGCAATGGAGAGAAAATTACCAAAAAATGTTCGGTGCATTCTGTAGCTAAAGATTCTGTTTTTTGCCTCTAGTGTAAACTTTTTGCAATGGCTACATCTTTGTTTTAGCAAACGATGGTTATGGAGATTGACAGCATATAGTACAAATCCTAAAAAAAATCATGAAAAAACGGCGTACAAAAAAATTAAAAATCTTGTCTTGAATTGAATTTTCGTTTTAAACTTCACACTTCACATACAATAGATGCTACTTCTGAAAAATGCAGAAAGCCATCATGGGACTCTGTTTTTCAACCGGTATTTTCGATCGATAAACTTATGCAATATCTGCTTTGCTTTTAGTGATAACAAAGAAAATTTATATCAACATGATCACAGGCGTCACTAAGGTTGGTGTCACCCAGCGTGGTTGTTCATGGTTTCACCCCTCACGACTTATCCCATAGACCTCTTCCGAGCCAGCCAGTGCCAAATAACGGGAACATACAGAATTTTACGTTTTTGTCACCCATGTGATGGTGTAACCCAGTGTGGTTCTTACCCCCCTGGTGACGCCTCTGAGCATGATAATGGAATATTTTTTAAAGCGAGTCCAACTTTTATATTGCTTTCAAAATTCATCAGCATGGATATGGCATCTGCAATTTACCTCTGTCTTTGCTTATTGATGCTTCTTTCGGGAAAACTTGTCATGATTTCCTGTAGTGGGTCGAAATTTGTAGTATTACGCTGGATTTGAGATATTTGCCTTTGAAAAATTTGCACATTTTCACCAAAGTCCTTGATTTGTGAATATAATTAGATTACCACTGCTGTTCGCCCTTGAAGATTTGTGTTAAGAAAGTTTGGATGTCTTGTCACATGAAATAAAAATGCAAAATCTTCCAAACAAGCAGGATCAGATTGTTCTAAAATCGGTTGTTCCTTATTTTTCATGATATATACCTCTTATTTAAGTGTGTAGAGGCGCTGAAGTGCTGTTCCCCGACCAAACCATTTGCACCATTGTGACACACATCATCTTCTTATTCTCCATGGATGTTAAGAAGAAACTTCTGAAACTGGCGGTGAAACGGAGCTTCAGAGCGAATAGAGCTTATAGCTTTTATTCCTGGCTCAAGGACACGATCACATCTAAAGTATTTGGCACAAAGAACTTGTTGGTGAATGATACAGTGAGGTTTAAAATTAAAATCCTTGCAGCCTCTTCGCTGACTTAGTAACAGAAAAGTTTTGTTCGTCAACTGTGCTCACCAGACAGATATTTTTTTAATGGTAATTTAATGTCATTGACAGCTTAACAGAAATAAGAAAATAAATTTATTACTCTTGTTAGGTCTTTAAGACTAAAAATCTAGTAATTGTTAAACATTAAAATGGTACCGATTTTTTACATCTGTTGAGTTACTCAGAACAGTACACTATTTCGACTTTTTAAGATAAATATAATGTCGTTACAGAAATAATACATTCGTCAATAAGTAAATACAAACTAAAAGACAAAGAAAAAAGTGATTTGAAGCATGTTTATTTTTGAATAGAAAATACCTTCTTATGGGGAGGGGCAAAGCTTTTTGACGTCATATAAGAAGGGGTCTAAGTTTTTTTGGCGTAGTGTGAGGGAAAAAAGTGTGTGTGGGGGGGGGGAAAATCGGTCAGAATTGCGTGACGTCATTTGTGGACGACACCAAATAGCCGCACTTTTTCACTTTTGCACGGAGTGGTTGAAAGGCTAAGTCCGGCCCTTCACGCATGTATAAATATTTTTCAAATGTTTTGTTTTGAGAAGTTACCTTCATATCAAATGAACAAATATTCTCTTTAAATTAACAACTCCCTACGTTATACCTCCGTTGGTTAGATCTCGTGGGAATTTCGTTTCAAACTTAAGGATATCAATTTTTAATTTAAAAAAATATATTTGAATTATTTTGCCTCGTAGGGATACTCACTACATTTGCTTATGTAAACAAACAACAAGATGAGTAATATAAAAACATGGATTTCGTTTTGAGGGTTAATCCTACCTCCAGCTCAAATCCGAAGCGAAGATACGCGTCCCAAAAGAAAGTCAACAGTGGCATCGCTGGCGACAAAATGTCAAGACTGAGCTTTGATTGTTTATCGTCTCCCATGGCATGGATGTCCACTAATAAGTCAGAGTGGGTCTTCACCAATGTCTTCCACGCACTGTCACTTACCAGAGTTCCTGAATAATTTATTTCTGCAATAGAAAAATCAATAACCCCAGTTATTGGTGAAGAAGAGAACATGTCTATTTTAACTGCAGCATGTGAAAACTTCACAATTGAAGAACTAAAACAAGCCATCAGGAAGTTAAAAAACAACAAAGCAACTGGCGAAGATGAAATTTCATGGGAAATGCTGAAGTCAGCAGATGAAAATGTTCTACAGCATTTATTGCTGTTATTCAATGATGTATTGCAAAATGAATCCCCACCACAAGAATGGAAAAACGGTGCCATCTTTAAACTGCCAAAAAAAGGCGATTTATCAGACTGTAGCAATTGGCGTGGAATAACTTTACTATCTGGACCAGGAAAACTTTTTTGCAGTATTCTACTAGAGAGAATAAAAAATAAATTTAATAGACGAAATGCTCAGAGAAGAGCAAGCAGGCTTCAGACTCATCGGTCATGTATTGACCATATATTCACACTCAGAACTATCATCGAAGAGTCTGTTGAATTTCAATCACGGCTCATCATAAATTTTGTTGATTTCAAAAAAGCGTTCGACAGCCTCCACCGACCTACGCTCTGGAAACTTCTTAACATCTATGGTTTCCCAACTAAATACGTGAACATTATAAAAGCTTTTTATACAGATTCACTTTGCTGTGTGAAAACTGAAGCCAGAAATTCTGACTGGTTCCCAGTTGAAACAGGTGTGAAGCAAGGATGTGTCATGTCCCCAATGTTATTTGGAATAGCAATTGATTTGGGTTATGCGAAAATGCACGGATGCTGGATTAGGCATCAAATGGACCGAAAACAATACTTTAGAAGTCCTTGACTTTGCAGATCACCTGGCTCTTATAAGCTCAACGCATCTGAACATCCAAGAAAAAACGGATCGTCTCCAGCACTTTTCAAATCAAATTGGTCTTCAAATCAACACAACCAAAACAAAAGTCATGGACCTCACCAACCAACCCAAGGATATTATACTTAATGACCAAACCATAGAGAAAGAAACCAACTTCACTTACTTAGGAAGCAAAATGTCATATGATGGAGATGCAACAACAGAGATAACGACTCGAATTGCGTTGGCGTCAAGTGCTTTTAACAAACTTACAAATATTTGGAGATCAAAGACACTTAGCAAACATATAAAACTTAGACTATTCAACTCTTGCGTAATCCCTGTACTAACATATGGATGTGAAAGCTGGAAATCCACTCAAGCTATAGAAAAGAAATTAGTTGCCTTCGAGAACAAATGCCTCCGAAAAATTTTGAATATAAAATGGAGTGATTTTAAATCAAATGAAACAATAAGAGAAGAAACCAACTAAGAATATGTGTCAACCTTTATAAGGAGAAGGCGTTGGAATTATATCGGTCATGTTCTTCGAATGGACGAGAGAAGACTACCACGGCAGGCCTTCATAGGGACACCAAAAGGCAAAAGAAAACAAGGAAGACCAAAAGAAACACTACGTAGAACAATCAAAAGAGAAAGCTCAACCATGGGTCTAAGAAATAATCAAGACCTAATACAATTGGCGACGGATCGTCGTAAATGGAAATCAATGACTTCTGCCCTATGTGCCGTCTTCGGCCCGAGAGGAACTAACTAACTAACTAATAAAAAAATGTCTTGGTAATATGTGAATTCATAAACTTGTTGACTAGATTAATTTACGCGCGTAAGCGTTGTGATGATTCATGACTTATAACTAATTTAAAAACAATTTATCAGGAACAAGTCATCGGTATACAAACCATGCTGTGGGCATCCTAAGTATGCATTTTAACATACAAACAATATCGCCCAATACATAACGCGGCTTTCAAGCACGGAAGAAATCTTTTTTTTTAAATCATTTATATTAACTCTTAGCGTCCGTTGTCTGTCGCAAAAGTTTGGATTGATTTTTAACCCACTTTCGGTATCCCATCGAGCTCAAATTTTGCAGGCAGACTTGTGGTGACGATAAAAATGATCTATCAAAATTAAACATCGATCGAATGTACAGTAAATAAATGTAAATTTTTATGCTAATCAGTCGCGCTGTGTGTGTTATATTTAACATACTTTTATAATATTTTCCAAATCTGTAAATGTTTATGTTAGTCTGTCGCGCGGTGCGTATTATATTAATCAAAATTTTAGTTATGTCTCATATTTAAAGGATTTATAGTCAAAAACTTTGTTTTTACGGGTTTTTGTTTTGACAAACCTTGTAGCAGAGATATCGCGACAGTGAATTAATAGATGAATTTGATCGCTTCATTTCACAGGTTCTTATGTATTAGTTGGTTTGGTCATTATATGTATGTTATTTAAATAAAGAAACAATAGGCTGATTTGGAACTGTGAGATCAGTTGAACCAATCTAACTTTGCAATAAAAATCAAAGAACTGGAGTTATTCAATGTTTGTTATTGCTTCTCACTTCTTTTTATTTTGAAAATCTCTTAAATGAATCAACCATGATTAACATATTCATTGGATTATTTGTTTTTACTTATAAATGTGCATATCTGTGCGCAGTTTGCTCGCTGGACTTTCGGAGACTTGACTGTACATCTCCCATCACACAAGTAGAAAAAGGTTTCATAGCATGATATTTTTCAGTGTGTTCTACGGGACTCACTGTTCATGGAGCTTTTGTTTGAGTAAAACATAAGAAAAAGCTTTGTATCAAGTTTTTAACTTTTTAGTTCTATAACTTGTATTATCTGCCCTATATAATGCGATTTTCACAAGTGACCTGACCATGTGCATTTTATCTGCGATCGCTATAATATGTGTAGGATTTTAAACTACAAATAACAATCTCATGGTTAGACTAAATATGTCATTTTCCAAAAGTGGGCTAAACATTTTCCTTTCCCTCCCAAACAATGAACATGCGCACTGTGTCTTTGAGAATAGCGGGAATCTATGATAATCTATATTACGGAAATGTCCCTAGTAAATATATACTAAATATCGTTACAATAACATACAATTGAATTAATATTTTTAAACTTTTTCAAAACAAAGTGTTTTCAAAAGACAATTTTATAAATGTATATAAATGATAGAGAAAAAAAACAATATCAACATACCCCGTTGCGTAACCCATATTAGGATTAATTTAAGAGATGGACATTCCCGGCTCCAGAATTTCAACAATTCATCTGAAAGAAATGTCCTGTCTACTTTCATCGTTGAAATGTTGGTGAATGGCTGAAAAAGTTATTGTAAAAACAAATTACGGTACTTTTATCACTTCGACAAGGTCAGACTTTCTAAATCTCATGATCTCAAGGTCAATGCATTTGCTCATTATGGTTCACATAAATGTTATGAGCTGTCCAAAACCTTTAGGAGTAAAACTGAAGAGGGTGATATGAAAAGTGCCCATACGAGACTTCGCAATTAGTAACAGCAGGGTAACACAAAAACGGAATCTTTAAAATAATCCAATAAAACCAATCATTGTGTTTTAAAAATTTATTTTAAAAAACCTATTAAAAACACCATTTAATTTATAGTTGCAACGATCTCAGTAAAAATGAATAAATTCAAAGAAACCAATGAGTGGTACGTTTTAAAAACAATTATGCCAGAAACCATCACGGAAGTGTAAAAACAAAGAGTCCAAGTTTCATAGCAAGCGAACAAATAAAATAATATTTTAACTGGTTAAAAAAAAACTATATTAAGGGCCCCGACCCCAAAATGAGTGATAATTAAAAAACTTTTATTGTGATTGTACGCAACAAATTATTAAATAATCAGGGCAATCGATTGAATAAAATAATACCTATACAGCTTATACCACTAAAGAACATAAATGGCCCTGACGTCCTAAATGGTTCAAGATATACATTTTAAAATCTCTATACTCGTATACTGCAATCTGGATCATGATGGATGTGTGTGTTAACATATGTCTACATCATGTAAAATCGAAAGGGAAAAAACGTCTTAAATGTAAAAAGAAAAAACAAATTGGCAATGGAGGAAAAAAGGAATGGACATAAGAATTTCAAAGTCCCATATTATTTTTAATTATGGACCGTCACGTATTTATGTATCGAGTTTGGTCAAGATAAATCCATAAACCCATTAACATTAATTTAGCACATTTAAGGAAAATCGCAAAATTTCTGACCCCCAGCTACGGATGAGTGGTATTTACAAAAACAACAACTTCCCAAAGTTTCATGTCGATCTGTTGAACTGTGCCGGTAGCAAATGTTTGACATATGTATATAGCTCATATCGGTAAAAACGACATTAAGGGCCAACGTGGGATGTAGATTTCAATCTTGATCATTGTCGATATAGGTAAAAATAAAATTTCAAGATCGTGTGAAATTGAATGGGACATAAATTCTTACAGCGCGACTTTAATTTATAATTATTTTGCATACCTTATTGCGCGCCTTCCTTTGCACGCCTTGTATTTTTTGACGTCATAGTGTTACGGACCCGTCCTTCCTTCCTTCCAGTGACTTGGGCTATTATATTGTATATACTAGGTTGTGCTGCGGCGCTGTGGCGCCCACTTTTTTAGGGCGCCTACAGCGCCCACCTTTTCAAAAGCCCAACTTACTTGTCCTTGTATGATAAAACGTAATATTAAACTTCCTTAAATGTACACAAAGTATTTTATAATAGAGGTTGTAGAGCGTCTATGGCGCCCACTTTTATTTTTGGTCAAAAGCCTAAGTAACTTATCCTTGTATGTTAACCAGGGTTGTTGATATTGCAATATTGTATTGGTATTGGTAGTATTGCCAATATTTTTTGAAGTATTGGGACGATATTGCAATACTTCTTGAAATTTGATATTGGTATTGGTATTGCCAATAATTATTTTTGATATTGGTATTGATTTTTAACCAATACTAAAAGCAGTATTCAATAAATTCTCTACAACATTGGTTGTCAATAAAGCTGGATATAATAATTTTTTCTTTTCTGTCGCCATCTTGCGAGTGACATTGCCAAACAATTTTTGAATGAGACATGATGAAATAGAAATCAAATCATATATGATATCTTTGGCAATGAGCATTGACCAGTGACTTACCAAGGCTCGATTAAGGCTTAGGCACTTTAGGCACCGCGCCTAGGGCCTACAAACAAAAATAAGGCCAAACAAAGAAAAAATATTTTTTTAAATTTATATAATATTAAATTTGTTGTAATTAGAATTATTTTTAGTAGCGTGAATGTGTCGTTCTATTTTCGTTCATAACTTTTCAATGATTGCGCATATTATGGACTGATAGGTAATACTTTCAAGATCTTGATGCCATTTTTTTCTTTGGTCAATATTTTCTTTCCGATTTCCTTTTACAGAATTTCTTGCTTGAAAGTGAGTCAAGTTAATATTTTGTTTCATCCAATGCCAATGTAGACGATTTTAGATATAACTCATGAATTTAAATTTTAAAATAAAATTTAATTATTAATAACGGTAAAACTGCTTTATCTGCCGATGTTAATATCCACTGCAATCCACTGACTCGGTCTGACTGTTTTTACTATAGTATGTTTAACCGTTTATGTATCATTTGCTTTTCTATGACAGTCATTTGCTTCATTCATCCATTCATTCATCCATCCATCCATTCATTCATTCACAATATGTGTACAGTATACATATTAAAAATCTTGTTGCTTAAGGACGTTAAGGTATGCCGACTTATTTAATATGTTGTCAAAGACTTTTGAATGCTTTGAGGAAAACTGATGAAGCAAGTGTTAACTATTGAACAAAATTTGGTTAAAAATACATTGTCTAAATTAGCCAAAAATGTTGTTATCGTTTATCGATGTAAGTGATATAGAGCGATGAATTACGTATTTGCGTTTTATTCGTCGAATGACCCAAATATTGGTATTGGTAAGGCAATAATAAATAAATATTGGTATTGGTATTGCAATACTGGTTTTAAAATTGTATTGGTATTGGTATTGCCAATAGATTTTACAGGCAGTATTGGTATTGGTATTGCCAATAATTTTTTTTTAGTATTGTTAACAACCCTGATGTTAACTACGAAATATTCCTGAAATGTACACAAAGTATTAATATAATATTTTTAACAGTGCTAATCACCACACGATTTTTAAACTAATTTTAGAAAGCAGCGCACCAAATTACTGCACCAAAAAATAACTCTTTGAGTCAGTCAGCACTGTTTACAACACAAATGCTGACGTCTAAGGATCGTGCGTTGTTTGGTTAATGTTAATCTGGAAACCAAAATTATATTTTTTTTTAAAAAGCAGAGTGATGTCCCTTAGCGTTAGGCCACAGTCATACATAATTGAGCGTAAATATATATATGACTAGGGGCAAGTACCCGGCTTCGCCCGGGTTTAAAATAAGGTTTTCTGTAGAAGCGTACACAACTAACTGTTTACTTGCATGCTATAAAATGGTACATTTAACAGTGTATGTGCTGCATGGCTTAATTTCAAGGATGTCACCATCCTCATCTTTCACAATAACAGTTTTGAGATCTTCAAATGAAATAGGTCCCCGAATATGGTGCAGCAGGAGGCGCATGTGAAATGCTTCTCTGTTGTGAGGATGCACAGTGTACACTCTTCCCAAGGCATTGTCTGTCACATATCTCGGGAAGTCTGCAAGAGGTATACCTTTTTTCGGATTTGCCAGACCTTTTGACTGGCATCCCAGCGAAAATGTCTAGGCACTTCAGAATACAGCAATGTTTTTGCAAGAGGATCTGTTTTGCAGAGATCAAAAAACGCTGTTAATGTAGTCTTTGTTGGAGTGTCTGTCAAATGTGCTGTTGGCTGTCCTGGTTTATAGTATACTCCTTGGCCTCCTTCAAGATGTACTGCCAAGTGAACAACTGTTGGATACCTTTGATGGATGGGAAAGTTAAGCAGGCGCCACACTGCCTCACTGCTACTAATGTATCGTCCTTGTTGATAATTAATTGGTAACCCCATCAAGCCTGTTCGGCATTTCATTTGCAACAGTAAACATGGCTGCATCACTTCCCTTGGTAACATAATTGCAAATCTACTTGATGCTTGTGTTTCTATGACGTACATAGGTCATTCCATCCTGTGCATATTCATGCATGTAACGGGGCCCTCCACTGAAGGATGAAGGCAGCACCACTAATTTGCCAAGATTTTCAGAAGTCACATTGTTGTCATTCCTTACTGCCTCTAATAGTACACCATAGTCCTCAGCTCTAAGTTTTGTTTGGTTGAGTCTGATGAAACGCAATCTCTCATTCTCAACCTTAGCATACATATCCACTATGTATTGCTGGAAAAGGCGCGGGCATCTGAGGAGTGTATTAAATTCGTTGACTCTTTGCATCATGCGATATGCATAGTAGTCATTGCTTGTGGCCTTGTTTACATCTTTTATGTTCAAATCATAGCCATCTTCTCCTCTAACAAATAGCAGAGGATACTGAAGTGGATCATATGACCTGTGAGTGTCTTGAATCCTTTGAAGTGGCATTTGTGAGCAACTTCTTGAATGCAGCACAATGTCTCTACGATCACCTAGCTCTCCAGCAATCATGATGCCACTTCACTAACAGATGGTGCATTGAATCTGCCTTTGTGTTCCTTTAATGGTGCTTTGCCGGAAATTTTGATTTTGTAGTCCACTTGAGTGTTATCCATAATCTCAGCAGCCATTTTAAATGACCTCACATAGCTGTTATGCTGATGCAGCATTCTTTGCAGTTTGAGGACAATGTTTCTGTCAACAGGACTGTCAAGCAAATCCAGTCGTCTTTGCACTTGCTCATCTTCTCCCAAGAAGTAAATCTGGAGATATTTGCTGTCTACAGCATTGACTGGATGAAGAGGTCCAGCATGGTGGTACACTTGGCCTTGGACCTTGAATGTTGGTGTCCACCCGTTATTCACGACAACATTAGACTTGAAGGAAGTCACGGCAAACATATTATTGAATAGTCTAATAAGTTTCACAAAGTCCTTTGATTGTGCAGTTTCACCATTCAACAGAATGCACAATGGTTCTGGTGGCTTTAGAATTGGGGGCAGTTTGACTTTACCACTGGAACAGCACATGCCTGGAGTTTCTTTGCTCAGCTGTTTCAGCTGCTCTGGGAACTCTGTGGCGGACCTGATCTGCCTGGATTTTATATATTTTTTTTTCGTATGTTATCATTGCGGGAGAGTACTCAACAACTTCCCAAAGTTTCATGCTCCTATTTACACGGGAAGTTGGATATTTAATGATTAGTCTGTTTTATATAGCTCATATTAGGAAAATACCTACATTTTGGCCCAAGGCCCCCTAGTGAGTAATAATTTTATATATTTTTTTCGCATGTTACCATCGCGCGAGGGTACTCAAAATCTTCCAAAAGTTTCATTCTTCTACTTACATGGTAATTTGGAGAATTATTGATGAGTCAGTTTGATATATGAAAAAAAACTACATTCAGGCCTCTGACCACCCAGTGAGTGATAATTTTTATTAATGTTTCGCCAGTTACCATTTTGGGAGGGTATATAACAACTTCACAAAGTTTCATGCTTCTACCTACACAGGAAATAGGAGATTTAATGATGAGCCTGATTTATATAGCTCATTTAAGAAAAAACTACGTTTGGGCCCCCGCCCACCCCCCTACCCAGTTAGTGATAACTTTATACTTTTTTCGACTGTTACCATTGCGGGAGGGTACTCAACGACTTTCCAAATTTTCATGCTTCTACCTACTCGGGAATATGAGGAATTGGTGTTGATTCAGTTTTATATAGCCCATATAAGGAAAAACCGGTTTTGGGGCACCCGGCCACCCATGAGTGGAAATGTTTACATTATTTTTCACCAATTATCGTCATAATAGTGTATTTGGCAAGTTCCCAAAAGTTTCATGCTTCTACCCTCACGGGAGGTTGGAGAATTAGTTTTGAGTCAGTTTTAAATATACGGAAAAAAAATACATTTTGGCCCCGCCCCCAGTAAGTGATAATTTATATAATTCATTTTTCTGTTGTATGGGGTTTATTTGTTTTAAAGAAACATTTCGAAACGCAATGTTTGAGCTTAAAATGTGCCCTGCTGGTTTCGTTTAAGTTATGCAAAAAGTATAAACACAGTTGCTTAGCTACAGTGTTTATGCCACCCAGGGATGGACGATATTATTGACTCCTACCCTCGCCGATAAAAGGAAAAAGCTTGATCGGACGACTGGATAAAATACATATAGAATATACAAAAAAGAAACAGTGTAAAGTAAAAAAATATGTAATTTGCAAACAAATTTTATAAAAATATATACGTAATCTTGTTAGAGGCGCAACATTAACAGACATAAAAATAAACCATTTCATAACATTTAGTTCACAACAAAAAACACACACACTCACTGATTCACACATGTGCACACAAATACTTAAACGCATACCCACAGCGGTATATTAACAATTAAAAATATAAATTAAAATAATAACTGCTCTTTTCACTTTGTTTCCTATTTACAAATTAATATGAACTCAAACTATGACGTCACATCACATTATTTTATGGCAATAAACGCCATCTTGTTAATCTCGACACCAAAATGTTTAATATTTTACGTCTTAATTTTCAATAATTTTTATTTTATATAGCTCATATAGGGAAAAACTACATTTTGGGCCCCCAGCCCCCAGTATCTTATATATATGGAACGAAACCTGTTTAATAACCTTTCCGGTATAATTTTGTGTACGTGTACCAAATTTCACGTTATTTGGTTGTCTGGATCTTGAGTTATAAGGGAACAGACAGACGACGGACAGACAACAAATGCGTCTTATATATATAGAGATTAACATTGTCTGTATGTATGTATGTATGGAAACAATGCGGTTAGATGGCGCTGCGATCGCTTTTGTTTAAAAATATTATATGACGTCATTGTTTTAGCTTATATTTTAATTTTTTGAAAAGGGAAGGATGTAAAAATAGTATTTAAGGATTTATAATTATACTAGCTGACCCGCGCCGCAGCATACGCCACTAATGATTTAGGGACAGTTGAAGACTTCCTGAAAGACACAGTTGTCAAAATGGGGTGGGTTTGGGCAAACGACTGTGAGTGAAGGAAAAGAAGGAACTCTTGAGAGACCCGCGGTGTAGCATAAATACAAAAAATTAAATTCTTTAAATGCTTTTCTTTTTCTTATATACTATACATTTTTTTTCAAAATAAATGCCAATGATACATTTCTAATTTAAGCAAATTATTCTTTTTGTTTGATAATTTTAACACTTAAATTAGTCTTACTTTGATAAAATTAAAATTTATCAACAGCTTCGGAAAGGTCAATCTTATCATCTGAAATTCTTTTAAAAATACGTACCACAGGAACAATTACTACACTACGGTCATCTATAACTCCGTGATCAAGGATCCACATTGGTATAAGGAAGCATCTTCCATCATGAAGGGCAAAGAAATATGCTTTAGCGTTCTTGAACAGGTCTCGGCTAACAATTTTAATAATATATGGCTACTTTGGTTGTCAAAATAAGAGGAAAACGCATCGAATTCCTAAAAAAATAATATATAAGTAAAATGTAAAAAAATTATTATTTTAAAAAGGACACGCTTTTATTTACAAACATTTACAGATTGAAACGCGCTTATCTCCCCTGCACTTGATGTAAACACGGTAAACGAGGGCTCGAGTGAAACCAGTGAGCCGTGGAGGTCAACTCTAGCAGACGACTGTACATTCTAAATAGTGATAAATAGAGATAAACTAAAAATTGATTAATTTAATTACGGTACATTCGATCGATCTGAAATTTTAATACAATGCATTGTCATCCAAGATCTATCTGTGATAAAATTTTGATATCTCTAGGACCATCAGAAGTGGTTTAATTTTACGTTTCAAGATTTGAAGGAAGGATGGTAGGATGGATGGATACAACATACAAACAGTGTGACTTAAATAAAAGCGTGTAAAAAAGCGTGTAATAAAAGCGTGTAAAAAATAGTTATTTTCCTAGTCCTCAAAATAAACAAGAAAATAATATTTAGGGGCCGTCCATAAATGACGTCAATCGCTTTGACCGCCTTCCCTCCCCCTCGTCATACGTCATCAGAAAAAGTTAGCCCCCCCCTCAAGTATGACGTCACAAAGCTTTGCTTCCCTCCCCCTTCCCCACATACCTCCATAAAGACCGCATTTCCTTTATGACAATGAGCCTATTTCAAATCACTTTATTGCCATTTAAGTATGCATTTAGTGTAAGGCTGCACTCTAGCATCGTTACACGCGTGAAGCCATTTAAAACGTCATTGAATGAATTGTACGTAAACAAATATTTAAGTGGAACTTTTATTTAAAGTTTCACGGTTTATTTTTATGTGACGTTACAGTTCTTAAACACTCCCCTCCCCCTCGTCACACATCGACACAAATGTGTTACCGCCTCCCCTGACCCCCCAACACACAATTTTTTTTAAGTGCGTGACTTCATTTATGGACGGCCCCTTATCCAAGAGCAAGAAAATTACATTTAGTACAAAATTCAACAGATAAATACAAGTTGCACTTCATAAAATGTTGATAAGAGCGCTCTAAAAGTCACATACCCTCATACTCATTATCATATTCTTTTTTAAATAATAAAAAATATGCATTTTTTCTAAAGATAATTATGGGTTTGGTGGACACAAAAGTGACGATTGAAAAACTGACAATTGGTAACAGGGGCACGGTGGTCGAGTGGCATGCGCGCGCGCTCGGCTGGCGTACCGATGGTCGCGGGTTCGAATCCTTGTGGAGGATTTGTTCCCGGGGCCTAGGGCGTCCGTAAACTCCAAATGGGTACCATACATTAGTTAGGGAAATAAATGCGGCTGGGTAATGCGTGGAACCTTTATAGCCGAGGCCTGTGATAAGACAAGACAAAGTGAATGATAACTAACTTATCAATGATAATGTTCGTCACCGGTTTCTTATCGGCACATTCCAACGGCGCATTTCTTACCTCCAATAATTTTTGGTTTTTGATAATTTGGATAAGAATCTTCTCTTCCTTTGAAACCAATTTATTCCAAAAGTTTAATCGTATTCTTTTCAGCGAGGTCGTATCCAAAATTTCGGAAAGCCTTGTAAATTCATGCCTGAATTCATTTTTGTAATGCCGTTGAATGTAGATTTCGATATTTCTCAGATAACTTCCGAACCTTTGCAGATACTTCATGGCACATTTACCTTTTCAGAAAAAAAATTCCATTAGTCATTTTTAAAATATCAGGGAACAGGATTATTCTTAACAATAACAGTCTTTGTAGTTAAGGAGCCAGAAACATTAGACTACGTGTACGATGTATATGGCCAATGGTCGTAAAAATACGTTAGATACATTAGACCGTGCTATCATGGTGTTAAGAAAATCATCATCATTTGTCCTTTGAGTTCCTTGTGGAACATAGGGCCTCTGTCAAAGCTCGCCACTCTACACGGTCCCTTGCCAGTCGCTTCAGTTCTTCCCAGCTCTTCCCAGTCCTTCCAGCCTCGTCCAACATGCTCCGTCTCCATGTACGCTTGGGTCTTCCTCGTTGTCGCTTGCCCTGGGGGTTCCAATCTAAGGCCTGCCTAGCCCTGCTGTTATCTTTCCTGAGGGTGTGTCCAATCCATCTCCACTTTCTTTCCATGATTTGTTGTTCTACTGTTCTTTGTCCACACCTCTCCCACAGCTTGGAGTTTTCGACCTTATGGAACCATTTTATTTTCAGAATATTTCTGAGGCATCTGTTAACAAAGGTCTGGAGTCTATTTTTTGTTGTCTCTGTCGTCCGCCATGTTTCGGATCCATAAAGTAGGACCGTTTTAACATTGGTGTTAAAGATCCTTACTTTTGTTTTGACAGAGATGTGTGTAGATCTCCAGACCTGTTTCAGATTGGCAAAAGCCTGTCGCGCCAAATTTATTCTTCGTTCGATGTCCTCATCTGTTCCCCCTGCTACACTGACCACACTCCCAAGGTATACAAAGTTGTTAACTTGCTCCAGGTTGCGGTTTTCTACTTGGATGACTCCATCTTGTAGGAAGTTTATTTTCAAAAATTTTGTTTTTTGAATGTTTATATTGAGTCCTACTCTTTTCCCAGTCTCGCTCAAGGCTGTGACTTTGTCTTGCATGTCTTGGAGTCTGTGGGACAGAATGGCCAAGTCATCCGCAAACTCCAAATCTTCTAGTTTTTGCATTAGGTTCCATTGGATACCTTTTCCTGAGCTTGCATAAGCTTCTTTTGTGACCCAGTCTAACACAAGAAGGAACAGAAGTGGTGAAAGGAGGCATCCTTGTTTGACTCCAGTTGTGACATGGAATTCATCTGTTAGTCTACCATTATGTACTACTTGGCAGGTGAAGTTTTCGTACAGATTTCGGATGATGTTAGTTATTTTATTTGGTATTCCATAGTGCCTCATTATTGGCCATATAGTTTCTCTATTTATGCTATCATAGGCCTTTTCAAAGTCCACAAATGTGGCATAGAGTGGAGATTGCCATTCAATAGATTGTTCTATAATTATCCGGAGTGTTGCTATTTGGTCAATGCATGATCTTCCTTTTCTGAACCCAGCTTGTTCTTCTCTCAGGAGATCATCGCAGGCATCTTTTATTCTGTTTAGTATCGTTCTGCTAAAGACCTTGCTTGGTACTGATAGTAGAGTAATTCCTCGCCATTTCTCACATTGTGACAGATCCCCATTCTTTGGAATTTTAATCAGTAAGCCCCTTTTTCCATTCTGCAGGAGGGGTTTCAGTTGACCAAATTTTGTTGAAGATACTGTGGAGTTGGTTGATGATTTCAGCTCCTCCTTCTTTTAGGACCTCCGGTGGTATGTTGTCTACACCTGCTGCTTTCCCTGTCTTCATTTGATTGATGGCCGTCCATATTTCTTCTTTGGATATCTCTTCCATATTTATGTCCAATGTTTCTCCTGTGGTCAAAACGGGTGGGTTCAGAGGGGTCGGTCTGTTTAGGACTTCCTGGAAATATTCTTTCCATCTTCTAAGCTGGTCATCTATGGAGGAAATGACTTTACCTTGTTTATCTCGGACTGGTACATTGTAGTTAGATTTCTTGCCACTCAAGAGTTTAGTAATTTTGTATAACTGTTTTAGATCTCCTTTTCCTGCTGCTTCTTCTGCTTGTTCAGCTAGCTTATTATAAAATATTCGTTTGTCATTTCTAAGCATTTTTGTGACCTCTTTTGAAATTGTATGGTACTCTTGTTGAGTAAGTTGTTTATGCGTTTCTTGTTTTGGCTTGATTCACTTTTTGTTTTGCATGTTTCCGCTCTTCAATTCTTTGCCATGTCTCATCGCTGATCCAGTGTTTTTTTGTTTTCCGGGGCAGGTTTTAGTATTTCCTTGCAAGATACTGTAATAATTTCTTTGAAGTTATCCCAGGTTTTGTCTATGTTTCCTTCATTATCATCGTCTAGTTGCAGTGCAGCAAATCGGTTTTTAAGGGTTAGCTGTAGTTCGTTCTTTTCCTGTGGGTTTCGGAGCTTGCCTAGCTCAAATCTAATTCGCCTGTCTGTTTTTGGCCTTTGGTTGGCTAGCTTTATTTTTTAGCTTGGCCGCAACCAGATGGTGGTCTGATCCAATGTCTGCTCCTCTTTTTGTTCGTACATCCTGCAATGATGTCCTCCAGGCGCGACCTATAGTGATGTGGTCTATTTGATTCTCTGTTTTGTTGTCTGGTGAGACCCACGTTACTTTGTGGCAATTTTTGTGTGGGAAGATGGTGCCTCCAATCACCAGCTCATTGAATGTGCAGAAGTTTGCAAACATCTCTCCATTTTCATTCATGTTGCCCAGTCCATGTATGCCCATTACCTTCTCTCTCTCTATGTTGTCATTGCCAACTTTAGCATTCATATCGCCCATGACGACTAGTATGTCTCTTTTCGGTATTTTATCCATTATACTTTGAAGTTGTTCATAGAATGAAACTTTATCTTCCTCAGGTGCAAGGTTGGTTGGAGCATAGCACATAATGATATGGACATTTTTGAACCTGGACAGGAATTTGGCTCTGATTATTCTGTCTGAAATTGGCTCCCATTCAAGGAGGCTCTTAAATGCGTCTTTGTTCAATAGGAGTGCTACTCCATTTTCATGAGTGTCTTCTTCATTTTCTTTTCCAGAGAAGAGCAGGATTTCACCTGATTGAAGTCTAGTTTCTCCAAATGTGTTCCACCGTACTTCACTTAGTCCCAGAATTTGTAGTTTGTACTTTACCATCTCTTTGGCGACTTGGGCGCATCTGCCTGGTTCTAGTAGTGTTCGGACATTCCATGTTCCCAAGTTGAGAGGTGCCTTGTGGATGAGGTAATTTTTCTTTTTCATCGGTTTGAGTAGGGTTGGTCGGCCTTGTGGGATTCTGTTGACTTTCCCCACAAGGCTTCATTAGTCTCCTTTGCGGAGCTCTACTCTCGCCTCTGACTGTGTTATGTGTGTTTGCTTTGCTTTCAGTTTCAGTAACAATCTTCTTTTTACATGGCTGGGTTGTTGGCCCTGTGCAAAACCATCTGGGAGGGTTCCCTTTCAGCTCTCTGGATAACTGCCTTATTTTTCGGGTAAGGTTCCCTAGCCTTTGTGGATCCTTCCACCTCCTGCAAGGCAGCAGTTGATTTTATTTCGGAGTTTTCTCTCCTAGATTAGTGCTATCCCTAGCTAACGGCCTCATCTGTCCGGGTTTAGAGTTTGAGCGCTCTATGTTCGCTTTTTAAGACAATGGTTGTAAATAAAGGGATTGAAATATTAGACAATATTGTCGTGGTTTTAAGGCAATGGTTAGAAATAATTGAATTGAAATACTCGTATTGTCGTGGTCAGAGGCGTCACTAGGGTTGGTGTCACCAAGTGCGGTAGCTCATGGTGTCACCCCTCACGACTATCTCATATATCTCATCCGAGTCTTCCAGTGGCTAATAGTGGAAACATAAAGAATTTTTTTTATTTTGGTGTCACCCCTTGTGATGGTGTCGCCCGGTGCGGTCCGCAGCCCCTAGTGATGCCTCTGGTCGTGGTGTTAGGTCGAAGGTTGTAAACATTAGACTATCAAGTTTTGATGAAAGTATGAGCAATGGTTAATAACGAGAAAGAAAAGGTATAACATATTGTCAAGGTGTTACGGTAATGGTTGTAAATAATTAAAAAGAAATACTCGTATTGTCGTGGTGTTGGGTCATTGGTTGTAATTATTCAAGTGCGGGCTGAAGTAAGGTGAAATCTAAATATTGAAAGGCTACGTACACTGGGGACAAAATGTCACCAAGTTTGAATACATTACCGTTCGTTAAAACTAAAGATGGTTTATTCTCTGACTCAATACCGCGCGTGGCTCTTGCACCGATGAATTCAATTGTCCTAGTCCTCCAAATACTTGGGGAACAAAACCCTTGGTACCATTTCCTTGTCACCTGTTAAAGTTAAAGAAACAAAAGCAATTTTCTAGGATGGCAAGTGTTAATTTTCTTTCACGAAATAACAAAGCGAATGGATGAGGCTTTCAGAGTCTTTTTTTTAAAACTATGTCTTAATAGACTTATACTAACCAGATAAGTCACTAGGATTGGTGTCACCACGAGTGGTATCTCATTGTATCACCCCCTCACATCTTACCCCATAGACCTTACTTCTTCCAGTCTCCCAGTGCCAAATAAAGGGAACATGCATTTTTTTCATTTTGGTGTCATCCTTTGTTATGGTGTCACCCATTGGAGTCCGCACCCCCCCCCAATCACCCTAGTGACGCCACAGATAATCCCTAGGGTATACCTGTTTTTAATAGCATGATAAACATTTTACCAAGGCCATTGAAACTCTGTCATTATCTCCAAGACACTGGAATATTTGGATGACAACCGTTTCCGGCAGATCGCTCCAAGGTGGAGTTTCTGGCTTGGATGGCGTCTTCCTTGGCACAATTGAATTTATAGTTGCTTTTTTAGACATTCTCTTTCTCATTATTTTTTTTTATTATGTCCTACGTTTATCCATTCTTATTGTCTTCTCTTGCATTTTATTAGAGTTTTAAATTAAATGTGGATAGAGTAATGAAGTGCTGAAAGGTGTTTTGTGTTATCTTTTTAGGAAATTCCAGAAATTATAAAAAGAATAACTATCAAAATAAATATTAACAGACGGAAGGTTTCGATGATGATGTTAAATATATATCGCTGCTTAGTTCTTTTAATAACCTTGCAGGAAATTCATGTTGACCAGTAGTTTTGTTTATTTTAAAGTTTGTTTTTTTTGGAGTGTATATATGCCTATCTCGTCTACTTTCATGTAACCCGTAACTTCTATTTTATTAAGACTTCCTTTTCACCTGAGGCCGAAAATGATGATGCAAAATATGTGTTGAGGGTGTTAGCTTTGGTTTCATTTTCATTATAGGTTTGATTATTTGGGCCTTTTGGTGTGGCTATTCCTGTAGGTTTCATTTTTGGATTTAATAAAGGACCATAAGTTTTTATTGTTATCTTTAGAAATTACATTGTTTATATATTCATTTTGGAGGTTACCACTAAGTTTTTGTGTCGAGTATTTAATCTTTAAGTTTTTTTTGTGTAACTTTTTAAAGTGGTAGCCTTAATTTTTTTTAAAAATACGTTCTCTTTTTGTTTGCATAGTTTTTTTAAATTTAGAATTGAACAAGCATTTGCTAATTTTATTTGATATTAGTTTTGTTGGAACATTCTCATCCATTATTGTATTTAGATTTATTTTTATATATTTTCAAAGTTACTGGGCTATTTGTGTTAAATTTACTTAGGAAATTTAGCTGGAAATTGACCGCTGTTTGGTGAACTTTTGTTGAATTACATTTATTCCATAGATAGAATATAATTATAAATTAAATTTATTTAAGTCATATTTTTTCCGTGATCTTAAGTGACGAACCATACATTGGCAGTTGATTATGTAAATTAATTTTTATTTTACCTTGTGTTCTTAAGGAATCCCTTCTTTCAATTATAAGTAATATTCTAGTTATTTATGTTTCTAAAACTTATACTTAGTGAAATTATCATCTTTTTTAGTTCTTAACATTAAAAAATGGGACATTTTCATTTGTTTTCGTTCTTAACATTTAAAAAATGAATGAATAAATAAATAAAAACAAAGTAGGAATCAGATTTCAACCCATGATTATTTTTGAATTTTCAAACACGGATGAGATTCTTGTTAAAATTTGCAAGAAAGACAAACGTTAAGTAATCCTCATTATTTAACTCAATAATCAGTACTTAGACAGATATCTCATTATCGCTGTACAAAATTAATGAACTAAACATCATAACAGTTGCCAAAGCGTTTATCGTTGTTAAAATTTAAATTGACTGAAGTCGTACATTTCTTAAGCTTAAATACGATGAATGCGTTGTAATTCTTGTTATACTTCTTTAAAATCAATATCCTTACATCTCTCACAATATTACAGTTTTTATTTAAAGAGTGAACTATGCCAAAGCATTTTTCAAAAATGTACATCTTTTTTTTTCAATGGAAATTTCGTCATTTGCCTGACTTTCCATATGACTTGTGTAGTTGATTCTAATAAACCAAGGAACTCCTCTTAGCTTCTTGGATATACCAAACGTTTCCATTGCGAGGGTAACATGACTTTTTCAAAATATGTGGCACTCTAAAAGAAAAAGAATTTATTTAATTTAGTTATAAACCATTTTTTTTTAATTCAGGAACATATTTCAATATATTTGATTAATTTGATCGAACCTTATGTCTTTAAATTGCAGGATATAAATTAAATGGTAATCATACGCGTTAGTCAATCTTAAATCAATTAAGAAAAATAATAATTTATAATTCATTGACTATTTGGAACGTGACGAGAAATGTGTAAAGTCGGAAAACAAAATTAGCTCTTAAGTAGAGGGCTGAAGGTCAGTTACCTTTTTGGGACCAATTTTATCTTAATATTTTTTCTTCTTTGAAATCTTCAGAATCACCGTGCTCATCGTTATAAATGTCATAATTAAATAACATTACTTACACTTTATGTACGCAAAAACACTTTTTAATTATTTCAAGTCTGAAGACTTTTTCTACAAAAGCTTTTAAACTTTGGCAGAGCCCTTGCAATATTTTAAAATATTAAATTATGCCTTAGACTCTAATGATTACAGTATTTCACATCACCGTTTCTTCTTCCTTATTTTTGAAAAGTTTACCTCTGTAGAATGTTCAGCAAATACGCCAATAAACAATTTATTTTTATTTAAAAAAATAATTAAAAAAACGTTTGGTCTTGAATCGTATCTTTTCTTAAATAAATAATTATTTCTTTCCTAAATTATATATATATATATATATATATATATATATATATATATATATATATATATATATATATATATATATATATATATATATGTATATATAAACAATATAACAGCCCAAGTCACAGGCTGGAGTATGTATCCGTAACGCTACGACCTCATTTTTTTAGCTTATATTTAAATATATATACAAGTACAAGGCGCGCATCAGGAAGTGTGCAAAATTCTAAAAATTCTAAAAGATTAAAAAAATTTAAAAAATTATATGACGTCATAGTTTTAGCTTACATTTTTATTTTGGAAAAGAGAACGATGTAAAAAGAGAATTTGAGGATTTATAATTATGAAGTACTTTGTGTACATTTCATGAAGTTTAATATTTCGTATTTATCAAACAAGGATAAGTTAATTAGGCTTTTTACCCAGAAAAGTGGCCCTTCAGGCATCCTAAAACCCCTAGCTTATATATATAATATATATATATATATATATATATATATATATATATATATATATATATATATATATATATATATATATATATATATATATATATATATATATACAGGTAGTACTCGAGTTAAGACGTTGATCCGTTCTTAAAAAACGTCGTAACCCAAATTTCAGTGTAAGTCAAAAAATATTTTAAAATATTTATAATATACTGTAAACTACTGTACGTACAGTGTTGTAAACAAATTTAACCGTTAATGACAAAAAAAGTATTTTAAATTAAACAACCCAATAAAAACAAAGTTTTTGACTATAAATCTCTTATATTTGCTTTTAACCCAGGGGGGGGGGATGGGAGAGTGGAAAGGTCTTGTCACCGCGTCGGGCGTCGCGGATGGGCACGACGAACGACAGAGAGAGACGGTTCCAAACATTTACATCTCCCTTGCCGCTAAATATAGGTGCTAGGTCAACACTCTAGCAGACGACGACTTTTGTTTTTCTAAGTAGTGATTTATATAGATAAACTAAAAATGCATTAATTTAATTACGGTACGTTCGATCGATCTGCAATTTTGATACGATGCATTGTTAGGTGAGACGAGTCCGTGTGCCAAATTTCAACTCGACGGCTTTTCTGGAAGTGGGTCATTTTTTACTTTTGTTTTTCCGCGGTCGAGGGACGAAGGAACGAAGGACGGACGAATGAGACTGCGGTGAAGTTAATATAAGGGATTTAAAAAGATAAAACAATTCCTTACCCAAAGGAAAAAATGATTTTGTTTTAAAAAGATAAAACATGCGAGAGATAGAGAGAAAGAGCAACGGTGTATACAACCAAAACGGCGTATGTACTGAGAATGAGCGAGTCGGTCTTCCTCTTCCTAAACCACACCAAAGCGTATTTTTTCCGCCACACGCCCGAAAAAAAAATTAAAAAATTAAAATGTAAAACAGTGCTTCTTAAACTTTTAAGTTCGGCGAACCAGGAGGAATTTTTGCATTGCACCATGGACAGGTGAACCATTTTCACTGTACTGAACTTGGAGGTGAAATGGGGGGGGGGTTTCAATATATTTTGTTTGCTTCATTTTATGCGCTTATTAACGAAAAATTGACATATTCTATAGGGTTAATATTAATGGCTGCAAATAAATGTTTGCTACTCGGCATCGGCCGATTTTCGTATAATCGGAGATACTCGGCAATCGGCCGCATAAGTTATGCCGAGTATTACGTAATTGCTTCTATAGCAAAGATGCACGCAGAATCGCATGTCTAAAACATTTCGTTTCGTATGGAATAACAAAATGTACCGTGTGCATAGTTGTTGTCATTGGCAACCATTCATGCTTCAACCTCATTTGGACTCTATTACTACTGCTTTGCTCTCATTGTTTCCTTCATATGAAGTGGCCGTTTGCAAAAGCCATTTAACTATTGGTTAGAATTAATTAAAATGTATCAAAGTTGAAGGTTAAAAAGTTCAAAAGGATTTCCTAATTTATTTTTGTACACTTTTATAGAGAAGAGTTCGCTTTGTTATGAGTCAATATAGGTCATGATAAACAAATAACGGCAATCAGTGCTGCCAGCGCTAGGTTTTTCAACCTAGATCTAGGTTTTTTTACTTTGTCTAGGTTTCTAGGTTTTTTATTTCAAAAATAGTCATATCTAGGTTTTTTCTTTAAGAAGGTAAATAAACGATGTTAAAGTACAAATATTTATAAATATGTGCAATTAAATCCTAAATAAATTCGATTTTTCAAAATTAAAATTAAGCATTAGGGGGCAACAGTTTTTTCAGCTGCTCTGTTATTATACTATTTATAAATTATGATATCTATAGCTCTTTCATACTATCCCACTGAATTCCCACTGGTGCTGCTGCAGTGCCATCTGTCTAATGAAATCTAGTACAAGATAAAATAGCTTGAATGAGCTACAATATTCAATTTTATTAGATCTCATGACAAACTTAACAGCTCTAAATTTCCTTCTGCCTGCGTTAAGAGAATATTCTCTCAAGTATTCATGGTATAAATTAGTATAAACCAAAGATAATCTAATACAACCCTCAAATAGACATAGTTATACTTTTCCTATTCCTTATTAAACTACAAACAAATACAAATTCTCGTCCTTTCCGTCCGGAATGTGGAAGTGGGAATGGGTTACCTGATCAAACGAGGAAAACTAAAAATATCAACTTTTAAACTCTATCAACATTTACAACTGAAATAAAATTGCAAAACTAGACATAAACAATGGATGACAGTAGGACTCAATAATATTATGTATAAAAAGGGCGTCTGTAAGAGATAAAATAAGAATGGTGCCAAGAATGCTGAAAAGATTGCCAATAAGATTTATAAGGAAGACGAAATAAGTGATGAATAAATGCAGATGTTAGTAAATTTTACAAATAGCTACGTGCAACATACTAACATCTTAAGGGCCGTCCATAAAGGACGACAGGCATCTAAAAAAAGGGTGGGGACACACTTTACTGAGATGTGTGACAAGGGGGAGGGGGTGTTTAAGAACTGTGACGTCACATCAAAAATGTACAACTTTAGATGAAAGTTCAACTTAAATATTTGATTGCTTACAAACAATTTATTTAATAACATTTTAAATGGCCCCGCGCGACTAACAATATTAGAAGACAGTCTAAAACTAATTACATACTTAAATAACAAAAAATTGATTTCAAACATGCTAATTATTTTAGTAGGAAATATGGCTTTTTCGGCGGGCAGTGAGCTTTGCGACGTCATATTTGTTTATTTTTAGCGTGTCTAGGTTTTTTATTTCGGATCTAGTTTTTTTTTGACATGTTGGCTAGGTTTTTCCCAAAATTGTCACTGGCAGCACTGACGGCAATGCCTTTGTGTAAAAAAACCCTCCAAAATCATGTACATGTACATTCTCATTTATTAACCCTAGTGATGGGACGAAAAATCATAGGGTGATTACTGTAAACAAGGCTACCCAGATTTTAAAATATATAATATAACAGACTACACACAGTTTACCCACCCCCACTCTCAATCTCCCACACCATTGTTGTTGGTTAGTCCGATTAGCACTCAAGTTAACGAAGGAATTATCAGTCCATTGTAAGCTGAGGGGACGGGGTAGGTTATGTATTTGTGTAGCTTGTAAGGAAAGTCACCAGTCACCAGCGGACCCTGGGCGCGCACAAAGTGTGTCGGGCAAGACTAGATGAATTCCTTATACATGTCATTGATGGCAGCATTCTGACTACAAATTTTGACGTGCATCAATGAAATAAATCTGATACTCCAATCAAAGGGAATCTCACTTGAAATTGCGTCACGTAACATCAAGGATCTCTCAAATGAAGTGCAGCAGTTGAGAGCTAATTGCCACACGATTTTCACAGAAGCACACCTTGTATCAAAAGAATTAGGAATTCCTACAGAACTGAAGACGCCACGGCGTCGCGGCAAAAGGCCAAGACCTGTCCGTTCAGATTCCGAAACATCCAATGATTCCCAAGACGACGCGGGTGTCGAGGAATCAGCAGAAGCTAAGTTCACTAGAGAAGTTTTGTATTTCATTTTGGATTCTGTGATTGGGCAGATGAGCCATCGGTTCAAAGTTTTGGACAAGATCTGGAAACTATTCAATCCAGTTCTAAATTTTAGAATTCTACTTCTGAAGAAATCTCGTCCTCTTATGCTGATTTAGTGGTTAAATATCCACGTGGTCTTACCAGCCTTTTGAAAGACGAGTTGCTTCACTTGAAGAATGTATACGGTGCAACATTCAACATCAAGGAAGCGTCTGCCTCTGTGTTGTCTGATCCACTTAATCGTTTGAACTCAATTTATTCACTCGGGCTAGAAGAAATATTTAGTGAAGTGTGTATTGCCCTGAGGATTTTTCGTTGTCTTCCTGTGTCGGTGGCTCAAGGAGAACGATCGTTCAGTAAATTGGCTATTATAAAAAAACTATATGTGTTCTACCATGAACCAAGAATGATTAAATGGACTGTCAATTATTTCAATTGTACACGAACTTACCAGGTAGATAAACTTCAATGAAGATATACGTGATTTTTCTAATATGAAAATAAGAAGGTGTTCCTCCTCATCACAGTAAATATACAAACAGCCCTCACACACTTAAATATTAATAACATGTTGTGTTATCCACGGATGTTACTATATTTCAAATTTCAAATGAAATTCCAGTTATAAAAATGGCTATTTCCCTTGGTATGTAACATTTTTTACACTTCAAATGATTTCTTATTGAACAATATAATTTTTTTTAAATGTACTTATATGAGTGAATAGAACACAAATTTATTACTGTTTTTTAACTATTGCTTTTGTTGTTAATTTTTTATATGAATGAACAAAACGAAAAGAAATTCTACTACTGCTTTTGTTGCAAATATGTGGCGTTTTTGTTATTCAGTGGGAAATTATTGCCCCCTAGATCGCTTGTATTGGTATTTATAAATGCAGCCAGAAATGTTGCTGTCGGATAAGCTACAGTTTGGTCATTTTGTATACATATTTCAAGGACTTTGGCATTTGGAGACCAGGGAAAAGGCATAGGCACGATGTGGAGCCCAGAGGGGCCCAACGTACCCAGTTTTCAGGGGCCCAAAAATTTCTGGGGGCACCACTGGGCCCCACATACATGGCGGTAGAGTAATATTTAATGTTGAAAAAATGCGGACACTGATTAAGGGCCACTCAAGTGGGGGCCCAGGGGACTTTCGAATTTTGTCCTCCCTCCCATAGCTACGCAGCTGATGCAAGATAGGCTCAGTAACTTAGCTATTTTGTCAATTGAGAAAAAAAATGTGCCAAAGATATTGCCAATAATGAACTTATTTCAGATTTTGCAGCGGCCCAAGCTCGCAAAATTTGCTTGAGCGTTGTAAAAACAAGATAGAAATTGAAGATACAAGCAAATCAATGCTAGTGTATATAGTTTATAATGTTAAGTTACATACATGTGTATATAAACTCTTAATTAGCATACCAAAACAAAACGTTTTAATTACAGTATTAAAATCCTTTTTTAATTTTAGGATCTTCAATTAAATGAACAAAACTGTAATTATTGATGTGTCCGTGCTGTTATAGTTATAGACTAAAATTTTGAGTACTTTATTTTCCCCCATTCTTTTAATATATGTAGAATTGCAACTTTTTGCATGGGTCTCACTCCTCGTCTGCTGCCTTGTGCCTGGGGCCCCGCTCATAGTTTGCTGCCTTGGTCCCCGCGTACTCTAGGGCCGGCCCTGGCTGAAGTTTCTGATACTGTAGTGCAGTGTTTCTCAAATAGTGGGGCACGCCCCCAGGGGAGGGGGGGCGCGAGGCTCCTTAAAGCGGGCGCGAAACGGTGCACTTATAAAAAATTTATAGACCACCGATACTATTTCCTGTCGCACGTGAGCGAAATGTTTTCTTCTTCCTAGAGCGGGGGGGGGCATGACAGAAAACTGAGAAACACTGCTGTAGTGGATGTTTGATTTGCAGGTGATAACTAAGCGAAGCATTGGAACCATGGTAGCAATGTTTCTTTTAAGCAGCGTGGCTGCGCAGATATTTGACCGACGCCACGCAGGAGTTTAAAATCACCGCGCACCAAATTTTGTAAAATATTAATTTTAAAAAAATTAAAAAGGACGTTGTGCAACTTTGCACACGATTTTTTTTTAACTTTGCACAAGAACCAACGAAGCTTAGACTTAGAGAGAACATTGCATGGTAGGGAAACCATTTCTCTCAATGGACACAATAACCTTTATCAACATTTTGAACACTCACGTCAGTCATTTGTTTAAAACCGAATTGTTCGAGTAATCGTCCGGAAATAAGTTTATACTTATCGGCCGAAATATTTTACTTTTTGACTTCCAGTACATTTATAAGTGGTGGGTCGATTTATCGTAAAAAAAATTAATCGTTAAAATTTTTTACCGATTAATTAAGAAATTAATCAATAATTTCCGCAGCCCTAATATATATATATATATATATATATATATATATATATATATATATATATATATATATATATATATTACTTTGCAAATTTGGCAGGATACTATTGACCTCTCGGCGGTTCCACTTTTATTGCATTAGATGAGTTTTTCTGTCATTCATTTGCGGTAGGCTCTTACAACTCCCAAAAGAATTGTATATTTAAGAACAATAAAATTATAATTGCAGCTGGTGAAAATAAAACGGTAATGTATTATTATCCACTTTAGTTTTGTTAAGGATTGGGTCTGTAAATTAAAGAGAAAAAAATACTTACAGGTTGCAGCACTGTGACAGTATATTCATCACTGAAGCATTATTCAGATCCTCAAAATCCACAATAAATTGTAAATACAGACACCTTAGAGTTTTATGGTAGTTGGCGGCGATACGGTGAAGGAAGTTGGTCAGCTAGAGAGGAGACAAAAATATTTTAGCTGGCCTTAGAAAATTTTATTACAAAATATTTATTATTATCTCCACAAAAATATGTTCGCTGCACTTGTTGTTAAGCAAAGAATGTTTTTTGTTTTTTTTTAAATTATGTTTTAATATATATATGTTGGTTATTAAATTGTTTAGATGATAGTATGAGATATAACAAGATACTTTTACAAATTATTGTGTTTACAGAATCAAAATGTTGTGCCCAAAAATTAAATTTAAAAGGGGCTCAGATGATCCATGTACAGCAGGTCAAATATTAAAACACCAATTGAACACGTAGGGTTCATTCATACGTTGTGTTTTTGACAGTGTTGGTCAAATGACTGCATGACCAGTACGATTTTGTAGACAGGTTGGGTTGTAGATTTAATAAGTTTCTTCTCCGTGGGTCATCGGGTTTAATTGATTGCAGGCGTGTTTTTTTTATCTACTGATCATTTAAGAGTTAGTTTCATCCCTAAATTAGGTAATCATGCAATTTTCAAGTCTTTTTTTTCTGAGAATTCAAGTGGAAAATCAATTTAACAGATTCAATCTCATGCAATTAGACAAGAGGACATAATTTTACAAAGTGAACTAGACCTATGGACTGCTTAACTACCTTAAGAAAACGCGTGCATTCGAAAGAAACAAAAACATTCCTTTAAGGTAAAATTGGAGTTTTTATATTGAATAAATCCTGTTAACAATCCTTCGACAGGCGAATGACATTTGTTTTATAGAGGAGTGCGTTTTTAACTGCACAAATGAGTTTTTAAATGTAACAAAGATTCGAAGCACCTTTCGTTGACGTCACAGCCATCATGATCACACCGTGTGTTAAATAGGGTTGAAAAGTCGCAAAAAAAAGTAGATAGAAATTATTGGAAATTTTATAAGATTATGGAAAACTTGCTCAGGTGCATGTATAAATATTTTTAGAATGTCTTTTTTTTTATTGTTCACTTCATATAATACGAACAAACACTCTCCTTAAATTAACAACTCCCTTCGTTATACTTCCATTGGTTTGAACTCGGAAGTTCGTTTCAAATTTTAGGATACAATTTTTTAAAATAAAAAAAAATGTGTGAATTTGTTTTCACCTCGTAGGTATACTCACTACATTCCAGAAGTGTAACTGGGTTATTTGCGTCCTTGACTAATTTATTTTTGGCGCCCTTGACAAATAAGACATGGATAAAAAACGGTAGTAAAATAACAATTTGAAAAAATGAAGGATTAGCCCTGGGCGCCCTTGGTAAATGCCCTGATTCCAAGTCGTTGTTACGCCTCTGCTACATTCTTTATGTAAACAAACAACAAGATGAGTAATATAAAAAATGGAATTTGTTTTGATGGTTAATCCTACCTCCAGCTCAGTTCTAAAGCGGAGACACGTGTCCCAGACAAAAGTTGATAGTGGCACCGCGGGCGACAAAATGTCAAGACTGAGCTTTGATTCTCTCTCGTCTTCAATGCCGTAAATGTCCGCTACTAGGTGTGAGTGGGTATTGACCAATTGCTTCCACGCATTGTTGCTTACCAGACTTCCTGAATAATTTACTTCTGTAATAAAAAATACCTTGGTAATTGGTGCATTCATAAACTTCTAGACTAGATTATTTTACACGCGTGAGCCTTGTGATCATTCATCCCCTGTAAATAATTTAAATACATTTTCTTAGGAATAAGAAACTGGCCATGTTGCCTTTAAGCTGAGTGGCTGCGTGGCCGCGCAGACATCTGACCGACGCCGCGCAGCTGTTTACTTTTACCGTGCAGAAAATGTTGTTAAATATTACACGCAAAATGGATGATGTGCAACTTTGCACACAAGTTGTTTGTTTTTTTACTTTGCACACTGGCTAACGAACCTTAGAAGGAACATTGGTCACTAGTATACAAACCATGCTGTAGGAATTAAAGGTATCTATTTTAATATACAAACAATATCACTCAATACATAACATGGCTTTCAAGCACGGAAAAAAAATGTCTTTTTTGTATACAACACTTGTAAGAGACATAAAGCTATCGATCAAATATATAGCTTCATTTCACAATTTTTTATGTTTTCTTTGAGTGGTTCATTAAATGTATGTGATTTAAATAAATGAACAATGCTCTGATTTGTAACTGTAAGATCAGTATAACAAATCAGACTTTATAATATAAAAAGTAGCACATTTTGTAAACCAAAGAACAGGGGATATTGAATGTTTGTTATTGCTTCTCGCTTGTTTTAATTTTGAATATCTCTAAAAAAATTAAATGAATCAAGCATAATTAACTTATTCATTGAATGTTGTTTTACTTATAAATTATTTGGATATATGAGTCGCGCAGTTCGCTCGCTATACTTTCGGAAGCTTGACTGAACATCTCCCATCGTACAAGTAGGAAAAGGTTTCATAGCATGGGACTTTTCACTGTGTCCCTCGAGACTCACTCTTCATGGAGCTTTTGTTTGAACATAACAAAAAACTTTGTCTCGAGTTTTTATCTTTTTACTCCTATATCTCGTATTCTCTGTCCTACAGAATGGGGATTTTTGCAGATGACCTGACTATGTGTATTTTAGTGTGCCTTTTTTTGTTTCGTATGATATGTGCAAAACTTCAAACTACAAATAACAATCTCGTGGTTAGACTACAAATGTCATTTTCCAAAAGTGGACTATACATTTTCCATTCACTCTAAAACATTGAACATGCGCACTGTGACTTTGAGAATAGCCGGAATCTATGAGAATTTATATTACGAAAATGTCACTAGTCAATAGACACTAAATATAGTTGCAGTAATATACAATTGCATTAATATTATCAAACCTCTTCAAGTGAAAGTGCTTTCAACAATTTTATAAATGTATAGTAATGAAAAAGAAAAAAATATATCAACATACTCTGAGGTGTAACCCATATCAGGATGAATGTAAGACATGGACATTCCCGGCTCCAGAATGTAAACAGTTCATCCGAAAGAAATGTCATATCTACTCTCAGCGTTGAGATGTTGGTAAATCGCTGAAAAAAGTTTTTTGTAAAAACAAAACCCTTTTATCAATTCGATATGGTCATACTTTATAAATCTCATGATCTCAAGGTCAATGCATTTGCTCATTATAGTTCCTATAAAATGTTAAGAGCTTTCCAAAACCTTCATGAATAAAACGGAAGAGCATGATATGAATGATGCCCATTCGACACTTTAAAATTAGTAACTGAAGGGGGACACAAAAAAGGAAATTTTAAGCCAATCCAATAAAACGAAGAATTATGTAAAAAAAATAATCTATAGTAACTAAAACATTACAATGTGCCATTTAAGAAATATTAATTGAATTTATATTTTTTTAAAAAGAAAAATACTATCCTACAATACCGTCCTTCTGTACGAATGCATTCTTGAAATATGTTGTTTAAATTCCCGCTGTTGTGTTTCACCCTGAATATATTATTCTTTAAGTGCTTTTTCCATAGCAACTTATACACTAGAAATATTTATTTTTAAAATAAATGCCAAAAATTTATTTCTAATTTAAGCAAATTATTATTGTCGTTTGATAATTTCAATAACTAGATATGACCCGTGGCGTAGCATACGCCGCAGGCTTGCTCATAGATAGTGCAAAGAAAGGGGGGAAAGAAGGACTCAAATTACAGCACCAAGAAATCAAAACAACGCGATTGAACGTCGGGTGGTGGGGGGGGGGACGCCGATGCATTGTTGGTCTCGAGACATGCCCACTGCGGTTAGCTACCTGCCCCCAACCTGCACAACCCTAGCTTATCAACAATAAACTATGGTTTGCCGAGGGTCATTCGTCATGCTTATTTGCACTCGTCTTGTGCTTGTTCTGGTTTTTTTTATAATAATATATATACTGATCAAATCAACCTTGCTATGATAAAATTACAATTTATCTACCGCTTTCGGGAAATTCAATCTTAGTGTTGTCTGCAATTCCTTAAAAAAAACGTACAACAGGAAAATTACTATTCCACAATCACCTTAAACTCCGTGATCACGGATCCACATTGGTATAAGGAAGCATCTTCCATCATGAAGGACAAATGAACATGTTTTAGCGTTCTTGAACACGTCTGGGCTAAACATTTTAATAATCTGTGGCTACTTTGGTGGTCAAAGTCAGTGACATACGCATCGAATTCCTAAAAAGTATTATACAAAATATTTTAACCATGTCCAAGAACCAAGATAATAAGCGTTAGGGGCTGTCCATAAATGACGTCACAGGATTTTGACCGCTTTCCCTCCCCCTCTTCACATGTTAACCCAAAAAGTTAGGCCCCTGTCAAATTTGACGTCACAAAGCTTCGTGGCCCCCTCCCCCATAAAGCCGTATTTCCTTCTTTGAAAATGACCCTGCTGCAAATCATTTAATTGTAATTGAAGTTTTAGTGTAATGCAGCACTCTAACATCCGGATAATTAAGACAAAGTCTTGACTCTTGTTCAATGTGTATTCAAGTCTTTATTACATCAGCAATACATCACAGTTGCTTCAAGGATTCTGTTACACATACATATTCTGCTATAAATGGCACTTTACACATCAGTGCATACAACCGACTCTGTGTCCCTAATACTTCCACTACTACACTAGACACTAGGTAAAAACTCAATGTGCTGCTAGATACTAGAGCTACTCACTCTATAATGGCTAGTCCTAAATATGTTCTATGATCATCTCTCTAGTTCCTCTGGTCATCTCGACCGTGTATCCTTGGTCTCTCTCTCTCTCTCTCTCTCTCTCACTACTGTGGTCTCCCCACATAAAACTATATATAGCCAGGCAGCCCGCCTGCCTTCCTAACTATCATGAGTGACTAAAACTTCCACTATTATGTACAAGTGAACTCTTTGTTGCGTTCTGGGTTCTGGATAAATTAAGACGATGTCTCGACTCTTGTCAAATGATAATATATTTTTTTAATTCGTCAGCAACATATTTACATCAGAATGTTTAGGTAGACACGTAATCCTTCCACAATACCACTTACTACTAAGTTCGTACAATGGACTCTCTGTCCCTTATGCTAGCCGTACCTCGCTCTAACATCGAGCACACCTCGATGTGCTACAGCAAGTCGAACTACCCTCTATCACTCAACCCTAGTCCTCACAAGGACTTTTCACCTCTTACTCGTTCAGTACTCTCCTGTGTCCTCTCTCTCTCTCTGTTTCACACCAAACTATTTATATCCAGCCTGGCTGTCTAACTCTCCTACCGAGTGACACCACAATGTCATCACAATTATTCGCAGTGATTCTCATACCCTGACACTCTTCTTGAGTCACTACCTGACTAGAACTCACGACAAGGTCATAACATTTATGAGCAGTGATTCTGATACCTTGATAGCCATTTAAAACATCGTTAAATAAATCGTAGGAAATCAAATATTTAAGAGGAACTTTTATTTAAAGTTTCGCGTCTTTGATGTGACATCACAGTTTATAAAACCCTCACCTCCCCCCCCCCTTTTTCCTTTTTTTTTGTAAGTTGCGTGACTTCAATTATATGTTCGGTTCCTAATCTAACAGCAAGAAAATTACATTTTAGTACAAAATAATAAATAATAGAAGATTCATTTCATAAAATTTTAATCAGTACGTTCAAAAAATCACATATCCTCATTGTCATAATCATAGTATTATTTCAAAAATAAATAAACAAATGCATTTTTCTGTTAATACTAATGATAATTCTACGTTTAGGTGGACAATCAAAATTGAACTTTGAAAAACTGTTAACAGTGACAAAGTGAAAGATATGTAACTTTCCGATAAGAATCAATTATATTTAAGTAAAATTATAATGTTTATCACCGGTTTCTTATCGGCACATTCCAGCGCCGCATTTCTTACCTCTAATGATTTTTGGTTTTTAATAATTCTGATAAGATGCTCCTCGTCCTTTGGGATCGTTTGCCAACAAATTTCGAATAGTATTCGTCTAAGTGAGGCCTTATCCAAAGCTTCTGAAAGACTATTAAATTCATGGCTGAATTCATTGCTGGAATTCCGATGAATGTAGATTTCCACGTTCCTCAGATAACTTCCAAACCTTTGCAGGTACTTGATGGCACATTTGCCTTGTCATAAATAAATTCCATTAGTCATTTTTACAATACCAGTTAACAAGATTGTAAATGAGAAGAATGGCTTATAACATTATAACATATTGTCGTGGTGTTGAGGCATTGGTTGTAATATGGTAGTGCGGGCTATAGTAGGGTGAAGTATAAATTATTGGGGTTAAAATGTCATCAAGTTTGAATACTTTACCATTAGTTAACATTAAAGATGGTTTATTCTCTGATATTTTTGTATCGATGAATTCAATTTTCCTAGTCCTCCAAAGACGTGGGCAACAAAAACCTTGATACCATTTCCTTGTCACCTGGGAAAAGTTAAAGAAACAAAAGCAATTGTCTGTTATGGCAACTGTTAGTTTCCTTTAACGGAATAAAAGGACAAATGGATGAGAGTGCAAAAGTATTTATTTTTTTAAAAAAAACTATGTCCTAATGGACATATATTAACCAGAGACGTCACAAGGCTTGGTGTCACCAAGTGTGGTAGCTCATTGTGTCACCAAGTGTGGTAGCTCATTGTGTCAGCAAGTGTGGTAGCTCATTGTGTCAGCAAGTGTGGTAGCTCATTGTGTCAGCAAGTGTGGTAGCTCATTGTGTCAGCAAGTGTGGTAGCTCATTGTGTCAGCAAGTGTGGTAGCTGATTGTGTCAGCAAGTGTGGTAGCTCATTGTGTCAGCAAGTGTGGTAGCTCATTGTGTCAGCAAGTGTGGTAGCTCATTGTGTCAGCAAGTGTGGTAGCTCATTGTGTCAGCAAGTGGGGTAGCTCATTGTGTCAGCAAGTGTGGTAGCTCATTGTGTCAGCAAGCGTGGTAGCTGATTGTGTCACCCCTTCAGGACTTACCCCATAGACCTTCCTTTTTCCAATCTCACAGTGCCAAATAACGGAAACATACAAAAATTTACATTTTGGTGTCACCCCTTACGATGGTCCACACCCCTCACACACCCCAGTGACGCCACTGTTAATATTCATTAGCATAGCTGTTATTTAAATAATCAAGACAAACATTTTACCATGGCCATTGAGACTCGGTCCTTATCTCTGAGGCACAGGAATATTTGGATGACCACGGTTTCCGGCAGATCGCTCCACTGTGGGGCGGTATCTGTCTTATTTAAATTTATACTTGGTTCCTCGGAAATTCCTTTATGTCTTTTTGTGTCGTTTGACATTGCGAAGAAAGTGCTCGTTTCTTATTATTACGTCCTACGCTCATCCATGGTTTCTATCTACTCTTGCATTTTTATTAGAGTTTGAGGTTTAAATTAAATGTTGATAGAGTACTGAAGTGCTGAATGGTGTTTTGCGTTATCTTTTTAGGAAATTCCAGAACTTAAGCAATAATTATTAAAATAAATTTAAAATATCTAATTCTGTAATTAAGTTTAATGTATTGTTTAAATTATTGAATTCAATTCAAGTGAACTTTATTTGTTTTTTTGAAAATGTTATTGCAATTGCTATCTTGGTTTAAAAGTTGCAAACTTTCAAACTGTCTCGGCCAAGTTCGATTTTCCAATCACACATATTTCTAAATTATGCATTACTTACTTGGTTAGAATATTGTGTATTTTATATTTGCGTCAATTTCAACTGAACTGAAGAAAAATACTTCACAAAATAAATCATAGCCCTTCTCCTTTAAAAAAAAGAAGAATTATTTTAGTGTCATTGGAATTCTGAAATCAAGCTATTTTGTATGATAGGCTTTTAGTGTATATCAGATGTATTTGGCTTTTCTAGTTGGAGTGGTCATCTATCGCTAGTAATTTTGATGGAAGGAGAAGAACAGATTGAATGAGTAGTTAATATGGCAGGGTAAAAGTAGACCGGTGAAAATATAACTTTGAAAAATTATACTAAAGAAGAATAGACTGTTAAAGATATACTTAAGAAGTATTCCTACAAAGGCGTTCTTTCATTTCATTTTTATTTAGTAAACTAAGAGCTTACACAACATCGGTGTGGAAGTGCACAAACATCTAGTTTTACGTAGATCATTTCTAGAACTAGCAACTTAAGTTATCTAATGTCTTCCTAAATTTTTTAATTGGCTTACTTTGAAGCTGAAAGACACATGATTCCATGTAAACACGCTTCATTTCACTAAAGCCTAAGCCCATATATCGTACTGTACGCATCATTATCAGTCCCATGACCGTAGTGGTCGTTAGGCGGAGCGCATGGACACATCAACAGACAACTATCTCCACTTTTCCATCTTGTGCAGCGGCCAATTATAATTCGTTCAATGGCATCCCAGTCCAACTTTTCAGCTGTCGACCTCTTCACCGGCCCCTTTCTACAGTGCCCTGGAGGACGATTTTTGTCAG
Source organism: Ampullaceana balthica (assembly GCA_944989445.1). Classification (NCBI taxonomy): domain Eukaryota; kingdom Metazoa; phylum Mollusca; class Gastropoda; family Lymnaeidae; genus Ampullaceana; species Ampullaceana balthica. Next base: position 2,231,034 of record CALYLW010000014.1, on the reverse strand, counting down.
GGTATCATTTCGCAGTACATGCCCAAACCATACCATCTTAAGTCTCTTAATTGTCGTTATAATGGTTTCTTGACGATCCGCAAGAGTTTATTCTGTCTCAGACATATTCATTGGTCTTGTGTTCTAGATGAGAGATCTGGAGAATTTTTCTCATGCATTTGTTTTCAGAGCCTGCAGATGGTTTTCAGTGGTTGCCAGTTCACATCCATAAAGTAAAATAGTTTTAACAAGAGCTCTATTTAGCCTGAGCTTTGTTGGAATGCTAATGTATTTGCTGTTCCATATTTTGGTTAACTTCGTCATTGCTGCCGTTGCCGACCCAATGTAAGCCTGCTTATATAAGAGAAGGAAAACTATGTTTTCAAAACTCCGCTTCCTTTCGGTCATACTCGCTCTCGAGAAAGGCTAGTGGAGTAAACCCTGATAACACATCAACGACTTGGAGAGGAGTTGGGCGCCACCAAGTCTATACGCCCACAGAAAGGAAGTAGTGTACGCATACATCCCTGTAATTTCTAAGACCCAGTATTATTTACAGATCCGCCTCTTTCGACACAGGCTCCTTTCACATCCAATTTTATCCACACATTCACTATTGTTTTTTAGGCACACACCTCGTCCATAGTTGTTAGCATCAACGAATAATTAATAAACACAATTAAAATTGAATTTGGGATTGAAAACAATCCTAAGGTTTAACAACAGTGAAAGGACGAAAATAATTCAGATTTAATCATTCAAATTTAAAATAAAATATTTAAGCCCAAGTCATTATCTCATTTTACTTCAGATTTGTATTCTTTTTGTTTTCTCTCGGGGGGGGGGTAAAAATCACACAAACATTTAAAATAAAAATTGATAAATCTTACAAGTCTTGAGTTACAAAATATAATTGTTTCCTTTAGCTTTAATAATTGTCACGAAACATACAAAATTAAATTACTCAATATTTTCTTTCCAGTAAAATCCTTGGAATGCAGTAGAGTTAAGTTTGAATACTTGAATGTTATTTAACATTAAAGAAGGTTTATTCTCTGATATTTTTAGAATTTAAATGTCCTAGTCCTCCAAAGACGTGGGTAACAAAAACCTTGATACCATTTCCATGTCACCTGAGCAAAGTTAAAGAAACAAAAGCATATGTCTGTTATGGCAGCTCTTATTTTCCTTTAACGAAATAAAAAGACAAATGGATGAGAGTATAAAAGTATTAAAAAAAAACAACAAACTATGTCCTAATGGATATATATTAACCAGAGACGTCAAAAGGATTGATGTAACCAAGTGAAATACGTCATTGTGTCATCCCTTCACGACTTACCCAATATACCTGCCTTCTTCCAGTTTCCCAGTCTCAACGGGGACATACACAAATGTACATTTTGGTGTCACCCCTTGTGATGGTGTCACCCCTTGTGATGGTGTCACCCCTTGTGATGGTGTCACCTCTTGTGATGGTGTCACCTTTTGTGATGGTGTCACCCCTTGTGATGGTGTCACCCCTTGTGATGGTGTCCCCCCTTGTGATGGTGTCACCCATTGTGATGGTGTCACCCCTTGTGATGGTGTCACCCCTTGTGATGGTGTCACCCATTGTGATGGTGTCACCCCTTGTGATGGTGTCACCCGATGCGGTCCGTACCCCTCATACATTTTAGTGACGCCACTCAGATATAGCCACGGGCATAGCTGTTATTTAGTATCAAGACAAATATTTTACCATGGCCATCGAGACTCGGTCCTCATCTCCGAGGCACTGGAATATTTGGATGACAACAGTTTCCGGCAGATCGCTCCAAGGTTGGATTTTTGGCTTGGATTGTGTCTTCCTTGACTCATTTGAATTTATATTTGATCCTTGAGCCATTTCTTTGTATCTTTTTGTGTACTTCAACATTGCAACGAATTTTCTCATCTGTTAATCGTTATTACGTCCTACGCTTACAAATGATTTATGTCTATTCTTGCATATTTATTAAAGTTGTAAATTAAATGTTGATAGAGTACTCAAGTGCTGAAAGGTATCTTGCGTTTTTGTTTTGTTTTTTTTTAGGAAATTCCAGAAACTAGTAAGCACAAACCCGAATAACTATCAACATTTTTAAAAATATGACCAGTCGGGAGGATGCCAATGATGATGTTATATATATCACTGCTTAGTTCTTTCAATAACATTGCAGTCAATTCATCTGGACCAGTAGCTTTGTTTACTTTAAAAGTTCTTTAGGAGTGTTTGTATACATATCTCGTCTAATGTTACATATTTCTTCTATTTAATTTAAATTCATTCATACTTCCTTGTCAGTTGTAATTGTAAATTAAATGTTGATAGAGTATTAAAGTGCTGAAAGGTGTTTTGAGTTATCTTTTTACTTTTTATGAAATTCCAGCAATTATTAAGATATAACTTATCAAATAAATATTACCAGACGAATAGTTCGCGATGAATATCAATATACATAATTTGCAATGTCTGTCACGACTGTCTGTCCGTGACGCTACTAATTTTAGAAAGCAGCGAGACACGTTACTGGTTTAGAGAGGCTTGAAAAAGAACTACAAGGGTTGGGGACAGTTCATTGCTTAGTTCTTTTAATAACCATGCAGGAAATTAATCTGGGCCAGTAGCTTTGTTTATTTTTAAGTTGTTTTTTTGGAGTGTATGTAAACCTATCTCGTATACTGTCATGTAACCTATTTCTTCAATTAACCACAGTTAATTTTTATGTGACGTTACAGTTCTTAAACACTCCCCTCCCCCTCGTCACACATCGACACTAATGTGTTACCGCCTCCCCTGACCCCCAACACACAATTTTTTTAAGTGCGTCACTTCATTTATGGACGGCCCTTTATCCAAGAGCAAGAAAATTACATTATAGTACAAAATTTAACAGATAAATACAAGTTACACTTCATAAAATTTTGATAAGAGCGCTCTAAAAGTCACATACCCTCGAACTCATAATCATATTCTTATTTAAATAACAAAAAAAAATGCATTTTTCTGTTAATACTAAAGATAATTCTGAGTTTGGTGACACAAAAGTGACGATTGAAAAACTGACACGGTCGAGTGGCATGCGCGCTCGGCTGGCGTACCGATGGTCGCGGGTTCGAATCCTTGTGGAGGCAAAGATTTGTTCCCGGGCCCTAGGGCGTCCCTAAGTCCACCCAGCTCCGAATGGGTACCTAACATTAGTTAGAGAAATAAATGCGGCTGGGTAATGCGTGGAACCATTATAGCCGAGGCCTGTGAACGCTGCAGACCGGAATGGTCTGTGGACGCATTAATCTTCTGTATAGAAGGAGCGTCTGTATAGATAAGACAAGACAAAGTGAATGCTAACTAACTTATCAATGATAAATCTTATAGGCGCATTTCTTACCTCCAATGATGTTTGGTTTTTGATAATTCTGATAAGTATCTTCTCGTCCTTTTAGACCAATTTATTCCAGAAGTTTAATCGTATTCTTTTCAGAGAGGTCGTATCCAAAATTTCTGAAAACCTATTTAATTCATGGCTGAATTCATTTTTGTAATGCCGTTGAATGTAGATTTCGATATTTCTCAGATGACTTCCGAACCTTTGCAGATACTTCATGGCACATTTACCTTTTCAGAAAAAAATTCAATTAGTCATTTTTAAAATGTCAGGGAACAGGATTATTCTTAACAATAACAGTCTTTGTAGTTAAGGAGCCAGAAACATTAGACTACGTGTACGACGTACATGGCAAATGGTCGTAAAAATACGTTAGATACATTAGGCCGTGCTATCATGGTGTTAAGACAATGGTTGTAAATAAAGGGATTGAAATATTAGACAATATTGTCGTGGTGTTAAGGCAATGGTTATAAATAATTGAATTGAAATACTCGTATTGTCGTGGTCAGGGGCGTCACTAGGGTTTGTGTAACCAAGCGTTGTAGCTAATGGTGTCTCTCCCTCACGACTATCCCGTATATATCTACTCCAAGTCTGCTAGTGCCTTATAGTGGAAACATAAAGAATTTTTTATTTTGGTGTCACCCCTTGTGATTGTGTCGCCCGGTGCGGTCGCAGCCCCTAATGACGCCTCTGGTCGTGGTGTTAGGTCAATGATTGTAAACATTAGACTATCAAGTTATGATGAAAGTATGTAAGTAAAAGTAAAAGTTCCCTTTTCAGACCATTGGCCTATGGGGCAAGTGAAGCAGCGTTTACAAATTTCAATAGCCACGGCATACGAGGGGATTGTGTGGCTAGCACAATGTCCAGCCGCCTTTACTTCCCCAACTGATATCGGATAACCACTAGGAGCTGGGTGGACTCAGGGACGCCCTAGGCCCCGGGAACAAATCCTTGCCTTCACGTGGATTCGAACCCGTGACCATCGGTACGCAAGGTAATGGTTGTAAATAATTAATAAAACAAACCCGTAAAAACAAAGTTTTTGACTATAAATCCCTTATATATGAGACATAACTAACAGTAGTGATTATTTTCAAACGTCACAAACATTTACAGACTGAATCTGTCTTAACTCAACTTTGCTTCATAGCCCTGGGGGGGGGGAGGGTGGGAGAGGGGAAAAGTCTGGTCACCGATCGCTGGACCGAGCTCAGCGTGATAAGTAAAATGTAAACAAAAGCACGCCGGTACTTCGATGGGTCGCGTCAACGTTTGACTGAGCAAGCACGTGAAAAAAAAACAATAACAAACAGTGAATTTGAATTACATACGTTATATAAGGATAAACTAAAAATGCATAAATTTAATTAGTTCGATCGATCTGACTTTTGTTTTTCCGCCCGCCCAAGACAGAGAGAGATGACGACAGACAGAGACGGTGGTGAAGTTAATATAAGGGATTTAATAAAACAAACCCGTAAAAACAAAGTTTTTGACTATAAATCCCTTATATATGAGACATAACTAAAAGTATTTACAAATATTTACAGACTGAATCTGTCTTAACTCCCCTTTGCTTTTAAGCGGGGGGTGGGGGGTGGGAGAGGGGAAAGGTCTTGTGACCGATCGCTGGACCGAGCTCAGCGTGACACGCAAAATGTAAACAAAAGCACGCCGGTACACCTGGTTAAAACACGAGATGTGTTCACCTATGCCTGGGGTGAAGTCAAGTGACCCGTAAAATGTAAACGATAGCGACCGCTACATATAGATTATATAGATAAACTAAAAATGCATTAGTTTAATTATGGTACGTTCGATAGATCTGAATTTTTTATACGATGCTTTGTTAGGTGACATGGGTCCGTGTGCCAAATTTCAGCTCGATGGCATGACGGGAAGCGGGTCATTTTTAAAATCCCTTATATTAACTTCGAAATCTTGTCTGTCGGTGTCTGTCGAAATCTTCGTTCGTCGGTCGGGCGGAAAAAGAAAAGTAAAAAATGACCCACTTCCCGTGATCCGATCAAACTGAAATTTGGCACATGTACCCGTCTCACCTAACAATGCATCGTATCAAAATTTTAGATCGATCGAACGTACCGTAATTAAATTAATGCATTTTTAGTATATCTCTATACGAGGTTTGTAATTCAATTTCACGGTTTGTTATTGTTTTTTTCACGTGAGAGCTCAGTTCGCGATTTGACGCGACCCATCGAAGTACCGGCGTGCTTTTGTTTACATTTTACGTGTCACGCTGAGCTCGGTCGAGCGATCGGTGACCAGACATCTCACCTTTCCCACCCCCACCCCCCCCCCGGTTATACAGCAGGAGTTAAGGCAGATACAGTCTGTAAATGTTTGTCCCATTTGAAGATAATCAATACTTTTAATTATGACTCATATATAAGGGATTTATAGTCAAAAACTTTGTTTTTACGGGTTTGTTTTTTTACTTTTGTTTTTCCGCCCGACCGACGTACGAAAAGATGACGACAAGATTTTGAAGTTAATATAAGGGATTTAAAAAGAAATAATCGTATTGTGATGGTGTTAGGTCATTGGTTGGAATATGGAAATGCTGGCTGAAGTAAGGTAAAATGTAAATATTGAAAGGCTACATAGACTGTGGTCAAAATGTCCTCAAGTTTGAATACTTTACCGTTAGTTAAAACTAAAGACGGTTGATTCTCTGACTCAAAACCACGTGTGACTCTTGCACAGATGAATTCAATTTTCCTCGTCCTCCAAAGACTTGGGGAACAAAACCCATGGTACCATTTCCTTGTCACCTGTTTAAGTTGAAGAAACAAAAGCAATTTCTAGAATGATAGCTATTGTTTTCCTTTAACGGAATAAAAAAGACGAATGGATGAGGCTTTCAAGGTCTTTTTTTAAAAATCTATGTCTTAATGGACTTATACTAACCAGATAAGTCACTAGGATTGGTGTCACCACGTGTGGTATCTCATTGTGCCACCCCCTCACCACTTACCCCATAGACCTTACTTCTTCCAGTCTCCTAGTGCCAAATAAAGGGAACATACATTTTTTTTTCATTTTGGTGTCATCATTTGTTATGGTGTCACCCGTTGGTGTCCGCACCCCCCATCACCCTAGTGACGCCACTGATAATAACTAGGGTATAGCTGTTTTTAATATCAAGACAAACATTTTACCATGGCCATTGAGACTCGGTCCTTATCTCCAAGACACTGGAATATTTGGATCACAACCGTTTCCGGCAGATCGCTCCAAGGTGGAGTTTCTGGCTTGGATGACTTCTTGTTCGGCTCATTTGAATTTATAGTAGATCCTTGATACATTTTCTTACTCATTTTTTTTTATTATTTCCTACTCGTATACGTGGTTTATGTTTTCTCTTGTATTTTATTAGAGTTTTAAATTAAATGTTGATAGAGTAATGAAGTGCTGAAAGGTGTTTTGCGTTATCTTTTTAGGAAATTCCAGAAATTATTTTTAAAAAATAACAATCAAAATAAATATTGCCAGACCGAAGGTTCGCGATGATGATGTTATATATATATCGCTGCTTAGTTCTTTTAATAACCTTGCAGGAAATTCATGTTGACCAGTAGTTTTGTTTATTTTAAAGTTTTTTTAGGAGTTTATGTATACCTATCTCGTCTACTGTCATGTAACCTAAATTATTATTTTATACTAGATGACCGCGGCGTAGCATACGCCGCTAATGATTTAGTGACGGGTGAAGACTTCCTGAAAGACACAGTTGTCGAAATGGGGTGGGTTTGGGCAAAGGACTGTGAGTGAATGAAAAGAAGGAACTCTGGAGAGACCCGCGGCGTATCACCCGTAAAAAAAATGGCGGAAGTGTTCAGCTGAAATCTATTTATTTTGAAAAAATTCAATTTTTTAGGGCTTGTCTTTGTTTGATCAATACGAAATATTAAACTTTCTGAAATGTACACAAAGTATTTTATAACTTTTTACATTGTTCCCTTTTTACAAAATTAAAATATCAGCGAAAACAATGACGTCATATAATTTTTATTTTACAGCGCATATTTAATTTGCACACCTTTTGATGCAGTAATTTGGTGCGCTGCTTTCTAAAATTAGTATCTGTTGAACATACTTGCAGCTTGCCTCGCAGGGTCCGACGACGAAGAGAATTATATATATCTCTATATATATAAGCCGCATTTGTTGTCTGGATGTCTGTCTGTCTGTTCCCTAATAACTCAAGATCCAGACAACCAAATAACGTGAAATTTGGTACACGTACACAAAATTATACCGGAAAGGTTATTAAACAGGTTTCGTTCCTTATATATAAGATACTGGGGCCCTGGGGCCCAAAATGTTGTTTTTCCCTATATGAGCTATATAAAATAAAAATTATTGAAAATTAAGACGTAAAATAATGACGCAAATTAATAAACATTTTGGTGTCGAGATTAACAAGAAGGCGATTATCGCCATTAAAATAATTGTTTTGTTGTTGTTGCTTTGTTGTTGTTGCTTTTGTTGTTGTAGTTGTTGTTTTGTTGTTGTTGCTTTGTTGTTGTTGCTGTTGTTGTTGTAGTTGTTGTTTTGTTGTTGTTTTGTTGTTGATGTTTTGTTGAAGTTTTGTTGTTGTTTTGTTTTTGTTGTTGCTGCTGTTGTTGTTGCTGTTGTTGTTGCTGTTGTTGTTGCTGTTGTTGTTGCTGTTGCTGTTGTTGCTTTTGTGTTGTTTTTGCTGTTGTTGTTGTTGTCCACATCCCTTGCCCTGCAACGACAATGTCCTTCATGTTGTTGTTGCTTTGTTGTTGTTGCTGTTGTAGTTGTTGTTTTGTTGTTGTTGCTTTGTTGTTGTTGCTGTTGTTGTTGTAGTTGTTTTATTGTTGTTTTGTTGTTGATGGTTGTTGTTGTTGTTTTGTTGCTGTTGCTGTTTCTGTTGTTGTTGTTGTTGTAGTTGTTGTTTTGTTGTTGTTGCTTTGTTGTTGTTGCTGTTGTTGTTGTAGTTGTTGTTGTTTTGTTTTTTGTTGTTTGTTTTTGTTGTTTTGTTGCTGTTGTTGTTTTTGTTGTTGTTGCTGTTGTTGTTAAACCCGGGAAAAAGCCGGGTACTTGCCCCTAGTAGATAATATAAAAGCCCAAGTCACTGGCTCGCTGTGGAACGCTGAGGAACGATGTACAACAGTATATAGCAGTTAAAAAATCGTGTGGTGATTAGCACTGTACAAAATATTATTTGAAGTCATTGTTTGAGCTTATATTTAATATAAGCTGTGCTTCAAAAGGTGTGCAAAATAATTATAAAATAAACTTTAAATTGGCTGCCTATACAAGCCCGTATTGATTACAAACTGGCCGTTCTCTGTCACAATTTCTTTTCGGACTCATGCCCATCGTATCTTACTGAACTTTTGTCGGTCTACTCACCCACTCGCAAGCTAAGATCTTCTGCAGACACACGCGTTCTCTCTGTTCCAACGACACGCACCAAAACGTTTGGTGAAAGGTCGTTCTCTTTTTGTGCAACCAAACAATGGAATTCTCTACCATTACACATACGTAGTATTCAAACAACCAAATCTTTCAAGACTGCACTTAAGACACATCTTTTCAAAATTTATTTTTAAAATTGATGAAACAACATTTCTTGTAAATGATTAACGTAGCTTATGTATAATGTATTGTAATTTTTTGTGTTTGTTGTGATATGAAAGTTAATTTAATACTTATAAGTATGTTATTTATTTCATGTAAAGCGCTGTGAACCCAGTTCCTTACTGGGATACAGCGCTATATAAATAATCAATTTATTATTATTATTATTATTAAATTAAAGACGAGCTGTAGATAAAATATTATATGTCGTTATTGTTTTAGATTATATTTTAATGTTGGAAAATGAAACGATGTAAAAAATGGATTTGAGGATTGTCTATTATAAAATACTTAGTGTACATTTCAGGAAATTTAATATTTTTTATTTATCAAACAAGGATAAGTTACTTGGGCTTTTGACCCCCCCCCCAAAAAAAAAGTGAGCGCCATAGGCGCCCTACAAACCCTATTATAAAATACCTTGTGCACATTTCAGAAAGTACTACTTCGTATTTAATAATAATAATAATAATTGATAATTTATATAGCGCTGTATCCCAGTAGGGAACCAGGCTCACAGCGCTTTACACTGAGATCATAACATACATATAATAATTAAATAACCATTCATACAATAATAACAACATCAAGGACAGTACATTACACACAAGCTACGCTAATCATTAAAACAAATGTTTTTTCTTCAATTTTGTAAATACATTTTGAAAAGATGCGTTTTAAGTGCAGTCTTGGAGGACTTGGTAGTTCGAATACTACGGATGTGTAATGGTAGAGAATTCCATGTATGGCCGCACAAAAAGAGAATGCCCTTTCACCAAAAGTTTTAGTTCGTGTCTTAGGAACACAGAGAATACGTGTGTCTGCAGAAGAGCGTAGCTGACGACTGGGTGAGTAGACCGACAGAAGTTCAGTAAGATAGGAAGGAGATGAGTCAGAAAAGAAGTTTTGACAGAGAACAGCCAGTTTGTAATCAATTCGAGCTTGTATAGGTAGCCAATGAAGTGAGTAAAGTAGCGGAGTAATATGGTCATGTTTTTTTGCATTAAGAACTAGTCTGGTAGCTGAATTTTGAAGTTTCTGTAGTTTTTCAATGCATTGTTTTGGCGCACCTGACAGAAGAGAATTGCAATAATCAATGCGAGCTAGAACAAGAGCACAGACTCGAGTTTTTGTTGCACTAACTGTTAAGTAATGACGGAATGAGCTGATCTGAAGAATGGCGATGTAGGCAGAGCGACAGATGTAATGGATGAAGTTGTTGGTAGACATGTTGTCAGAAATAATGTAGCCAAGGTTCCTAATCGATGATTTGAACAGTATATCAGAACTAGCCACCTGAATAGAATTAGGAAGAGACAAAGTACTGCGTGATTTATTGTTGCAAAATAGGAGTGTTTCTGTCTTATCGTCATTCAGCTTGAGCTTGCTGAAAGTCAAACAAGGACACGTTAATTAGGCTTTTTTAAAAAGTAGGCGCCACGGCGCCCTATTACAATCTAGTTTAGCCTATTTCTTCTATTTTATTAAAACTTCCTTGTAACCTGAGGCCTAAAATGATGATGCAAAATATGTGTTGAGGGTGTTAGCGTTGGTTTCATTTTCATTATAGGTTTGATTATTTGGGCGTTTTGGTGTGGGTATTCTTGTAGGTTCCATTATTTGGATTTGATAAAGGACCATTAGTTTTTATTGTTATCTTTAGAAATTACATTGTCTATATATTGTTTTGAAGGTTTCTACTAAGCTTTAGTGTCACGTGTTTAATCTTTATGTATTTTTTGTGTATTCTTTTTAAATTGTCAGTCTTAATTTTATTTTAAAATTGGTCCTCTTTTTGTTTGCATAGTTGTTGTTTTTTAAAATTTAGAATTGAACCAGCATTTGTTAATTTTATTTGATATCAGTTTTGTTGGAGCATTCTCATCCATTTTAGTCTTTAGATTTGTTTTTATTAGGGCTGCGGAAATTAACGATTAATTTCTCGATTAATCGTTAAAAATTTGTACCGATTAAAATTAGTTTAATCGATAAAAATTCGATTAAAATTAAAGAAAATATTTATAATCTTTTTATAAAATGTTATTAATAAATAATTTATTATTAATAATTAATAATAACTTATATATTTTTACGTACAAACTTCTCCGACGTAATATTATAATTTATTTTATTAATTTATGTGGACCGGCAGACGTCAACTACAAAATGGCTGACAGCAACAGCGCAGATAAATTTAAACAAATAAATGAAAAGTTGAGTAAAAATTTTGTTTTTAAGCTAACTGCGGATAGCAAAGTCGAAGATAGTGAAAAAGTTTACTGTGTTCACTGTCATAAACTATTCTCTTTTAAAAGATCAAATACATCGCTGACGATCCACCTTCAGCACAAACATCCAATCAAGTATCAACACATTGTCATAAAATTTATTTCAAAATATTCTTCTTTTTCAATGTCTGTGAGACAGAGGAAATAACTCAATAAAAGATTTTAAAAAGTCAATTATCTGTTTTTGTTACTTCCCTTGAAATGATCAGTTAAATGACGCCATAAATCTCTATTTTTAGCTTTAATTGCAATTAACGATTAATTTATCGTTAATTTTTCAAAAGTTAACAATTAAATTTAAATTAATCGATAACATCCCTAGTTTTTATATATTTCCCACTCCTTCTACTGGGCTATTTGTGTTAAATTTACATTGGAAATTTTGTTAGAAATTAACTACTGTTTGGTGCAATTTTATTGAATTACATTTATTCCATAAATAGACTATAATTAATTAAAAATTAATTTAAGTCATATTAATGTTTTTTTTTAACTTGATCTTGTTTTTCAAGTTATCTATTTTTCTAAAACTTATACTTTTTTATAATTTCATTTTATTTAGTTTTTATCATTAAAAAAAATTAATGAATATAAAAACAAAGTAGTAATCAGATTTCAATGCATGATGTTTCTATTGGAATTTTCAAGAACGGGTTATACAGTGAGATTCTGGTTAAGTTAACATTTGCAAGAATGACAAACGTGAAGTAAACCTCATTATTTAACTCAGTAATGAGTACTTATTAGACAGATGCCTCATTAACGCTATACAAAATAAAGGATCTAGATTACTAATAGCTTGCCAAAGCGTTGTTTATTGTTAATATTTATATTGACAGAAGATCCACATTTCTGAAGCTTAAATACGATGAATGCGTTGTAAATCTTGTTATATTTCTTTAGAATTCAAGAAAATATCCTTCCATCTCTCACAATATTACAGGTTGTCTTTTTTCAAAGCGTGAGCCATGCCGCCGCATTTTTCAAAAATTTACATTTTTTTAAAATAATTTTTTTTGTATGGAAGTTTGATAATTCGCCTGCCTTTTCATGGCGTTTCATATGACTTGTGTTGTTGATTCTACTAAACCAAGAAACTCCTGTTAGCTGCTTCGATATACCAAACATTTTCATCGCGAGGGAAACTTGACTTTTTCAAAATGTGTGGCACTCTATAAGATAAAGAATTTATTTAATTTATTTATAAAGCAATTTTTATTTTAAAAAACTGGAACATATCTTAATATATTTTATTATTTTAATTGATCAGTTTTATTCTTTAAATTTCAGGATATAAATTGAACGGTAATCATTACGCGTTAGTCAATCTTTAATCAATTAAGAAAAATAATAATTTATAATTCATTGACTATTTGGCACTTGCCGAGAAATGTTTAATGTCGGAAAACAAAATTAGCTAAGTGGAGTGCTGAAGGGCAGTTATCTTTTTGGGACCAATTTTGTGTTAATATTTTTTCTCCCTTGAAATCTTCAGAATCACCTTGCTCATCGTTATAAACGTCATGATTTAATAAAATTACTGTCACTTTTAAAGTTTCGTTGACATTTATACGCAAACATACTTTTTAATTATTTCATGTCAGAAGATTTTTGCATCAATAGCTTATAAACTTTGGCCGAGCCCTTCCCAGTGGCGTAGCGAGAGGGGGCAGGGGGGGGGACATAAGTCCCCGGGCGCCACGTTAGGGGGCGCTAAAATGAGTATTAAAACTCATTATTTAATTGTGTTTTGATGTAAACTAATGTATCCCAAATACGTTTGCAAGTTTGAATTTTGGAGCTCCGAAAATATATTCATTACAAATCAGTTGGCAAGCATGATTTTGGCGCCCCCATTGAGCGTTAAGGGGCACCAATAAATGACAAATCCACAATGTAGGACTGCTGATAGCGATTTTAAAAAAAAACTTGGAGAGACTGGGAGTGAGAGTAGGGGAGCAGTAAGAGACAAAGGCGATTCTATTAATAGAACAGACAGACACGAAACTAAAAGGAACCCAAATGACCAAGACAAGAAAAAGGAGTGGCTTAAAGCAGTGGTTCTCAACCTGTGGTCCATGGACCACTAGTTGTCCGCGAAGATGTGCCAGGTGGTCCGCAAGCAAAGCATAAAATTTATGTACTGTATGATTCATCACGTAAGACTAACGAGTAAAAGAATTAACGCTGACTTAAAATATATTTTTGATCTGGCCTAAATAGTTTTTAATTTTTATCAAGGCTCGTCTATTAAATTCTCATTGTTTTGCTTTCTTATGTTCGAATATGAATCTTGAACATTAACAGTTACTGATGTATACTGAAATTCGCTGGATATAAGACTGTTTGAATTACGTGATGACGTAAGAGAGTTTCTTGTGGAAAAAACTCAAAGCTTGTTGATCATTTGAACCATAGCTTATGGGTTGCTGTTCTGGCTTATTTGGCTCAAACTTTTGAAGAACTCAATAAACTTAATTCAACTCGGCAAGGAAAGCAGACAAATTATAATACTCTCAGTGACAAAGTGTCTGCTTTTACGAAACAGCATGATCTTTGGAAAAGAAGATTATTTCAAGGTAACTTTGAGATGTTTGATCAATTATACGAAATCACCGAGAAACCAAAAAATGTTGAAATAAATAAACAACTGTTGACAAATTTGATTTCTGGTCATATTCGATCAATGCAGGGCCAATTTTAATTCTACTTTGGTGATTTTTAACGTTCAGTGGTTTATCGTGGGTGGCCAGTCCTAATCTAGCATACATTGTCTCATCAAATAAAATTACTACCATCGTAATTAAACCAATTCATTGAACTGACTAGCGATACCACTTTGAATATGTTGCATCAGAAAGTGGGCTTAATGAAATTTTGGAGTACTCCGAACTGTCTCGGGTAGCTTTTAAAATACTTTTACCCTTTGCAACTTTGTGAAAGTTGATTTTCTGCATTGCTTACAATAAAAACAAAGCATCGGTCATACTAAATAAACTAATATAGCAGTCTTTTTAATACAAAACTACTGTTTATGACTTAAATTTTTTTTCTATAGTTAGCAAGTAGAATTAAATAAGAAGACTATGAGACTAATATAAATGACATTTTTCTTTACAAAAGAAAACCATTACATTACTGTTTTGGAGCACGCAAAACGTAGCATATTAGTATAATTTTACTAACTAACATGTATACTACTTATAGCTAACAATAATCTTCTGTATAGAAGGAGCGTGTGCAACAGATAAGATAAACACAGTATAATTATATTTAACTTTCCAGCTCGGCAGTAGCACAATTTTTAGTAGTGGTCCGTAGCTAAGACACACATTTTTCAAGTGGTTCTTGAATCTCAAAAGGTTGAGAACCACTGGGTTACAGAAGGTCTCTCCTCTCAAGCGATTGTGTGGGTATGTCAAAGCAAGTTGGATTCCTTTTATATGAAACATCAGACACCGCCTCTCTTTCCTGTCTCTCTGTGATCAAACTTGATCAGTATGATCCACTGTTAGAAAAGCACTTACAAGATTCCCGAGAATATCCAGGTTCAGTATCTTATTTATACAGGAAATCCAAAATGAATTTATCCACCTACTTTCATCGACTGTAAGGCATAAGATGTTGAGTGAAATCAGAAAAAAACAAGTACTACGGTATCTTACTTGACTCAACACCCGATCTAAGACACCGGGAATAGCTTTCTCAAGTCATCAGATATGTGGATGTGGATTTTCAAACTAAAAAAGAAACCATCAAAGAATCATTTTTAGGTTTTATCCAGACACATTCCAAAGACGCAGCAAGCATTGAAAGAGTTATCGTGGAGAAACTAGAATCTAATAACATGCCTCTAGCCAACTATCGGTCACAATGTTATGACAATGCTGCTGTAATGACTGGGCATATATCCGACCTTCAACACCGAATATGTGCCAGAAATCACAGAACATTGTTCATCAACTGTGATAACCACAGCTTAAATTTACCAAGAGTACACTCAGCTAAACAGGATCCAGTTGTTATCACGTTTTTGGAACAGTTGAAAGTATACATTTTGTTTTCTCTCGTTCAACAACTCGTTTGGAAGAATTAAAAAGAGTTGTGCCAATCTTAATGAAGAGGAAGTCTGAAACACGTTGGAGTGCACGATCAGAAGCTGTTAAAGCAATTTATGAAGGGGGCCGTCCATAAATGACGTCACGCGATTTTTGTCGATTTTTACCCCCTCTCCCCCCTCGTCACGCGTCGTCACAAAAACTTAGACCCCCCCCTCTAAAAAATACGTCACAAATCTTTGACCAAAAAAAACAAAAAAAAACACTTTATTTTTCTATTTGAAAATAAGTATGTTTCAAATCACTTTTATTGTCATTTAAGTATTTATTATTTATTTAGTGAAGATCTACATTGTAATATCACAACCCGCGTGAAGCATTTTTTAAAAACGTTTAACCGGCCTTCAGAAAACGAACTGTGTTAACATCCTTAGATTATATTTTATTTTAATGCATACAAATTAAACATTGACTATTAATCATCACGGTTTACGTCTTTGTTTAGAAAAAGAAATTATTTAAAAATAACATTTTTAAAATGTATTTTTAAAAAATCCCTCAATTGACAGCAGTCCTATACTTTATGATATACTAGCAACAAGAAAGAAAGAGGTCGGCGAAAAGAGGGAATTCTTAAGGGGTAAGGCAGACTCATTTGGGACATATAACATCCACTACAATCCACTAGATATATTAAAATACGTCATGTGTACGTGTACGCTTGGAACATATGCCCATTATTGAACCGGTTCCTTCCAGAAAATGCATTTTTAAAAAAATGTGACAACTATGTAGATTTCTTACCTACGTACTATACGAAGACACCTAAATCTACCCTACTTTCATTTATATTGACACGAGTGACAATAAATCTTAATCCACATGACTTGTCTGTATCAAGTATCCTTTCTGTGATATTTAAAATTAATGCCTTAAAAGCTGAGCTAAGAAAAAAAGTTGTTTTGTGCTCCTCTCGAGTTGCGATGTCAAGAATTTGATGCATTCAATAAAGTTAATGAATACTTGACTAATTTTAAATGGGGCTCATTTACCATTATATCTAGAACAGTGCTTCTCAAACGTTTTAGTATGGCGGACCGGCAGGAATTTTTGTCCATTGCACCAGGGACCGGTGCACTATTTTCCAATTTTTTCGGTCCTTTTTTTTGAGAACATCTGTGGACCGGCAGCGGATGGCCCACGGGACCGGCACCGGTCCGCGGACCACCACTTTGAGAAGCACTGATCTAGAAGACTAGAATGGCCAGGGGCGTTTGACCAAAAACCAATCGAACAATTATATCAAACTTAAAACGTTTTTAATTCTATCAAATAGATTCCCTCCCCACCCCCTCGCCTTTTAAAGAAAAAGGATATTCCGTGTCGTTTTGAATGAAAATATCTACACATAATCCTATTCAGATCATTTTTAGACACTTGTCATGCTTGTAAAACTCACCAGTAGCATTTTCGCTAACGACGCTCCCCACAAATCCCCGAGTCATGTGAGCAGTACCTAGAGTCTGGGGTTGGGAGGGGGGGGGTAACACACACACATAAACTTGTATATTTTGGGGTAACGGGCAAAAACGTTCGACGACTCCTGCCATGAAAGAACCAAACGGAGCTGCGGTTACATCACAAATGCTTTGATGTCAACATCAAACGACGCAGTGTAACAATTTCATACGTTACTTTGTGGATTCTCAAACTTAAGTATTATAATTAGATTTAATTTTCGTGTCTTGATAGCTTACGCCAACCAGCGTCTGATGGCCTACCGACCGGCACATTGAGAAGCACTGATTTTTTAAAAAATAAAAAGAAAAAAGTCATTAAATGAAATTGTAAGCGACCAAATATTTCAGTGGAAGTTTTATTTAAAGTTACCCTTTTGATGTGACGTCACATTTCTTCAACCCCCCCTCCCTCCCCCCTCGTCACGCATCGTCACAAAAGTGTGACCCCCCTCCCCCCCTAGGTGCGTGACGTCATTTATGGACGGCCCCAAGGACTATATTTCACTAGATGAACTGGTAGAGCTGTTAGAAAAATTATCAAAACATACAAATATGACGCCTGACACCAGAAGTGATGCAGAAACTTTGCTGGCAGGTATTTTAAACTTTAAATTCCTAGTTTTGTTAAATTTCTGGAACATCATACTTGGGAAAAATGATCGTGTAAAGAAAGGGTTGCAGAATCCTACTGTGAATTTCAAGGAAGCAGCAGCTGATCTTGAATCTCTTAAGAAAGAAATTGTCAACATTCGTGATAATTTGAGCCAGGTTGCGGTAGATAATGGAAAGGAAGATGCACAACTTGGGGAATCGAGGTTGACAGAAGGATTAGACGACATCGGAGGATGCCTGGAGAATTAACAAGAGATGCAGGACTTTCTGCAGAAGAAGAATTGCACGTGATATGAACAGCGTAATTGATAGACTCCAACAGGAGATATCAATACGGTTTATACGTCTAAAAAAATCTAAACAACAAATTTTGATTTTTGAAAGACGTCAAAACTCTTCTTGCTGAGACAAAAGTCGATACACTTCGTTAAAATTGCTTAGATTTTGCTAATTTATACGACACTGACGTCAATGGTCATGACTTGTGCACATAAATCAGAGACTGAAAAATACTTCTCAGTACCCGGACTGAAGTTCTATCGGAAACTCCTTTGGATGTTCTTGGTTTTATTGTTTCATATGGAGATGACGTATTTCCGAGTCAAGCGCATTTCACTTCAAATACTTCTAACAATTGCTGTTTCAACTGATAGCTGTGAGTGGTCATTCAGCAAACTGAAGCTTATTTTGTCTTATTTACGTGCTTCAATTGGAAAAGATAGTCCCAGTGATCTAGCACTCCTTAGCATCGAAAGAGAAACACTTGAGAATATTAATTTTGACAACGTGATTGACGAGTTTGCGACAATCAAATTAAATCAAGGAGAATCAATTTTTTGTAGACTATGTCTAATCGTATAATTAGTAGAGTATTTTTGTTTTCAAATAAATTGTTTACAATGGTATAGAGAATTATTAGTCTGTGTTCTATTTCATTAAAATAAAAGAAGCTTCTAAAATGAACTATATAAACTGTAAAATTTCAAATTTTTCTAGGGACTCAATGAGCCCCCAGAACCTTTCGGTCCGACAAGGGGCGCCGATTTTGTGTCATGTCCCCGGGCGCACATGACCCTAGCTACGCCACTGGCCCTTCCAATATTTTAAAATATTAAATTATGCATTTGACTCTAATGATTAAAGCATTTTACATCCCCATTTCTTCTTCATTAATTTTGAGCAGTTTACCTCCGTAGTATATTCAGCAAATACGCCAAATAAACAATTTCTTTTTTTTTAATTTTTGTTAAAAATGAAATGTTGTCTTGAATTGTATCTTTTCTTAAATAAATATTATTGCCCAAATTATATATATATATATATATATATATATATATATATATATATATATATATATATATATATATATATATATATATATATATATATATATTAATTTGCAAATTTAGCAAGATACTATAGACCTCTCGTCGGTTCCACTTTCATTGCAGTAGATGAGTTTTTCTATCATTCATTACGTTAGCCTCTTACAACTCCCAAACAATTGTCTATTTAAGAACAATACGATTATGATTGCAGATGGTGAAAATAAAACGGTAATGTATTATTATCCACTAAAGTTAGGTTAAGGATTGGGTCTGTAAATTAAAGAAAAAAAATAACTTACAGTTTGCTGCACTGGGATAGTATATTCATCACTGGAACTTTATTCAGATACTCAAAATCCACAATGAATTGTAAATAGAGCCTCCTCAGTGTATTATGGTAGTGGGCGATACGGTGAAGGAAGCTGGTCAACTAAAGAGGCGATAAAACATTTTAGCTGGGATATGAAACTTTTATGAGTGAATATTAATTATCTCCACAAAATGTGTTCGCTGCACTTGTTGTTAAGCATAGAATGTTTTTTTAAATTTTTTTTTATTTATTTTTTTTAAGATATAGGTTTCTCATTAAGTCGTTTAGAAGATATTATGAGATATAACAAGATACTTTTACAAATTATTATGTTTACAGAATGAAAATGTTGCGACCAAAAATTTAATTTAAAATTAAAACACCAATTGAACGCGTAGTGGTCAGTAGTACAATGAGTTTAAGTCATTTTTGGTCAAATGACCGCATGACCAGTACGATTTTGTAGACAGGTTGGGTTGTAGATTTATTAAGTTTCATCTCAATGTGTCATTGGGTTTAATAGATTGCAGATTTTTTCTTTGGGGATCTAGTGATCATTTTAAGAGTTTGTTTCTTTCCTATATTTGGTTATCATGCAACTGGCTTTTCAAATCTATTTGTCGGAGAATTCAAGTGGAAAATCAATTTAACAGATTCAGCCTCATGCAATTAGACAAGTGGACATAAATTCACAAAGTGAACTAAACCTATGGACTGCTTAACTACCTTAAGCAAACGCGTACATTAGAAATAAAAAACATTCCTTTTCGGTAAAATTTGAGTTTTTATATTGAATAAATCCTGTTAACATTAATTCGACATGCGAATAACATTTTTATAGAGTAGAGAGGTACGTGTTTAACTGCACAAATGAGTTTTTATATGTAACAAACACCCGAAGAACCTTTCGTTGACGATCATGATCACACCGTGTGTTAATAGGGCTGAAAAGTCGCGAAATAAGTAGATAAAAGTTGATGGAAATTTTATAAGATTATGGAAAACTTGGTAAGGTGCATGTATAAATATTTTTCAAATGTCTTGTTGTTTCTTTAAGTTCTCTTCATATCAAATGAACGAACAATATATATTTAAATTAACAACTCCCTACTTTATACTTCTGTTGGTTTGAACTCGTTAGAAGTTCGTTTCAAACTTAGGATACTTTTTTTTTAAACATGTGTGAATTTTTTTTTACCTCGTAGGGAGACTCACTACATTTTTTTTCTACATTCTTTATGTAAACAAACAACAAGATGAGTAATATAAAAATGGAATTCGTTTTGATGGTTAATCCTACCTCCAGCTCAGTTCTAAAGTGGAGGTATGTGTCCCAAGAAAAAGTAGACAGTGGCACCGCTGGCGACATAATGTCAAGACTGAGCTTTGATTCTCTCTCGTCTTCAATGCCGTAAATGTCCACTACTAGGTCTGAGTGGGTCTTTACCAAATGCTCCCACGCATTGTTGCTTACCAGACTTCCTGAATAATTTACTTCTGTAATAAAAAATGCTTTGGTAATATGTGCATTCATAAACTTCTAGACTAGATTATTTTACATGCGTATGCCTTGTGACCATGCATCCCCTGTAAATAATTTAAATACAATTTATTAGGAACAAGTCACTGGCCATGTTCCCTTTAAGCTGCGCGGCTGTGCGGCCGAGCAGACATCTGACCGACGCCGCGGAGCTGTTTGCTTTTACCTTGCAGAAAATTCATTAAATATTGCACAAGAATGGATGCTGTGCAACTTTGCACACAATTTTTTTTTACTTTGCACATTGACTAACGAACCTTAGAGGGAACATTGGTCACTGGTATACAAACCATGCTGTAGAAATTTAAGGTATGTATTTTAATATACAAACAATATCACTCAATACATAACACAGCTTTCAAGCACGGAAAAAAACTTTTTTTTCTTTTTTGTATACAACACTTGTAGTAGAGATTTAGTTACAGATCAAATATATGCCTTCATTTCACTAATGTTTATGTATTAGTTGAGTGGTTCATTCAAATGTATGTTATTTTAACAAATTAATAATGCGTTGATTTGTAATTAAGATCGGTATAACAAATCAGACTGAAAAATAAAAAAAGTAACACAATTTGAAAACCACAGAACTGGGGATATTCAATGTTTGTTTTTGATTCTCGCTTGTTTTAATTTGCAATAATTCTTTAAAAAATCAACCGTGATCAACTTATTCATTGAATGTTGTTTTAATTATAAATTATTTAGATATACGAGTCGCGAAGTTCGCTCGCTATACTTTCGGAGGCTTGACTGAACATCTCCCATCGTACAAGTATCAAAAGTTTTCATAGCATGGGACTTTCCACTGTGTTCTCAGAAATTCATTGTTCATGGAGCTTTTGTTTGAGTAAGACACAACAAAAAGCTTAGTCTCAAGTGTCTCAAGTTTTTATCTACCTCCTTCTATATGTTGCTTACTCTGCCCTACAGGATGAGCTTTTCCCAGGTGACTTTCTAGTCTGCGTTTTCTAGTTTCGTATAATATGTGCAGGATTTGAAACTACAAATAACAATCTCGTGGTTAGACTACAAATGTCATTTTCCAACAGTGGACTAAAACATTCTCTTTTCCCTCCCAAACATTGAACATGCGCACTGTGACAAAAGGCAAAAGAAAACAAGGAAGACCAAAGGAAACCCTTCGTAGAACAATCAAAAGAGAAAGCTCAACCAGGGGTCTAAGAAATAATCAAGACCTAATACGATTGGCGACAGATCGTCGTAAATGGAAATCCATGACTTCTGCCCTATGTGCCGTCTTCGGCCCGATAGGAACTAACTAACTGTGACAATAGCAGGAATCTATGACAATCTATATTACGAAAATGTCACTATAATGTACTCTAAATATCGTTGCAATAACATACAATTGCATTAACATTATCAAACCTCTTCAAATGAATGTGCTTTCAACAAACACTTTTATAAATGTATATAAATGATAAAGAAAAAAAACAATATCAACATACTCTGAGGCTGAGGTGTAACCCATATCAGGATGAATGTAAGACATGGACATTCCCGGCTCCAGAATGTCAACAGTTCATCCGAAAGAAATTTCATATCTACTTTCAGCGTTGAGATGTTGGTGAATCGCTGAAAAAAGTTATTGTAAAAACAGATCACTTTTATTACTTCGATATGGTCAGACTTTATAAATCTCATGATCTCAAGGTCAATGCATTTGCTCATTATGGCTCTTAAGGGCTTTCCAAAACCTTTATGAATATAACTGAAGAGGATGATATTAATGCTAACCATTCGAGACTTTAATAATAATAACTGCATGGTGACCAAAAAAAATGAAACTTTAAATTTTAAAACAATCTAATAATACCATGAGTTATGTTAAAAAAATGTATTTAAAGCAACTAAAACAGGGGTTCCTAACCAGTGGTGCATGCATCCCCAAGGGGTGCATGAGCAGGTTCCAGGGGGTGCATGAACCATTCAGAGGGGAAAAAAGAGGAAGAAAAAATGAAGAAGGAAAAAAAAAGAAAGAAAAACTGATAATCTGAAAATGTAAACCATAAGCAAGGCATGCCGCATTAAAGGGCACCCATTTATGACCTTTTTTTTCGTTCGCGCATCGTTCTGCGCCTGTGGAAAATTGATGGAAATACTTTTTCGCAAAATGAACGGTTGCTCTAAGTGTTCCTCGGAATCTCGTGTTTTAAATCACAGTTTTCTAAAAATAATTATAATTTGTCTTCAAATACTTCAGATATATGTCTTCCAGTGACCCTCTAACTGTTTTGAGCGGATGTAAACTTTCGGATTTTTTCCCCTCACTTTTATTGCTCGGTACGCTGCAAAGGTCTTTAAAACTTTAATTGAAAGCCATAATTCTTCATTGAAACCTAAACTCTTGAGTTGAGCATCCAATTCCGGTCATTAAAAACATCAACTTTTTGCCTGTGACTGGTACGACTTTCCGATTGTCATCACCCCTTCAAAATCGTTAATAAATAATTTAAAAAGAGAGAGAGAGAGATGGAACACAAACGCCTCAGTGCTTCCTCTGTGGAAAAATCCTGTGCAATGACAACATGAAGCCCGTTAGACTCCGAGAGCACTTGGAGAAAGTCCATCTATCCAATTCCAAGGACAGTGTTGAGGTCTTCAAGCAGAAGAGAGCTCGCTTCTTGACCTCAGGTACCTTGCCTAAGCTTGGATTTTCTTTGTCACAGAAACCTGCACTGGAGGCATCTTCAAGGTTGCATATCTTATTGCAAAGAACAAGAAGCCCCACACCATTAAAGAACTTTGGTGAAGGCTTGTGCTCTGAAGATGGTGGAACTGATGTGTGGTCACCAGCAGAGGAAGCAGGTTGAGAAAATTCCTTTGTCCAATGACACTATTCATTCCAGGATTAGTGACATGGCTGCAGACATTCTGGATCAAGTCTTGTGCGAGATGAGAAGCAGTGCTTTTTCATTTAGCCTGCAGCTGGGTGAATCCACTGATGTAGCACAAGAGAGTCAGATTCTTGTATTTCTGAGATATGTTCTCGGTGGATTGCTGAAGGAGGAATTTCTCTTTTGTAAGCCACTCCTAGCTACTACCAAAGCTGCTGATGTGCTGCAGATAGTAATGGCATTCTTCACTGAAACCTACTTTGACTGGACTTCAAGAATTTCTTCATGTTGCACAGGTGGTGCTCCCTCCATGCTCGGTAATAAGTCAGGATTTTCAGCACTGGTAAAGAAAGAAGTTCCAGATATTGTCACTACACACTGTATCCATCGTCAGGCCCTGTCATGCAAAACTCTACCTTGAAGTCAATTCTTTCTACTGCAGGAGACGGTTACTTTCTCGGTTAGTAGAACTCAGAGTGGAGCTTGCCATTTTCTTGCGAGAAAAAGAGAG